>CBXJ02000361.1:14702284-15134784 GCA_000612645.2 Trichuris muris | reverse complement strand
TTCCAGATGTTCCATGAAGACTTCTGCAAGGATGGGCGATAACGGGCTGCCCATGGATGAGGCTTTGAAGGCTTCCGCGGTCGTTGAGCACAGCGCCAGGTACCCACTCGACCTGAGACCGAAAATTGTTTGCCACGAAGAACAATTCCACCTGCGGCGGATCAAGGAAGCCTTCTACATTAGATCGAACCATTCAATTAATCGCGACAAGGGGGTGCAGGTCAGCGACGTATGGAATGCCTTTGTAAATAAAACCAAGTGTTGTTCCATATCGCCCTGACCCTCACTACCCCTTTGTTCCCTATGCCTATTTAATCTCCACAATGGAGTAATTCCACTTCTCCACCACCGCTGACGACGGAACTCGAGCGTTCCGAAATATACGGTTACGTACGTGTGCTGTTTGCGTTCTTTCTAATAACCACTCTCATCCATCTGCTGGTAGGGAGATCGCTTCAGTATACTTACAGATACTTAAAAAAAGCCAAAAAACGGGAAAATCCGTGACAACCATCAATGAAGATCCACATACCCGTTACAAGACATCCAATCTTCACAAATATATATATATATATATATATATATATTATAGTAACTGCGTGTGACGTAGGTAAATTGTTATGATTTGCAGTGAACGTCAGCGAAATTGTCAGCGACATTTTTTCAGTGTTCCTACCTGTTAGTCCGGAGCATGATTTATTTGATCATTAATTTAAAGGTGATAATTTTTTAATAATTCAAATGTTTTGAAAATGTAGCTACTGTGCACGACGTCTGGGAAGTTGAGCAATAGTTCATGCCCCGTGAAAGTTGTCTATGTCTTAATTACAAAGGGGTTGGCTGTAGACGGTTTCCGGTTGGATATTGTCAAACGTGCGCCAGATGTCCGCAGTAAACTTTCCTTTCCGGTAAACTGATGAGCGCAGCGTTCGCTTGACGATGCACGGTTTGGCTGTCCTTGGGAGATTGGTAGATTCTGCAATCTTTGCGCGGCCGTTCGCATGTGGCAGATGGCCGCTGAGCTACCGGCTCATTTTCAAGATGAACAGTTTCGCCCTTTTCCTTTTGCATGTTTATTCTCGTTTCATTGCTTCGGCAAAATAATTTTAAGAGGATCAGGTCAGGTAGGTGCGCCTACTGCTCCTTCCAGTCGTCTAGCAGCCGGCAGTAGATTTTCTAGGCTTCCATTATGTTCGCTTGCTCTTTTTCCGTGAATCCAACATGATAAGACGATACTTCGTTGAAGCTCTATGGTCATTGAATTTTGATCGGCCGTTGCACAAGAATTATGTTTGCATTGCTGAAGTGTTTATGTAGATTCGGAAAAAGCTCAGGCGTGCATATCCATTCATCACCGCCAGGGCAATTCCTTAAGCGCATTTGTGCACGTGGGAAAGCTGTATTTGTGGTGCAATTTTACCGAACATTTCTGCGTCAATTTATTGGCACGATAGTTGACAAAGTTTGGATAAGTGCCCACGACTATGTTGATTTCGTTTTTTTTTCTTTGACTGATTGATTTCAAGTCTGCTATTAACCTTCAGTCATGCCACCGGAAATCGTAGTGAACAAGACGATAGCAACTTCATGCTACTTTATAACTTAACACAAATTGGCCGTCGTTTTGCGTCATTCATTGCCATGGCTTAATACAGATGTTTTCTTGCTTAATCAAAATCGCAGCGAACTAAGGCATGGTGACTGCCAATTGTTGTTAACTTTACTTTCAACAGTTACTCTGGATGCTGTCCTGACATGGTTCGCTAGTTCGAGCAACAAAGGAGGAGTCATTGTAACGTTATTGTCCATCAATGAGGCGAACTGCAAACTGAACGCAAATGTCCCCTTTACAATGCTAGTCCATTGATTAAATTATGTATTGAATCAGGAACAGAACTGCAGGTACTTCTGAAATGCTCAGATTGCAGCGAGACTCTCCATGTCCTGTCACGGGAACGTTCGGCGACTGTTAGGTTGGCGGCCCTTTACATATAGGATAGGACGAGCTGTCCTTGATGGCACACGTGACAGGTATAGATAGCCCGATAAGATTTGAAAAGCTCTGATGGCGACACGAGGATGGGGACCATCCTCATGTCGCCATCAGAGCTTTTCAGGATGTTGAAAAGATTTTGATGACTGGACACGGTTGGCTAACGTCATTCAGTGAAGTTTATTCAAACCAGGTTGACCATAAGAATGAAAGAAATGCGCAAACAAAAGTGTCCATTGGAAAGTTATGGATGCTATATTGAATATTTTAGAAGTTGTCGTTCAGAGTATTTGCCCGAACCAACCTTTTACCTTCTAACTGCATAAGTATTGGACGGGAACGGTTGGCGATGAAGTTCGATACTATGAATTAGTAGAAAAAACGTATGAAAAGAACGTATGCATTTTGCAGTAGACGAAATCGCGTGGTGCACCAACTTTACAATGTCTGGGACGAGCTTCAAAAACGTTGGCTCACGCAAATTGTGATAGCTCTGCCGTAGTTACTGTGCTGGTTGGTGTGGTCATATTGAACAACCTGGATCATACCAGTCTTTGTCATTTGAAAACTTACGCAACTTTCCAGGTTGTCTGTCGTTTGCGGCATGTCAACGCATGTATTATAGTTTACCTGCTTGGAAAATTGGAACCAATATGGGGGGATGCATCTTTATTAAACTTTATAAATAGTCACGTCATCAAGCATCGTATCTTTGATGTTGCATGTTTATGTTTTCGTTTTGGCAGATCAAGGCAACGCTCCCGGCTGCAGTGGCGCGGTGAACGGCTATCCCGTTTCAACATTGGGAGGGCTGATTGGAGCTGGCGGCTTTGGTCAACAGCTCTTTCCGCTCTTTCCAATCGCGGCTCAACAAATACTGGTCAATCAGTTGCTGACCAACGCTGGGCAGTCGTCCGTACCGGTTTCTCCCTCATTGGCGTCCGGCAGTGCCAGTCGGGGTTCCCTTGAAGCGGAACCGCGCAAATTCGAGCTTTGCTCCTTTGATCGTGGGTAAGCCTTATCGAGCCACCTTTTCCCGTTCACTGCCACAGTGACACCTACTGCCTTAGTAAGGATACAGTCTTACTGTTCGCTTATTAGCGAGTGGTGAATTGAAGCTTGTACGCCAAGGTGCACTCTAGTTAAAGGAGTATGAATGGCGGCTATGATATAGCGCTTCAAGTTACCCTTATTTGTTCTTCCTCAATTTTAAACATGCATGTTGCGTCCGTTTGCTAAGTGGGAGTAAAGCGCCATGCTGAAAGAGGAATTAACTTATCAGGTTTGTTCATCGTGCCTTCCAGTTCTTAGAATCGTTTATTCGTTTAGAAGGTTCGCTGAGGTAAATCCCAAAGAAGAATTGCTCTTTCCAAAGTACCGAAATTCTTTGGCAGGTAAGAATAATAAACTGAAATGCCTTCACATGGCGTCACTTGCGGACGTCGTGTACTTTGGATGGTTTGATTTTTTTTCAACTGTTTGTCACTTTAGTGTGGCAAATGTCAGCGGATAGAATTTAAACATGCAAAGGGCGTTTGGTCTAAGTACTAATATTACAAGTATGAGCTTTACGGATAAAATTTTCAAGGTTTGCGTATTGCCTTATTCTGTATCTACCCAGCTGGATAGGATTTTGGATAAGAAGGTTGTCTTAGATACCTGTGAATTCTTACCTTTTTAATAGGAAGTTCCCAAGAGGCGTTGCGGAGGTCGTACGTCAACTCCGAACCGTCTGTAGCCGCAGGAAATGATTGCTCCGTGGAACAACTGTTAAGTGGTATCTCAGGAATGATTGAACTGGCTATTGCGGCAGCAAAGCGGCAGGAAGAGCATGCACAGACAGAGAAAGGTTCGAACACTTGTGCTGAGCGCGCTGTCTAAGGTTTCTGTGCAGAAACTTGCATATTGTCTCTAAGCTTTTCTAGTTGATGGGTTGAATGGTGTGTAGCGAATCTTTCAAAAGAAATTTGCATAATGACTGTAACCATTGCCATTGGCAGTGGCAGTTTTCTCTAGCGAGTTCATGTTGTTGTTGTTGTTGTTGTGACTATCTATTTTTGTGTTCAGTCTTGTTGACTCCCCATGTCCTGTCTTCTGGTGCAAAGACTAGCTGTATTACGCTAGACTGCAACAAGCGAGAACAACCGCTGCTGCAATGAAGACAGGACATGAGCAGTCCGATAATCGGGGACTAAATGTGGAATGAATGAATAAATAAATAATCCAGAAACGGCATAATATTCTTAGAGAAGAAATAATGCTCGAATAGACCATCTCCAATCATCCCATATTCAACATTCTTTGCATTGCAGAAGAAGCGCTGAAGGCTCTTCAAGAGGAAAAGCAAAGACGAATGCGACTCGAACTTATTTTGAAGGAGAAGGAACGAATACAGAGTATGTCGTGCCTAATTATGCTGCATCTAGTTTTGCAAAGTGTGAAATGTCAAAAACCTATTAAGTTAATGCCTGCACGTCCGCATGCACCCAATTGTGCACATGTGCTTTCGAGCAGGATGGCATCAGAACAATATTTTGTAAATGTTGGCGAACCGCGTGGCTGTATCTCCCCTTATGATATTGGAAAAATCTTAACTGCACAATACTTTTCATGTTCTTTTCGTGTTTAGCTTTTCCGGACATGTTTCAATGTCCGGAATTTTTTATGCGTTAAAACGTATATATATATATATATATATATATATGATCAAATCTGGGAACTATATCGGTAATTTTTATATTTAAGGAGACTACGCTTAAATATGTATTATGTAATGTATGTTTAAGTATGCCCGTGGAGTAGTATGCTCCATAAATTATCTTCCCATGGATACTATGTGTAGTTCGTCAAACTTACTAAAATCCTATTTCTGTAAGGTGCCCGCAAGATGACGTTTGTGCCGAAACGGCTCGGCAAGCGTGTTCTGGTCAACGTCACCTTAGCGGAGGCCTGTTAATATATAAATTTCATGTCACCTCTTAATTTCGCGCTATCAGCAATGAAATGTCTTGTAGTACGGAATTTGGCCTACACAATAATTTATGGACGCGCAGTAACTTGTGAATTCTCCTGTTTCTATGTTCAGTTCCCACTCTGCTGCGTACTTTGCCAAGGGTTTATTTTCACTCAGCTCACAAACTAGTGGCACCGACCGAATCAGCAGACGTACGAAACATGAATGACTCAACCCCCTCCGAAGGCTTCTTAACTGATGCCTCGTACCTTTCATGATGCAACATATACAAGGGAAATTATGTAGCTAGGAAAATTCCTCTATAATGGCGCACCGATTTTACACGCCCAAATTCGCATCCAGTCACGTGAACAGATGTATAGGAGTATAGTATGTTGGTAGCAATCTAATTAACTATCAACTATATCATGCACCTGATGCATATATATCGTCCAAATCAAACAACATGTACAAACCAAGAGAACGACCGAAATTTTAGAGAAGCTCCTGTGTTTTCAGTGCTAAGTGTCTTACTTATTGCACCCTATAACAATACTGCGTATTCAATAACTTTTCGCTTCAACTGTTTATTCATTGTCGTTTACCGCTGGCAACGGGTTCGAGTTACACGAGGATAGCTTGCACATGACTGTATTAGTCTGTCCCTTTACAAAGCGTGCAATTAGGGCTCTTGGTCCAGTTTTTCTCCTGCTTTACTATATATTGTAACCTGAAATTTTTCGGGAATAAAACTTGACGTCACACGACTATATATGTCCGTATAAAAACAACGGGAATAATCCGTGAAAATAGAACACCACATATATATATAGTATTGTATTTTCCACGGATTCTTCCCCTTGTTTTTATGCGACGATAAATCTATTAGTAAACTGATACGGTCTCCCTACCAACGGATGGATGAGAGTGGTTATAAGAAGACACGGTCAGGAAACGACGTACGGGTTTTCTCTTGTCGCATGTATATATATATATATATATATATATATATATATATATATATATATATATATATATATATATATATATATATATATATATATATATATATATATATATATTATATATATATATATATATATTATATATATATATATATATATAAGAATAAACTTTTTGAACCTCGTTACCAGACTCATCTTTGATATATATATATATATATATATATATATATATATATATATATATATATATCAAAGATGAGTCTGGTAACGGGGTTCAAAAAGTTTCAAAGAGAAATCACGGCATTTCTTCCCGTTCATGTAGTCCTTTTTCACGAAAGTGATGGTAAGGGTTTATTTCATGAAAAGGCAAAAACAAAAGCATGGCGTAGCTTTCGAGCCTAACCTTGGCTCGTCGTCAGCGCAGGTTCTTCGTTGGCCATCCGCCTCGAGGGATCAAGTTCGATCTGACAGGCCTCCCACCGATGTTTGGCTAGGTGGAGGAGCTTCTCCGTAAGACCCGACCTGGTGGTTGGCCAACGAAGAACCTGCGCTGACGACGAGCCAAGGTTAGGCTCGAAAGCTACGCCATGCTTTTGTTTTTGCCTTTTCATGAAATAAACCCTTACCATCACTTTCGTGAAAAAGGACTACATGAACGGGAAGAAATGCCGTGATTTCTGTTTGAAATATATATATATATATATATATATATATATATATATATATATATATATATATATATATATATATATATATATATATATTGAAGAACGGATGTCTTCTAACGGGTCTTGGCATGTTTGAAGCATTCACGGCATGTACCCGTTCTTGTGTATTCGTAGTGCCCGAAATGAAATTAATTTCAGGCACTACGAATACACAAGAACGGGTACAAGCCGTGAATCCTACAAATATATATATATATATATATATATATATATATATATATATATATTATTTATTAACAAAAACCAACGGCATGAATACCGTTAAAGCACTAGTCATTCACACGGAGCTTTCGGCACTCTCCTTGTCCCGTCTTCAGCGTGCCACTCAGAATGTGTAATCACATTACACATTTTGACTGAAACGCTGAAGACGGGACAAGGAGAGTCCCGAAAGCTCCGTGCGAATGACTAGTGCTTTAACGGGATTCATGACGTTAGTTCTTGTTAATATATATCTTTATTGACAAAACAAGGCAGTGTAACCCACGACTAACTAACTTCGATGACGGAGCTTTCGAAAACAACATCTCATGTTTTGGTCTTCAGCTTATAAATAGCGATTACGTATGGTGTCCGGTTATGCGTATGATTTGCTTTAAACTTTGTGCCACGACGTGTTTTTAAAGGTGCCACTTCTTTAGTCAATCCGTAATGTGTTTATAGTGGGAATAATACATCGGTAACAGCATGTACTATTTGTCATCACTAACCAAATGTCACTAATTTCAATTCCAAAGTCCCTGGTGATGCATGGGTTGTTGCGGATGTAAAACGCTTCTTGAACTTTCCTTAACGAATAATCGTTTTCCTGTAGGAGCCTCAAAATACTTAAATTTTCATCAGGTTCTGAACATTCCACCACGTGACTTACGACCGCAGACAAATTGATGCATTCATCCAGAATTTCTTTTGGATCTTTCGTCTGCGGTCGTCCTCGTCCAGTCACCTCTTCCCCCCTGCTTCTCCATTCCGCATCCTGTACCTTCTAAGTCTTGCTAAATGTTGTTCAGATCTCTGAACAATTCCTTGTCCAGTTTCCCTGAAATATGAGGCTCAACATCCACATTTAATCTGGGGTGCACCCCACCTTGACGGGGCTGATTTGACGGGACCATGTTGACGCAGCCGACTTGACGGGGCCAACCTAACGGCGGCCATCTTGACAGGGACAACTTGGATGAGGCTCTCTTGATGGGAGCAATATTTCGACTGTGAGACGGTCTTTAACAATGCGCACTTGCACACTGGCTAGAAAACTACGCTACTAAGTAGGCTCACTGAGCATCCGATATACTGTTTAGTATTTCGTGTAGTTTCATAAGAGCATCTTTCCAATGCTATGTATTCTCCGGATTTCACCCGTTCGTTAAACTGAGCAGATTGAGCATTCGCGGGCTGATTATCGATTGGTTTAACCACGATTTTGCGAACTGTAAACATAAAATGTATTTCCAAATTGTGGCACAAAGTTTCATGTAGGCTAATGTTCCCCAGGAAGCGAGTGAAGGGCCGCTGGTTCAGGCGATCGTGGAGATTTTGTCGCGAGACTGTACTGCTATATTGCGGAGCGAAATGTGGACTTTATTTTATTAGAAAAATATCAATGAACAGTGAAGTTGTATGCAATAGCACGCAACTAATCTACACGCACGCGACTGTGGAACTGATCTACTAGTCGACGGATTCGTTCATCAGATTGAATGACTTTCCGTCACCTTCTTGGTGGTTCTTCTCCTCTGAAGTACAGATCGGCGTAATGATCTCTTCCCGCTTGCACAGCTCTCGTGCAGTTTATGTATTTCCACAATGTGGGATGATCAACGCCGAACTCTGCTCGCATTGGCCGATGGGTCGCCTCGACGAAATTGTTGGTGCGATCGTGATCCATCAGCGTTCGCTCATAGATGGACCACACTTGCGGAGAAAACATAGGGGCTCGGCGATCGCCTCACCTGGTGGGACGCCCTATATAGGTCTCTTCGAACCAATCTAAAGCTTTGTTTAAGTCGGCCGGTGATTGAGCAGACAGTTCACTGAAGACGTCTTCAATCACGTCCACATGGACATACGGCAGTGGAATAATCATGCGGGTGGTCACTGCGAATTCAGCGTCGCTTCTGTACTTTTTTAGCAATCCTCGTTGGGCCAATTTCTTCTTTAAATTTCTTATTAAATGGAAGAAGCAGCCATATATCTCTGCGGCTGGAAAAGTGGCCTTGAAAGCATTCATGGCCGCCTGCTCGAAGTCCATAGCGATGGACTCTGAAGCCAGTCGAAGGCACATCGCTTTGATAGCTTCAAACATTCGGCGATACGACGTCTCCCTCTTGTCCGGCAGCAGTGGACAGGAACCACGAAGCCTTCGCGCTGTGCCATAACGACGTACACCTGCACGAATAGCGGAGGCGTGATTTTGTAGGTACCGTCCGCATACACGTGCTTCATGCAGCTGCTCCACGCAATATTGGACTGCTGACCAAAGATCAAGATTCGGTCAGCGTCACCCATACCTGAGTCATAAAGCAAGACTGCTCATCACCGTACGTCAGGTATGACTCAGGAATGATGTCGATGCCCGGTCCATGGGCTGTGATGGCGCCGCTTCGACAGCACACCTTCTTCGTTGAATCACTTTCCGCATAGCGCTTGTCGCAGGCATCTGTGCCCTCACTCCAGTTGAGGTACTCTGGTATGCTTCATTCAATATTGCACCCGGTGTCTCCATAGTATCTTCTGCTTGACACTTTACGGCTGTACAAATTACAGCGATGTCCACCTGAGCTGCATCTCCTCCGTGACAATGGAGGTTTACTTTCTTCTCGACCTGGTTTGTTTTTACGGAGGTGTGAGGCCTTGCCTTGCTACCGTATTCGTAGCGCTTGTCACACCGCCAAAAATTGATCGTTCCTGAACAGTCCAGCGCTTCAAATGTATACATTTGTCCATCGTGGCCAAACTTGGAACGATTGCGTTGAGACATAACACTTGCCATGGTGACGGCTGGAATTTAGAATGGTTGGCACAGTCTTGGCTTGGGTTTTTATGTATTGTGAACATGTTTTCTGTATTTCTAGGAATTCCCTATCGCGCCACTTGTCGACGCAATATGTATTGAACCGTCTGGACATTCCAATCTTACAATTACAGTTACATTGAAGTTTGCAAACAGCTGAGTCATCTGCTTTGACTTAGAACGTTCTATTGAGTCCACAAGTGGCGCGATAGGGAATTCCTGGAAATGCAGAAAACGTCTTCAGACTATATAAAAAACCCAAACCATGACTGTGCCAGCCATTCTAAATTCCAGCCGTCACCATGGCAAGTGTTATGACTCAACGCAATCGTCCCAAGTTTGTTCACGATGGACAAATGTATACATTTGAAGCGCTGGACTGTTCAGGAACGATCAAGTTTTGGCGGTGTGACAAGCGCTACGAATACGGCTGCAAGGCAAGGACTCACACCTCCGTGGAAACAAATCACGTCGTGAAGAAAGTGAGCCTCCATTGTCACGGAGGAGATGCAGCTCAGGTGGACATCCCTGAAATTTGTACAGCCGTAAAGTGTCAAGCAGAAGATACTATGGAGACACCGGGTGCAATATTGAATGAAGCATACCAGAGTACCTCAAGTGGAGTGAGGGCACAGATGCCTGCGACAAGCGCTATGCGGAAAGTGATTCAACGAAGAAGGTGTGCTGTCGAAGCGGCGCCATCAAAGCCCATGGACCGGGCATCGACATCATTCCTGAGTCATACCTGACGTACGGTGATGAGCAGTCTTGCTTTATGACTCAGGTATGGGTGACGTTGACCGAATCTTGATCTTTGGTCAGTAGTCCAAATTGCGTGGAGCAGCTGCATGAAGCACCTGTATGCGGACGGTACCTACAAAATCGCGCCTCCGCTATTCGCGCAGGTGTACGTCGTTATGGCACAGCGCGAAGGCTTCGTGCTTCCTGTCCACTGCTGCCGGACAAGTGGGAGACGTCGTATCGCCGAATGTTTGAAGCTATTATTAGTATTAATAGTATAGTTTTCTAGTCAGTGTGCAAGTGCTCATTGCTAAAGACCGTCTCACAGTCGAAATATTCCTCCCATCAAGAGAGCCTCATCCAAGTTGTCCCTGTCAAGTTGTCTCCCGTCAAGATGGCCACGTCAAGTTGGCCGCCGTCAAGTTTTCCCCGTTAAGGAGGGGTGCACCCTTTAATTTGATATATTGCTCCTGGTGTTTCTTCCGGACAGACCTTTAATTTATGCGAACGAAGGAGAGATCTCATATCGCTGTGGCTTTTGAAAACCACTTTAAGTTCAACCATTTTTGAAATCTTTTGAATGTGCTCTCCTACACCAGGGTTGTAAGAATTGATAATTCTTGTTGTTCTATCCTGTTCTCTTATCGGTGTGAGTTGTCTGTTTCTACATATTTTAATTCTTTTGCCTATAAATTGGTTCGCGAGCCATTTCGGGTAGTCGTTTTGCAGCAGCGTCATCCGAACATGCTCGATCTCTTCCATTATGAATTCTTCGCTGCAAATGTTGAAGGCTCGGTCTACCATCGCACTAACAATCCCCTTCTTTACCTTATTTGGGTTACATGAAGAGAAATTTATTAGGTCGTTTATTAAGTTCTACCCATTTTCAACCCGTAACTTTAAAGCGAAATATCTCGGAGCGGCGTCCGCGGGTTTATTTCCTAGTTTGAACTCATAAAGCAAAACTGCCCGAATTACCCGCTTGTCCATCCTCACTTTCACCGGGAACAGAACAACAGACTTACAAGCTTAAGCAAAGGTAATACAACCGATCGATAGGTTGTAACGAGAGCTACAAAATGATATATCATTCGTCCGAAAAAAAAAACAGACAAGCTTGAAGAAAACGATAGCAAAGCTACAAACAAGCAAAATGGGTAGAACTTAATAAACGACCTAATAGATATCTTCCTGAATATGTAGGTTTGCTGTATACTTTGGTTCTTAGCTGTCCACCGTTTCTTTTAATGAGAGCATCCAAGAATGGAAGTTCTGCCTCATTTTCTTTTTCCATTGTAAAAGGTGTCTTGATTGATAAAACACGGTGGGTAACCCGTGACTAACTAACTTTTATTGACGGAGCTTTCGAAAACGACTCATGTTTTCGTCATCAGCGTTGAAATGAAATATTTCGACGCTGATGACGAAAACGTGAGTCGTTTTCGAAAGCTCCGTCAATAAAAGTTAGTTAGTCACGGGTTAGCTAGCCGTGTTTTATGAAGCAAGACATGAAATCCTAGCCTGTGTTCAGAAACCCTATGTTTACTTTATTGTAAAAGGTGATCGTATTTGGTAAGAGCCTGTTCAGGCGGCCCAGTAGCACTTTTTCTTTTCTCCCTTTTGTGATGACGAAAATATTATTAGCGTATCTCTTGAAAGTCTTCAGGTCGTGATCTTGTATTCACGCTGGGAACGTTTTTTCTCTAAGTCCTCCTTGGAAATTTCGGCTAGTACTGGTGACAAAGGAATTTCCAATGGAGCTCCTTTTTGTCTGAAATGTTCTCTGTTCCACTGGAAATGGTTCCGCTCTTCCATGCAAACCTTTCCCAGCTGTGTTACTTGGAAAGGGTTAAGATTCGTTCTTTCTTTAAGTAAAGTATCTAAGGATAATACGAAGGAAAGAGAGATCTCAAATCCGCTTTCCTTCATTCGTATTATCAAATTCCAGGATAACGTTGTAAGTATGGTCATGGGGTACGCTTTTGAACAGGTCTTTCACATCGTAGGTGCCCATAACGTCATCTTCATCCACTAAGACGTTTCTTATTTCTTTAACGAAGTTCAAGGCATTTTTTGTGTGTGACATCCGGTTTCCTGTAATTGGTCTTAAAATATTCTTTAGGTATTGACATTATTCCCTCATCACACTTCTGTAGGTGGAAACGACAGGTCTAAGTGGGATGTTCTCCTTGTGGATTTTTGACAGACAACAGTTCAGGACATGTAAAATTGGAAGGGCATCTTAATTTCCTATGTGGAGCCTCATACTTCTGGGCAAATGGGCATGGAATTCGTCAGAGACTTGAACAACATTTAGAAAGAATTAGAAGGTACAGGAATGCGGAAAGGAGAAGCAGAGGGGAAGAGGTGACAGGGCGAGGACGACCGCAGACGAAAGATCTAAAAGAAATTCTGGATGAATGTATCAAATTGTATGCGATCGTAAGTCACATGGCTGAATGTCCAGAACCTGATGAAAATTTAAGTGTCTTTAGGCTCCAACAGGAAAACAATTATTCGATAAGGAAAGTTAAAGAAGCGTTTTACATCCGCAACAACCCATGCATTACCAGGGACTTTGGAATTGAAATTAGTGACATTTGGTTAGTGGAAAGGAATAGTCACAGTATCGCCGTTCAATCAGAATCCTTTTATTACTCAGTCAAAACAACCACAATTCTGCGGAGCTTTCGGACCTCCTCGCGGTCCGTCTTCAGCGCAAAATTGTGGTTGTTTTGACTGAGTAATAAAAGGATTCTGATTGAACGGCGATACTGTGACTATTCCTTTCCACTAACCAAATGTCACTAATATATATATATATATATATATATATATATATATATATGTGTGTGTGTGTGTGTGTGTGTGTGACTAGTTTCTTGTACGACTTGTGCCCGTTTGGAAATCAACCGTGTCTGAAAATACATCGGAACAAACGCCCGAGCGACGGACGGATGGGCAGTTATTAGGAAAATATTGTTCAAGTCTGTGAACCTTTCGTAGCTTTCGGAACTACCTGTTCCGTCTTCAGTGAATGGTCATCTTGGGTTTTAATCTGAAGTTGGGTTATTTTCGAAGTTATCATGCCTAAGAGAAGACCCGTTACAAAGCACCCAATCATCTTAAACAACGGGTTCCGAAACACGGGGAAAGATCTCATAATTTTAATAAAGGAATGAAACACGGCAAGAAACAACCCGTGACCGAATAATATCTTTAAACGGAGCTTGCGAGAAGTCCTCTTGTTCTCGTCATCAGCGTATACACAATTTATATACCAGCATACCGGCGTATAAGTCGAGTCTGTAATGCAAAAGCTGGATCGCAAAATTAAGGGTAGACTTATACTTTTCGGAATCCGGCAGTTGTTTCTTGTCTCAAACATGAATCGACATTGCAAAGCTGCCTGGAATGCCGCAACTTAAATGCAGTAGTCTTTACAACCGTCCAGGGCTCTTTAGTATGCGAAAGTTGGAATAACGTAATTGCTATTAGCAGACGTCAAGCAAGCATGTCCGTTCTTTTAGCAATTCTGAAGAGACATACAAACGCAGGTACAAGGAAACTGGGAAAGTGCCGAAGCGCCTTCTACTATTGCTAAGAATGCGTTTATTTCAGGGACGTGCGTTATGAGGATCAAACATTTGAAAACGATCATCGGACAATTGAAAGTACAATTCATGAGCGCGCGCAGCTCGTCCTGTTCGCCCGTAGCCGTGGACGTGTCGGAGGCCTTTCCGCTGAGCCCGGAAGATCAGCAACTGCAGGATACCGGCACCGGCGGGGACAAATTCTTGAAAAGCGAAACGGACGAAGGTCCAGATTCGCCGAGCGCATCGGTCTCCTCGTAGGTGCTGAGCACAGCAGAAGAGTTCGCCTGATCGCCGTCTATGCACAACCAGTCGTTCGAGTTGCGTAATCGGCTCAAGGAGCTTCTCCCTGCGGAATAAACCGCTGGCAATGTTTCTGAGGGCAGACCATTCGTTTCAACTTCACTTTGCAGGCAATATTTAAAAACAAATTAAAGAAGAAGTGTAAGCACATATTTGATGTAACGTGACGTATATACATCTTCCTACAAATTACGGTAGTGTCAGCAAGCATATCAGGAACAAATGTGCGATATAAGAGAAAAAGAGAGCACTTAACGGTAGCAAGTTATCTATGGTTGGCTTCAGGGAAGCAGACGTGACGCACTCTCATCCTTTCGCGAAGAGTCTGCTGATTGTCATGCAACTTTTGAATAACCAAAGGGAAGGTAATGTGACTCTGCGCCATGTGCACCTTGAGCGCCTTCGTATCGTTTGTGCTTATAGTTGTACAATACACGCAGCCGTACCTTCGAAGGGTCACGTGCTGCTGCGTGTGGTCAAGCAAAGTGACGGGATTATCGACCACGTCTTCAAAGCAAAGGCCGCACCGTCGGCGGCTCAATTCGACGGCATACTTGGCCGAGCTGCTGAAGCACCTTTCGAAACAGCTTCTCCACTGGGCCTTCAAATCGCACGTATTCCACTGGAACACGACTCGTTGCACATGAGCATACTTATGCGTTTCCAAGAGATGGGAGCACGCCAAAGACCACTTTGAGGTGGCAAAGTTGCAGTGACAACATTTCAGTGGCAAAGGGACCACATGGCTGAGCGCATGGCTCTCCAGGACAGCCAGGATTCCCGGGACTGATTTCAAGCACTGCCGACAAACGACGCTTCCCATCGCAGCCAAACTGCACTTCTCCTCGTCCAAGCAGCAGCAACACCCGCCAACAAAATCGTCGACAAAGAGCCTCAGTTCCTCCGTACAACCGATGCATCTATCAGAAGCAATATCGACGCTTCTTCCTTTCGACTCCGTACAGTTTTCCACAGGCGGCGACGGCAAACTGCCAGTTTCCTTGCTGTGATTTTTGCAACGGTATCTGTTTCGCATACGATCCAACTTCGACCTCACGTAAAAGGACGGGAAACATTTCTGGCAGGTGCGCAGGAACTGGTGCAGCAGCGTTTCATTTCCGCTCAACGGGTCTTGCAACCGTTCGCGAAGGCGGTGAGTCTCCTTCATGTGCTTGTAGACGAACGTGCGAGAAAAGTGGCTGAACTGGCAGTTGGCCATGGCGCAACGGTAAGCCGCATTTGCTACGTGGCAGCGAACGTGGTCTCCCAAGGCGAAGGCGGTCCTTAAAAAGACCATCGTCAAAAGTTGAGCTGCAGCGCAAAAGGAAGCAGCCCAAAACTGCCGGCGGTACGCACCTTCTTGTGTAGCTGCCGCAGACTGAGCATTGCTCCTCGGATTCTCTTGTCAGAACGTGCAGCGAATCTCGAAAGTGGGCTCGGCGCCGCGAATTGACGATCATCCTTCGTATAATGCCTTTTCTTTTGCCGCTATCCTCGTTTTGGTGTATCTTCGATCGACTGCAAAATATTTGGCTGACCAATTCACTGGGAATGGTTTCCATCTCGTCTGCGATAGACCTAATCACCCGGCTGGTATGCTGCAACGATTCGTTGGCCAATTCCCAGACTTGTTTTTCAATAGCAGCGTCCGGAGCGAAAATCGCCTTACCATTGGCATCTTCGTGAAATTTGCGCAAATGGGTTTGTATGAAGATTTCCTTCCGATTGGAGTACTCGCACAGACTGCACTTGTAAGGGCGGTACTGCATATGGGACTCAATGTGAATAAAGCGATTGCGCGCGCAGATCCAATGCTTGCACACAACGCAGCAGATGTATGGATAGAAAGAGGCGTCGTTGTGTCGAACGCCATCGGCCGTAGAAGACTCGGTCGATTTGCTCAGCGAGGGAGCCCAGGACGAATGGGAACTGCCACTACTGGTTGGTCTCGATTCGCCAGATTCATCCGCATTGGTGACGGATAGGGTGTTCGGTCCACTGGACAAACAGTGCACCAAAAGTGGCAACTTCGCAGACACACGTTCTGCCTGACCAACCGACGTCGGCTTTGACGATTCTTCGTCTTGTCCATTAGGGTTCCCCTTTTTGCCGATGACCGAAATCTTGTTCAGCCGCTCTTGGTGCCACGCCTCGAATTTGGCTCGCTTAACATCTTTGGAATTTTTCCTTCTGTTGGCGTTCCTTTCGCCGCAATTTCGCAATTCCCTTTTCCTACTCGAAACCAGATCCTGAAAGCAACTCTGCTATTATCCGCTCCTTCATGACCATTCATCCGCTCTTTGTAACGTGGGTCGCAATCCTCAAGTTAATAATACCCTACTACCAAAGCACAGGGAATGTGACAAAGAACTTTGCTAAATCTATGCCATTTCAAATGTTCTTTAAATCAAACCCCGCTCTGATGACAACACTGAGTGACAAGACACGAACAAGAAAAGAGATGTCGAAAGAATGCGCATGTAGGCTAATAAGTAATTGTCCGGCCAAATATATGGGGGAAACCAGACGTACACTAGTAGACAGGTTCAAGGAACATCGGCCAAATATTACCAGATAGGGAAACGCGGAAGAGATTAAGAGGGAATGGTGCTGTAACGACAGGGAGACTGCACACATTGGAACCTAACATCATGAATAGGTTTGTCTGTTTGCTCTTCGGCGGTTGTTGACTATACCTTCCAGTGTAACTAGAGTAAGCTAGGCAATGAAGGATATCATATGAGACGGAAGATTGAAACAGCTCTACAATGGTTCTTTAAGTAAAGATGAAGGAGTGATTGTGGGTGAAATGCGGACAAGTTTAATACAGCAAACCGGGTGTTGCAATCAGGCTCAGACCAGCTCGTCATCCAATAGATACGTTCTCGCTTTAACACGCTGATAACGCATCGGGTAGGCTCCGAAAGCTTAGTGTGAATCAGCTTTAGTCCAATCAAGCTGACTTTGGCACAAAGGAGCAGAACCATGCCGCGGAAATATTCATTAAAGCAGGTGCGACTAATACACATGATGAAGCTATGATAAATGCGGTAAGCGCACGAAAGCGGAACTGGGAAACTTAATCGAAGTCATGTCGAGCCTGTTGCTCTGCAGCAGGACCAAGATTAGACCAAAAGGTTCAGTTGCAATGCACGCGGCGTTAGCACGGCCGCTTGATCACGAAACAAGCAGTTCAAACCTTTGCGGCCACACGGCGTGCTTTCTAATACTCAGGTTCCCAATAATGTACCCTTTCATGCCACGAGCCTCACCTAGGAAAGCTTAGGAGGTATTTTTAGGCGCCAGGCAGTCACTGCCAAACCATCGCAGCGACGGAGTCACGTCGTCAAAAGCAAACTAGCGAGCGTAAGTTATTTTCCAAACGTCTCCTTCCTTAACGTGGGTCTAAGCCGACCTTTAAAAAGTTCCTAAAACGAGGGCAGCCGACGCTGATTGATACACTTCCCAAGTTCAGGATCTTCTTACTCGGTGCCCCTACCTTTGCGAAGCGGCTACGACCATTAACCTTGTCAATCCACCCCTCGCTGCGACCAGTAGCGTTTGCTGAGTCCGACCAGCGGAAAGACTGACCGGCGATGGGACGGTCCGGTGCATATGCTCCTGAATACCGTGGCTAATGCTTGACGCGAAATTGGCCAACGCGCTTCTGTTGCTAAATTTCTTAGCCAATTTCCACGTGTCTGTTCGTGGCTCAAGTTCTCTGCGAAATTTGCAAGTTTAAGATTGAGCATACGCCTTAAGGGTGTTGAGGAGCAACAGCCGCAACGTACGGTACCATTGATCATGCCCCTGATCGTTCTCAGCAAACGCTCCTGAGAGCTACCCAACGGGGGAGCATGAGAGAAAGGACCCCATGGTTGAACTTGTCAAACTCCTTAGGACGACAGGACGCTAACATAACGCGACAGGAAAGGCCGCAGGTATTTAAATGTTCCGTGAACACTCCTCGTCAGCACAGCAGTACATTTCTAAGTCAGGTAAAGCTTACTTAAGGTGATTAGACAAAGGGACCAAATTTCTCCATCCGCCCACAGGGGACACCCCTTTTGGGATAATTATTTATGGTATCCTTTGTTTGCACGTAGAAGGGTTAGGTAAAAAAGCGCCAGTGAAGCCGGACACCGTTGACAATTTGGGTCGACTGGGGCAAACTTCAACCGCTTCCGCTTTACCCTACGCAAACGCGCACGGGATGCGATTGCTCTTTGCCGCTGGAAGGAGAGCTTGCGGATATCTTCCAACTGCTCTTCGCATTGCAAAGCGGTAAACTGAACGTTACACCGTCCATCACTTCAATGAGGAAGTGCCAACGAAATCTGAACTGTTCGAACGCAAGCGGAAATAGGTCGTGCGTTGGGCTGTCGCCAATTAGAACAATCTGAGCGACCAAGTTTGTTGTCAAACTATTCTGCTGTTTGCGCCGACTTGCTTGTTTTACGCCACATTGCGCGACGAGCAAACAGCAACAAATGAGAGCAGAAGGCTTATCGTCAGTTAAACCGGGCTGATATTGCACGCACTTTAAACTTCGGACTGTGCTAGTTCCAAAGACGACCGCTCGAAACTATCGCGGACCTACCTGAATGACTTTCATTCATTCCTTCGGGTCTGGGGTCGAACCTCCTCCTTTACAGTATGGCGCTGAACTTACGCCGTCCTAGGGGCAAATTACTGCAAGTATCCTAGGCCTAAGCCTAAGTGCGAAGCAGGAGAGTCCAGACCTAGAGTCAAGACGTGAGCCTTATGGACAACCACGCTACGTAACGTACTCAGTGTACTGTAGAAGGGGCAGACTCGACACTGTGCCCAAAATACAGTACCAATTTGGATAAACGATGACGAAATATACGACTGAACTGGTGAGGAGGACGATCCGCATAGTTTGATTAATGCTCGTTCCGCTGCTACTGCTGAGACATTGTTGACAACATACTAAAGGATTGGGAAAGCACAGACGCACATGTGCTCAACTTCCCCCTTGACGCTGCTCGTCACTTACGTGTTAAGCCAGATCAACATAGCGCTATAAAGTGTGTCAGTGCTGCATGGATGGTGCTCAAAGTTATTTTAAGATTCCATTCTTTCCATCATACCACTACTCTTACGCTATTGAACAGCTTGTCAACAGCTGGTCTCTTGTAACCGTCCCAAGGAAACCTGCACCCTCGAAGGCCTGGCTATTCGAAATGGTCGGGAGAGGAGAAACAGCCATAAGGATCATCTCCGTACACTGACCTGATTCACTGCGGATGTGGACGTTCCGCCGGCGTTGGAACGTCGCTGACCCAGTCGCGTTGTCACCCGGTCGGCAAGCAAGGCGCTTTCCGTCATGCTGTGGCGAAGGTACCTGTAAAAGGCAATGTTGAAACGTCAGCTTTTAATTGTTACCCAAATTAAGGGCATTCGGCGTCTGCGGCACGCGACGATAATACTGGGACGAATAACTGCGGGAGCCAAAACCTGTCCGGATGTACAGCCGCATGCCGCAACTGCGGCATAATGCATTACACGTTACGCTGCTGCTAACGAGCCTGTTTGACGAAACCGTGGAAGCGACAAGGCAAGGCAACGCGAGCCGTCAAGCGAAGGCCACGAGGTTCGTATCCGAGCTCGGCGGAAGGCTCGCCGTCCCGACCCGCTGCGAACACGCCGCGGTTCAACCGGTGACACAAATAAAGCAGCTGCCCAATGGTGCGACGCCCGTGGCGATTTGTCGACGGTTCGGCTTCGGCCCATCTGTTGCCTCAAGGGGCCGCGGACGGTCGCCAGCTTTGCATGCAAGTGGATGCCAGAAACCTGGTTCGCACAACCGTCGACCGACCAAAAATGAGGTGAGCAGGTTAGGCAAAAAAAGGCTGGGTCATTTCGCACCTGTTCCACCATTTGACCTGAAATTAGGATGTAGGTTGAGCTGGCGTTGTTTTATTACATTTTTCAGGGTCATCAATGTTGACCTATTTTGCAAAGTCTTCGGCGAACCAGATGCTTCAAGGACGTCGCCCGCGAATAATCCACTGGGCAACTACATTATACGAATCGCACGGAAATGCGAGCTGCTTGCATTCACCAGAGCGCGTGCCGTCATGGAATCAAAAGGCGGAGCAGTTGGATCAGCCAAAGTGTTGCACGCATTCTTGGATTCGCGCTGCTATCTCTGCGCGGATCTTGCTCTCAAATAGGCACCTTAGCGAAAGTTGGGATTTTTCGAAGCACTGCATGGGCTACCCAGTGCACTCCGCCTCAGTCGTCTTGTCACAGACAGTGACAGGGTACTGTGTCCCTTTTACAGCTAACAAGCAACTTTACGCAAACATCAACACCCCTCGTGAACGATTACTGCAATGCTGTAAAAAGGCAAACAATAAGGGTGTAAAACTGGTAAAATACACATTTCGTTAACCACACTCAGCTCACCTGTGCTGAAGATCACTTGCCACTTCGGTCGACTGCGGGGTCGGTAGTCTTAAAAGAAAATCAGGTACAAGCTTCATACCTCAATGTTGCTCAAAGAGACTATGACAAATTCGAGGGGGCTGCGGAGGCCAGAGGCGAGGAATGAAAGGCTGTAGAGCGCTCCCTCCCACAGTTCTTCCTGCACGGAAAGTAGCGCGATAAATGTAAAGGGTCGAGAGAAGGGTTGGAGGGTCAGTAGAGAACAAATGGCGCCAAAAAAAGGATCGGGGGAAGAAAGAGGGGCCATCGGGTAGCGGAAAACATGGAAGTCCTGAAAGGGAATGGTAGGGACCTTATTCTTGATACTTAAAGAACAGTAGCAAGAATACTAAAGCCTACCTGAAGGCATCCTGACTCTCGACCTTGCGCATGGACTACAGCGTGCAAAAGAGGGATCGGCAACGGAGACTTAGCCAAACTGGAGAGCAGACCGAAGAAGCAATGCAGGTAGGCCGGTGCACAACAAAGTTGACCTAATTAAGGTTGTTAGGACGGGATCTGCGAAGGGGTAGTTTCTTTGTCTAATGGGCTTTAAGCAACTCATGCATTAGCATAGGAGGAAAATCAACAACGCTTTTGTTTCAGCTTGTTTCGCTTTTTTTGAAACGAAGTTTGCAAAATGAAGGCGACTGCCGCTCACTGGTTTGCACACAAAGTCATCAGCGGATAATGGAAGGTGGGGTTTTCTTGCCGCGCACCTCCGCTCAGGCGCCCGTTCCAATGCAACACATCAGCAGGAGCGCACTGCGTTGACGATGGGCCCTTCCTCTCAGGATGCTTCACGGCAGGAAGCAGGTCTACGGTCCCTCCGGAGAGGCTGAAAACTTGGCGAAACAACAGTACAACAAGTTGGGCCCGTTTAAATCCGGGAATAAGTCCGCAAGCAGCGAACAAGCACGGGATGGTGTCACGTAACACCGCGACAGCAGGTACAACCGTTACAGCCTGCGAACCCTTCAGCACGGGAACCCGTTTACTGACGAACGTATACTATCTCATTACATATGCAATGTTCAAGTGCAATGCACGCAGTAAGCGAATAAATTAGCTGTTCGTAACGGATGGGACGAACGAAAAGTCCGAAAGTAAAAGCTGAAGTGAGCTTCTCTTTTGGCAAGCAAACTACGGCCTCGATGAGGACCAGCGGTGAGAGAAGTGCGCACGAAGAGGGGAAGGAAAAATGCGACAACGGCCATCTTCATTTGGAACAACAACTCCTTAGCTTTAATTGAATAACTAACAAGCGTTGTACGAATACTAACAATCGAGCAAGAAGACTTTGGCGCATCTGGAAGACGACCCAATTAGCCATTTTCCACTATTATTCAAATTGATGGAATGAAGGCGCAATCCGTGAAAGTTCCGTCCAACATTTTAACAAGTACAGAAGGAAGGAAGAGACGACAAATGGTGATTCTGCAGCAGTGTTTCTCAGCGAACTAGGAGGGCGCTAACACCCTCCTACGTCCAAGCAGCCGTGCGTCATTAATTCTTGGTATGGCGAAAGTATTGTGTGCTTTTCAGTTGGATAGCTCGTTCCGCTTTGCTATCGCTCATTCTGGACCGAGAATTCCGAGAACCAAGGCACCTTCGCAGATGACCACCGTTTTCAGAAATTGCGGATGTTGCTTCCGCTTCTTGCACTCCAACGAAGACTAATCCCATTCATTCTTGTCGTATAAATAGCGCTTGTTTTCTTTCGCTCCTCTACCATGTTTCGCCGTAATACTCTCTGTACAGAGCATGGAACAAAAAATGAACTAATGCAACGCATAAGGGATTTTAAACGTGAAAGACGCTGGGACGAAATCGGCGAAATACAAAATGGCGGGAAAGCAGCGAGGAAGGGGTTCCTGTGTATTGTCGCCGTAACTTACTCCCCCTTGAGAGAGACTATTCTACATGTGCATTCAAAATTTAGAAAATTAACGATTTCTTCACAGTTCAGTAGCACTTTAATCACAGTTGTCCCCGTTTTACCAGAAACCTTTTATTTCACAACTAAACCAAAGCTTTCGGACCTCTAGTGGTCCGTCATCAGTGTTAAATGGTCACTGTGCAGCCAGTTTTAGGTTCAGTAAGCTACTCTGCTCAACCAACTCAACAACAACCAATTTCTTCACAGTAAGCAAACACAGGGTCTCTAACAGGATTTATTCTCATTTCTTGAAATTTACGGCGTATATATCTTGTCTTTATTCTATTATTCGAATAAATCGAGCAATAGTACTGACGTAGCTTTCGGATCTACCCCGCTCCGTCTTCAGCGCTTTCTTCACAGTAAAAACCTTCTTCTTACGTCTGCTTAATTAATTGCGCAATTCAGAAAGCCGTATATCGGCTTGGGTTCTCATGAACTGCGCAAAATTTTTTCACCACACTAATCCAAACAGCACTGTAACTGTAGAGAAGAAGCAGCAGGTAATGTGGTATCAAATTTATTATCCGCTGATAAAAGTGATCTGCACTTGCCGAGGCAAAGCATTTTGGCGAGGAAAACGGAACGCAATAGATTAGAACATGCAATAATATTCGATTCTTGGACGAGAACAACAGTTTCAACGGCAGAACAAGCGTTCAGGCATCAATGGGCATAAGGCTTACCCGAAGTTACGAATCAAGCTTTCGTCGCTTTTCTGCCACCGTAGGGCTTTCGACGCGCTCGACGGCACTGAAACGTGACATTGTAACTTTGAAGAAAAGATACGAAAAGGAAATACCCGAAACCGTCGCTTGCTGACGACTGAGGATGCTCCTCTTCCAAAAGCTGCCTGAAGTCCGGACGCAATTTGTAGCTTTCTGCCACCGTATTTTCAAGCGAAGCAAGCGAGGAGCCGGCGTCAAAGTCTTCTTTGAAGGCGGGCAGATCGGCCCGATTCGTTTCCTCAGCGTATCCCTGAAGAACGGTCCGCAAATCGGGACACTTCTCCTGGCTAAGACGAATGGCTAGCAAAACGTCGTCAACCGTTGCCGCCTCTTTATTGGAATAATCGGCAAGAACGTGGGCATCCTCGAGAACAGTAAATGAGCTACGATACGCCAGTTCTATTAAAAAGTTGATCACGCGAGGTTCGTAGTCGTCGACGCCAGCCTCTTTCAACAATTCTATCATTGCTTCAGCGTCCTTTGGCACACTTGGCGGTGACATGCCAACCGCAGACAACGATAGCAGCTGTAAATGCAGACGAACATAATATGCACGCGTGACGTCTACTTGAAAAGCAAAGAACTAAGTTCACGAGCTCAACAATTATTTCGACAAATTTTGTACACGTGACAGCCAGAGGGGATAATGAAACGATGACAACCTCATCAGCATAGCACATGCTCATGCAACATTGCAATTTGCCGTGATTTACCGTACTTCCAGGAAAGCAGGTAAAAGGTGAGATTCGTTCGTCGCAAACACTTTCCGCAGTCGTGCGACGTGTTATTCAATTTACAATCAATTATCCAATCAGAACGGTAAACATTTTTGAGAAGCCTTTGACTCAAAAATTATTATCAAGCTACTCGACGTACCGCTGAATGTGCAGCGTACCGTCAATGAGACTCCGCGTTGCCCTGGTCCTCTACGCCCAGTTGTGTGCTTCCTATGATAAATTAATTAGCGAAACTTTGGCAAACATTGCAGCACAGCTGGGACTGAATGCCGACCAATATTTGCAGCTTTACTAGTACGAACGTGCAAATCATGTTGCGGTACTGTTAGTTTACCCAATGGCAATCATCCGCTTTAGGATTACGCCGTACGCCGATGTAGTTCACGAGCTGGAAGTAAAAAGTTTGGATGGAATAAAGGCTTCCTTAGGTGACGGTTTACCGACTAATCGCTCGGTGATTGTGCTCAATATCCCCCTTTATTTGCAAGAAGAGGACGTGAAGAACCTTTTCTTGCGGTTTGGTTCCGTCAGCGAGGTTTCATTCCCAAAGGAATTGAAGCCTAGCAAAGCATTTCCCGTAACATATGGATGCAGGCTTGCATGCGTTACGTTCGATTCGGCCGAATGCGCACGCGAGGTTTTTCGTAGGGACGACGATTGCAGGGTGGTTGGCCTTAGTCGTCCTTCTGGTGTGGAGAAGTGGCGCCAAGCCTACGTTAGCCTGATACGGGAGCCCGAAATGTCAAGGGCGGAGGCGGATGACGTTATCCAGCGATTTAAGGAACTCCTGAAGAACAGCAAGCTTCGTAAGACCGGCACAGGCGAGCCCGATGAGGACGGTTGGATAACGGTCACGAGAAGCCAGAAGCGGAAGGTTATTCCCAAAGGCAAGTCGTACCTGGAGAAGCTGAGTGCCAAAGAAATGGATAAAAGGAAAAGGGCGTCAAAGCAAAGTGAAACGCCGTTTTATCGTTTCCAAATGCGCGATTCGAAGAAAAGGCAAATCGAAGAGTTGCAGCGTAAATTTGAAGAGGATAAGAAAAGAATAAAACTGATGATGGAGTCAAGAAAGTTCAGACCGTTTTAAGTGTAATATACGGTGCAAGAATTAGTGGTTTCTGCTTTCAAGAGTGCTTCCAGTTGCGGATGTATCCAATGAATAGTGACGTTGGGAAGTTTGCTTGTGCCTAACGTGGACGTCTGGTAGTTGCAGAAGTCCATGCTATGTTGTTTTCATTGTGATGTCGGAAGTGCAACTTCTTTAGCCTGACCTGTTGACTCGTGATGGATATATTGTCCGTTGTGGGCATCTTGGTTCTAAAGAGTAAAAACAGATTTTGAAGTCAAGCCTATGAACTCCACTTCAGATTGCGATATACGGAGAACTTCACGTGGTTGTATTAATATCTATCATTCGATCAAACGGCGGTCCATCAGCAAAAAGGTAATTGGCTTAATATTGTTGTACGTTTTGATCATGTTTGTTTTCGATTTTCCAACGCCTAAACGTCTTGTAAAACGTGCTGGTACTAAAGAAAAACTGGCGTGGCAGTGTGAAATGAAATGTCGACGTTGTAACTGGTGTAGGAAATTTACCCTACTTTCTTTTGTTCATCAAATTCTGTTAATATCTTTTGGTGCATAAATGACCGTAGGGTGCTATTTGATCAGTAGGTACACGGACTTTTAAGTCCGACGTTTAAATCAAATGATGGTTTCATTTTCCTAAGTACTAACGTGTTAAATGCTTTGTGCTTATGAGCAACAGGGCGTTCTTTCCTTGTTGTCTGTTCAGTGTTATATCTTGTAGATCGCTGATACTGTACATTCAGCGAACCTAAAATTCATGAGCTGAACCTGCTATTCCATTATTGTTCGCATCATATTTAAAGCAGCAGATTTTCCGTTCAACCAGCTGGTCCTAGCTAACAGTGCCTAATCACGCACGTTAGCCATGGTTTTTGTGGTGTGCAAAATAAACGGAACACCCTCACCGTTTGTCACCGGCAGCCGGTACCAGTACGACTCTAGGACATAGAATTCAGTAAGTCTTTTCGTGCTCACAACTCATCGAACAATTTAAGGGCGTAAAAGATGAATCTTTGCTTTTCATTTTTGTATTCTTTCCATTAAGTTATTAATTTGTACTGGTTATTTTCCCCGTATGATTATTTGTTCCTTTACATGTTTTCACTCTTAAGCATTCAAAATATAGGCATACTGAAAATAGGATTTCGAAATACGGGATATGATCTCATATTTAATATCAAGAAATCAACGGCTAGAATCCCGTTAAAACAGCGATCAGCTACACGATTATTATGTTGCACTTTGCATTGTTTCTTTAATCTCATATTTAATATCTCATGATCTCATATCTCATATTAATATTCTCATTCTCATGATCTCATATTTAATATCAAGAAATCAACGGCTAGAATCCCGTTAAAACAGCGATCAGCTACACGATTATTATGTTGCACTTTGCATTGTTTCTTTAGAGAACCGTCGGCAACTCCTGTGCCACCGTATTCCGCATTTGATAAATTTTCTTGATTCACCGTTCAACAACAAAGTACACGTGCAAACAATCTAGCATTGTTTTTATTTATTATTATTGATTCTTGCAGTGAAGCATTGATCATGGGCTTTACTAAATCCTTCCTAAGGTCTTCTGAGCATGGGAGAGACGTCCCTTGGCTGTCGTTGCTCTCCATCGATGAACTGTTCAATTTTCAAGCCTATACTGTCCGGTGACTCTCTTGTATTGTTTTCGCTTTTCATTTTGCATGAACAGCTAAGTGCCCACGCCTTTCTTGGTCGCAGACCAATTGTGATAATAGTGCAAAAATTAAGTGCAAATAAGACTGTTTTTCCTCCGTAGAATTGTGATGAATGAACGATGAATAGCTTATATATGTATCCCTATCAGATTTTTGAAATGGCACCATCTCCAATTGACTACTGTGCAAGTGTTTGTGGTATTATTGTGATCACCCACTGTGTGAACGCGATTGTTCAATATGTATTTGTGGAAGTGAATATTACATGAGTCCATAGATTGAAAGTAGGCAGTGTTAAGCATGATAGGTTCCAAGATTGTTAGTGCACTAGTGATCTGCGTAGATATATTGCCATTGATGACATAGAGCATAGATGAAGCGTATGACTGAAGCATCATTGATGTCATAGGTTAATTACATGAGATAGATCAGAAGACGGGATGTCTTTTAACGGGAGCATGGATCTTCATGATGTTGAGTTTTCACGGATTTTTCCCATTGCTTTGTACGTGGATGGATCTGTAAGTAAACTGACACGGTCTCCCTACCAACGGATAAATGAGAGTAGTTATTAGAAGACACGGTCAGAGAACAACGTACGATTTAATCTCGAATATTTCGGAACGCTCGAGTTCCGTCCTCAGCGAGCAAGAGAAAGTGTTTAATCCGTGGCCAGGATAAATAGAGATCGCGAGACAAAGGGTCGGGGGAAGGGTCAGGTCAGCGCGGTAGGAAGCAACACCTGCTTCTATTGACAATAGCATTCCAAACCTCACTGACCTGTATACCCCTATCGCGATTAATGGATGCATTGTGTCTTATGTATAAGGCTTCTTTGATCCGCCGCAGGTGGAAACGCTCTTCACGGCAGACAATGCGCGGTTGCAGCTCGAGTGGGCATGTGGAGCCATGCTCCACAAACGCGAAAGCCTTTATTGCCTCATCCATGATGTTGGCTGGATCGCGGGTTTGGGGTCGTCCACGGCGTTGCGCTGGTAGACCATTGAGTCTTCGATCCGCGGTCTTGTATCGGGCCAGCGCAGCTGTGTGTTCATGAAATCTGTCAAGTAAAGGTTTGCCGTTTCTCCTATGTAGGAGGCGTGACAACCACACTTGATTTCATAAACGACGCCCGGCCTCTTGTCCAATGGAACTTTGATCTTATCACTTCGCAACAAGGAACGGAGATTGTTGGAGCCGTTAAACCGAACATTAAAGTTTAAAGCGTGGCCCAAACGTTTAAGGCGTTCCCCCAAGCCGTTATAGTAAGGAACGTATAACACCGGGTTGGGTAACGGGGCGGACACCGGTGGGTTTATGGATGTTTTAAGTAATCTACGTTGTATAATGGAGTCAACAAAATGTTTAGGATAGCCATTCGAAATTAATGTAGCGCAAATGTATTTTAGTTCGGAATGTAGATACGCCGGGTCGCATGCGTCAAGTGCGCGGTTTACCATGCCGATTACTATACAACGTTTAACTGCAATGGAGTGGTGGGAAGAAAAATGCTATAACCGGTCCGAATTAATTGGTTTTTTGTACACGGTTGTGTTGATCGTATTATCATTTTTAATAACTAAAACGTCCAAGAATGGCAATTGATTATTACATTCTTTTTCCATGGTAAGTTTAATGTTACTATGAAAACGGGGAATTTATGTGTTCCAGGAAGGGTTCTTCACTGCCTGCCCTGATTATTGCAAATATATCTTCTACATATCTTTTGAGAAAGGATGGTGCAAGCCCGTTCTCGCACATGCTAAAAGCTTTTTCTTCGAGATGTTCCATGAAGATTTCAGCAAGAACGGGCGAGAGCGGGCTGCCCATGGGAGCCCCCTCTTTTTGTGTGAAAAACCTATCCTGGAACCTGAAGTGGTTTCCTTCCCGCATGCAAAAGGAGACAAGTTTATTGACATGAAACGGGTTTAGTTTGGTTCTTTCGCGCAGATTACTGTTAGATTCAAGTAGACCTTTAAGAATATGAATTGTATATGTGATCGGTATGCAAGTAAGGAGATCCTTAACATCATAACTAACCAAAACATCTGAACTATGTAATTGTACAGTTTTTAAGTCGTTAACGAAATGTTTACAATTTTTGACATGCGATTCGCGATTACCCGTTTGTGGCTTTATAATATTCTTTAAGTAGTTGAAAACTGAATGCATCGTAACGGGTCGTTGTGATGACATTTGTATGTTAGACACGGTTTTCCCGTTGGTATTGTTTCAGTGTATCTGCAATTAACCAAAGAACCTCACCAGTCAACGATGGGTTAGTTTATTGGTAAAAGTTGCGAGAACACTGTAACGTACGAATCGGAGCTTTCGGGACGCTCTAGTCCCGTCGTCAGCGACGCTCCTCCTTTTCGCTATATATATATATATATATATATATATATATATATATATATATATATATATATATATATATATATATATATATATATATATATATATATATATATATATATATATTATTTTGCGGGGTTTGTGCACATAAGCGAACAACTTGCATCGCGGTTATTCCCCGTTCAGTTAAGACGTTTTGTTCCCAAAACGCATTCCAATACAAAAGCGTTTTAAAAACGTTTGGGAATAAAGCGTTTATGCATTGGAATGCGTTTTTGGAACAAGACGTTTTACTGAACGGGGAATAACCGTGATGCAAGTTGTTCGCTTATGTGCACAAACCCCGTTAAATAAAAGAAAATTTGTACATGAAAAGTGCTGCACGGGGCACTGGACTCTACTGGACTGGACTTGGCAATGGCAGAAGAGGACAGAAACATCGGAAAGGAAGAAAGAAGGCCACCATCAGGAAGGGACTTTAAAACCCGTAGTTTAAAGCGACTATAGACGGGTTCGGGTAGCTACTGCCGTTGCCTCAATATTCATTTTGTGTTGTGTCACTGCCCCGGTCGGTCGGTTAGGACGCTTGCTCCTCTGATTGACTGAATGGGCGGGTGTCAGTCGCTTGACGGGTCGAAGGTTAGACCTGATGGCTGACATCACCAGCCCGGATGGTCGAATTGAGGAGCTTGCAGGACCGTCGGCTGACTGGGCAGTTGACAAGAATGGTTGCACTGATGACGGACCTAGGATTTGGTACGAAAGCTTTGCATTAAACATCGAATTTTTGCACACGGGGTAAGATCTCATCTTTGTATGTAAACACGGCTGACCCCCGTGAAGTGAAGCTTTTATTAACAAACGGAGCTTTCGAAAACTACTGTTTTCGTCTTCAGCGTTGTAATGACGACGTCTGGTAAATTCGTAGCCGCCATGAGTAACTAATGTTTTAAACCGACATTGAACAGTGTCTTAAAGTGTGTCCACTGCACCAAATGTTTTATCTGTTGGTAGTTTCGGGAGTGTCACAATGACAGCACCTAGTACTGTTCACTACTGTAGACCAAATGTCACTGATCATGACACCCTCATCCCTGTTTATACAGGTGTTGTGTCTGATGAACATCGCCTCTTTAAACTTTCTCAGCCAGAAATTAGTTTCTTTCTTTAGTCTGAAAATCTTCAAACTTTCATCGGGGTGTGGACACGTTGCAGTATGTTCAACCACTGCCGATCCTTTAATGCATTTTTCCATAACCACCTTAGGGTCCTTCGTCGATGGGCGTCCTCGTCCCCTCATCTCCTCCCCTCTAGTTCTCCTCTCTGCATTCCTGTACCTTTTCACCCCTACCATATGCTGCGTGTATCTGTATTGCAAACCATGTCCGCTCTCCCCGATGTAACGGGCGCCACAACCGCACAAGATTTGGTAAATCATACCAGGTTCTTCCTCTGGTGGTATTCTGTCCTTATCTTTCCTCAGATTAGATCTTAGGTCGCCGTGGCTACCAAACACTACCATTGCCCCAATGCCTTCATCATTCTTTTGATCTGTTCTCCAAAAATTGGGTAATATGGGATAACAATCCTGGGTGAAATGTCAATGTCATTCCTTCTGGACGTTCTATCTTGCCCCCATTGCCTAATACGTCTGTTAATGTGGTGGTCTATCAATCCTGTTGGGTAATGATTGAATACCAACGTATTTTTGATTTGCTTAATTTCTTCCCATAAGTATTCCTTCCTACAGATGTTCAATGCTCTGTCTATCATTCCAGTTATAATCCCCCTTTTTACGTTCATTGAATGGTTTGAAAGGAAACTGAGGTACTTTCCTGAGTGTGTCGGTTTTCTGTAGATCCTTGTTCTTAGTTGAGTACCTCTCCTTATCAACAACACATCTAAGAAAGGTAGCCGGCCATCTTTCTCTTTTTCATTGGTAAATGTTATATTGTTTGGGAAGAGGTTGTTTAAGTGCTCCAGCAGCTGTTCCTCATTCCTTTCTCCTACTATAGCAAACACATAATCTACATACCGTTTGAAAATTTTCACGTGATGGTCCGAAAATCCTGTGCCTTCTTCTCAAGGTCTTCCATAAAAATTTCGGCGATCACTGGGGACAAGGGACTCCCCATTGGCGCACTTAAAGATAGGACAGGACTGAACCCCTACCAGGTTGCACGTTTAGTAAGATTCTGCATGGAAGATGGTAACTATTTCCAATGGAACGGAAAGTACTTCGCACAAAAGACAGGTGCGCCAATGGGGAGTCCCTTGTCCCCGGTGATCGCCGAAATTTTTATGGAAGACCTTGAGAAGAAGGCTTTCCCCACAGGATTTTCGGTCCATCACGTGAAAATTTTCAAACGGTATGTAGATAGATGATGTGTTTGCTATAGTAGGAGAAGGGAATGAGGAACAGCTGCTGGAGCACTTAAACAACCTCTTCCCAAACAATATAACATTCACCATTGAAAAAGAGAAAGATGGCCGGCTACCTTTCTTAGATATGTTGGTGATAAGGAGAGGTACTCAACTAAGAACAAGGATCTACAGAAAACCGACATACTCAGGAAAGTACCTCAGTTTCCTTTCAAACCATTCAATGAACGTAAAAAGGGGGATTATAACTGGAATGATAGACAGAGCATTGAACATTTGTAGCAAGGAATACTTATGGGAAGAAATTAAGCAAATCAAAAATATGTTGGTATTCAATCATTACCCAACAGGATTGATAGACCACCACATTAACAGACGTATTAGGCAATGGGGGCAAGATAGAACGTCCAGAAGGAATGACATTGACATTTCACCCAGGATTGTTATCCCATATTACCCAATTTTTGGAGAACAGATCAAAAGAATGATGAAGGCAATTGGGGTAATGGTAGTGTTTGGTAGCCACGGCGACCTAAGATTTATTCTGAGGAAAGATAAGGACAGAATACCACCAGAGGAAGAACCTGGTATGATTTACCAAATCTTGTGCGGTTGTGGCGCCCGTTACATCGGGGAGAGCGGACATGGTTTGCAATACAGATACACGCAGCATATGGCAGGGGTGAAAAGGTACAGGAATGCAGAGAGAACTAGAGGGGAGGAGATGAGGGGACGAGGACGCCCACCGACGAAGGACCCTAAGGTGGTTATGGAAGAATGCATTAAAGGATCGGTAGTGGTTGAACATGCTGCAACGTGTCCACACCCCGATGAAAGTTTGAAGATTTTCAGACTAAAGAAAGAAACTAATTTCTGGCTGAGAAAGTTTAAAGAGGCGATGTTCATCAGACACAACACCTGTATAAACAGGGATGAGGGTGTCATGATCAGTGACATTTGGTCTACAGTAGTGAACAGTACTAGGTGCTGTCATTGTGACACTCCCGAAACTACCAACAGATAAAACATTTGGTGCAGTGGACACACTTTAAGTCACTATTCAATGTCGGTTTAAAACATTAGTTACTCATGGCGGCTACGAATTTACCAGACGTCGTCATTACAACGCTGAAGACGAAAACAGTAGTTTTCGAAAGCTCCGTTTGTTAATAAAAGCTTCACTTCACGGGGGTCAGCCGTGTTTACATACAAAGATGAAAGTTTTGCATTGGAATATATATATATATATATATATATATATATATATATATATATATATATATATATATATATATATATATATATATATATATATATATATATATATATATATATTCCAATTGAATGTACTTCTTTCCGCCGTAAGCCTCCGGTCCTACTGCGTCGAGTCGTTCAGTAAGCAGGACGTGATCAAGGGACATGCTTGGGGGTTATTATCAGAAACATGCAACTGCGTCCCGGCGATATGGAACTTTCCGAGTCGTCTCCCAACGAGTATGCTGAGCAAGTCCTCGTCGGATCCGACATGGACACGCGCCGCAGAGTTGCTTCCGACTTTGTCAAGGCTTTGTGCGAATTCTTCGAGTCCGAAGTTATGGCCATCTTCTCGGAGTACATAAATTCACTGCTGAAAAGTTACTTTGAGAATCCACGCTCGACGTGGATGCACTTGAACGCTACCATATCCCTTGTAATCGTCCTGGGAGCCCGCGGTCAGACATCAAAACTCGGCGTGACCAGAGTATCCGATTTAAGGAACTCAGATACTCTGGTCACGCCGAATTTAGATGTCTGACCGCGGGCTCCCAGGACGATTACAAGGGATATGGTAGCGTTCAAGTGCATCCACGTTGAGCGTGGATTCTCAAAGTAACTTTTCAGCAGTGAGTTTATGCACTCCGAGAAGATGGCCACCACTTCGGACTTGAAGAATTTGCACAAAGCCTTGAGAAAGTCAGAAGCAGCTCTGTGGCCCGTGTCCAAGTCGGATCCGCCGAGAACTTGCTCGGCATACTCGTCGGGAGACGATTCGAAAAGTTGAATATCGCCACGACGAAGTTGCATATTTCTGATAATAACCCCCAAGCATGTTCCCTTGATCACGTCTGGCTTACTGAACGTCTCGACGCGGTAGGACCTGAGGCTTACGGCGGAAAGAAGGTGAACACCATTGATGAATAGATTATCACACGGTTGCATGAGGTTCACCTACATCATACGAAACAATACAACTTCAATGAAACGGGAAGCATACGGCTTGAACTCCTCGTCGTACGACTGGGCGTATAAAGTGTGGGTGTCGAAAATTTGAGTGCGAAGGCGATCCAACGACGTCGGCTCGTCGTTGGCACCCATGGAAGAGGACAATTATTTTCATTGGAACGGACAACACGTCGTCAGCTCGTATCCTACTCAAATTGGTACAGTTTCACTCACGTGAACGGTTGGTTACTTTTTTGCGCTGAATACGGAACCAGGAGAGGTCCCGAAAGCTACGCGTTGCAAATAAAGCGTTCATGAACGGGTGCCCTGCCGTCCTATGACCCTGTAAAAAAGACCAAATATAGTGTATTCCAGCCGCGTATTTCGTCCTGCCCCTTTGAATTCCTTCCGGAACATTTATCTTACCTACAGAAACCTTCTGTTCAAGGTAATTAAAAGTGCTCACGGCACACAGGCTTTACATCTGTCGAGGACCTTGGAACGCACTATCATTAAATTGGAGAAAGTATCCCTCAGATTACGTTTCCTAATACGATGCCGAGATTACAATGTTATACCGGTATCTTTCTGGTTGAAGTCAGGACACATACCGAACGCGAGAACGAGGAGTATCCTTCCTAACGCAGGCCTATCATTAATGAGGTACACCATAAAGGAACACCGAAATGAAATAGCATGATTGAACAATAATTTGACGTGGAAAGGTAACGCACTATCCGCTCAAATTGGATACGAGCTGACGACGTATTTTATGCACTTTGTTAGATGTTCTGTTTCACGGTTTTTGTTCCAGAAAAGGAAAAGGTTGGAAGAAAAATTTAGCAGGTTGGTTTGTTCTAGGACATGGGAATTTGTTAATAGCATGAGCGACACGTGTCGCTTAAGGACAAGGAATGCGGTAGTTAACCTTAGTTCCAGGTTTTTGGCAGCTGAAGAAATGGCTGTCCTGACTAAAGGCCTTAATTTCGTTCCAACCAAGAAGAAACTAGATTACATGGACTTCATTGCTAAAGTGGAACTAAGTATCAAGGAAGAAAGTCGAGATAAAGCCAACCAAATATGGAGCGTGGTTGCTGATTGTCTCATGGGATTCAAATATCATCCGATAATGAACTTGCCTGCCGAGGGGTTTGAAGCTTTAAAGATCCTAAAGCACCATAGTTCGATAGTCATCACTAAAGCGGACAAAGGAAATAAGGTTGTTGTGTTAGACAGAGAGACATACGTCAACAAAACTACTTTGCTCCTGGGTTCGGACACGTACATTCCTTTAAGAGATGACCCTACAGAACGTACGAGGAAATCTCTAAAGGATTTACTCTCTGCATTATATGAAGAGACCGAAGAAAACACTTTGTTTAAAACTCATACGGAAATTGCAGTTCTCTTCTAATTTTGCATGTCCGGAATTTTTCTGTCTACCAAAGATACACAAAGAAAACGTACCATTTAGGCCTGTGGTTTCTAGCTGTAAAAGTGTAACTAAAGACCTATGTGTTTACTTGAAGAGAATTCTAAAACCACTTATTGGACACCTTTCATCTCACACAAAGAATGCCTTGTGTTTTATGTGAGTGGTTAGAAGTATATCATTGGATGAAGAGGACATTATGGTTAGTTGCGATGTAAAAGATCTTTTCACTAGTGTTGTTCCTCTTGCTTACACATACGGCGTAGTACTTGACCTGTTATCATTGGACACTTCACTGCATGAGAGAACGAGACTCAACCATTTCCATGTTACTCGGTTAGTGAGGTTTTGTATGGAAGAGGACAATTATTTTCATTGGAACGGACAATATTACAGACAAAAAGAAGGGGCACCAATGGGTAGCCCATTGTCATCAATTTTAGCTGAAATCTTCATGGGGGACTTGGACAAAATGGCATTCCCAAATGGGTTTCTAGAGCATGGTCTTATGTTTTTCAAAAGGTATGTGGATGATGTGTTTGCTGTCATTAGAAATGGGAGAGAAGAGACTTTACTTGACCATTTGAACAACATTTTTCCGAACGTGATTACTTTCACTATGGAGAAAATGAACGGAAACTTGCTTTCCTGGATGTTCTCATAATTAGAGAGAATGGGGAGCTTAGAACGAAGGTTTACAGGAAACCTTCACACTCTGGTACATATCTCAATTTCGCCTCAAGCCAGCCAATAGGGATAAAGAAAGGAATTATAAGTGGAATGATAGACAGAGCTTTCAATATTTGCAGTGAAGAATTCTTTTTGGAGGAGATCTGGAACATCAGGTTGTTTTTACTGCAGAATAACTATCCTGGTTGGCTCATCTATGGATGCATAGATAGGAGAATTGATAAAATAGATAGATTGAACAACTTCTTCCGGAGCTTTCGAAAACACCTCCTGTTTTCGTCTTCAGCGGACTAATAGTGATTCCCACTCAAAGCTGTTCCATGTGCCCAAGTTGGTTTAAAATCCATTTTAAACCCATTTAAGTTTAAAACCCATTAACTTGTGTCTAATTTTAGCAGGTATTAGAAGATTTCGAAACGCAGAAAGCAGACTGAGAGGAGAAAGAACAACGGGACGCGGACGTCCGCAGACTAAAGACCCCAAGGAAATTATGGAAGAATGCATCAACAGGTCAGCAATAGTAGAACACGTGGTAGCTTGTCAAGAACCGGATGAAGGTTTGAGAATAATGAAAGTACGAAATGAAGGGGATTACTTATTAAGAAAAATCAAAGAGGCACTTTATATCCGCCATAACCCCTGTATTAATAGGGAGGGCGGATACGAAGTTAGTGACATATGGACGGTAGCAACTACGGTTACGAAATGTTGCCAACTCACAAATCAAAATTAGACACAAGTTAATGGGTTTTAAACTTAAATGGGTTTAAAATGGATTTTATACCAACTTGGGCACATGGAACAGCTTTGAGTGGGAATCACTATTAGTCCGCTGAAGACGAAAACAGGAGGTGTTTTCGAAAGCTCCGGAAGAAGTTGTTCACTCTAGCACGGGTTGCATTTCCGTGTTACGTCAATAAAGCTATGAGATCTTTCCCCGTGTTAAATAACCCAATGTTTAACTTAAGATAGACAGATAGGAATATAACAATCATGGAAGATACGATCAAAGGCTCAGCAGTAGTCGAACATTCCTCTCAATGTTCAGACGACCTACATGCAAAGATTGTTTGTCGCGAGAGCCTGTTCCATGTCAGAAAAATAAAAGAAGCCCTATTTATTCGCCATAATCCCTGCCCCATCAACAGGGACAGAGAGGTCGAGGTTAGCGAAGTATGCACCGATCTAATTAATCAGACCGGGGTCTGCAAAATAGCTACCTGACCACTTTGCAACAACATATATACCACCCTATCACTTGTCCTACCACACTTTGAATCGCGCTGATGACGGAACACGTACGTTCCGAAAGCTTCGCCTATTAAAGCTCGTTGAACAAGGATACCGTATCTTTTCATATTTTTTCATAAGTATGAGACACCTTGTTACTAATTCCTCTTGCTTCAATTGATAAGTTTAGAAACCATTCCGTCACAACAGGGAGGTACCAGGAGGAATTGACAAGAATCGTTATTCCCTACTATCAGGGAATTGGAGAGTACATTCGAAGAAGGTTGAGCATGATGGAAGTTCAAGTTGTTTTCAATAGTCTGAGCACTTTGACATCTATATTAATACTTCGTACAGACATTCAAAAAACCAGACTGGAGGATAGACCAGGGGCTATCTATCTCATCAAATGTGGATGTGGGGCGTCATATTTTGATGAAACTGGACACGGTATGAACTACAGGTTTAGTCAACATATAGCAGGAATTAGAAGGTAGTTGCGTCACTGTCCTGGTCGGTCGGTGGGGATGCTCTCTCTCTGCAGGACTGACTGAGCGGGCGACTGACGCTTGACGGGTACAAGGTAGTACCTGATAGCTGATGTTGCCAGCCCGGACGGTCTAGCAGAGGAGCTTGCTGAGCCATTGACTGGCTGGGCAGTCGACGAATTTTGGATTTATGCACTGATGATGGGTACGTGTGTTGTACCCGAAAGCTCTGCGTTTAGCGTTTTTTGGAAATAAACGCTTTATCGAACGGGTGGTTTACCGTGTTTGAGTATTGGTTTCGCATAAAAAGGAATTAGAAGGTATCGTAATGCGGAAAGAAGTTTCAGAGGTGAACCAGTTAATGGACGTGGACGACCCCAAACGAAAGATCTTAATGATATTATGTTAGAATGTATTGGCGGATCGTCGGTAGTTGAACAAGTGATGGGTTGTACAGAACCAGATGATAGTTTGAGAGTATGGAGACTTCGTAATGAAAACATCTAGTTTGTTAGAAAAGGGGAAGAAGCAATTTTTATCCGCCATAACCGCTGCTTTAATAGAGAGGTCGGATATACGGTTAGTGATATTTGGGGTTTGGTTACCTCCTTAACAGGTTATTGCCGAATTGGATTACAAAATTAGAAGGGCGTCACCATTGGTTTAAAGTGTAAGAACACTACCGAGACCACGAGTTTAAAGTAAAAAGTATAGACACGTTATAACATACTTAGGTTTCGTTATGTTCACGCTGAAGACGAGAACGCGAGTTCTCAAAAGCTCCTTTTTTTGCTACATGTGGACTTAATCACGGGTTGATTTGTTTGCCGTGTTGTTTAAGTAAAGGTATATGCTCCTGTTTTATTCTATAATTCGAAAGGAGTCGAACCAAAAGATTGATTGACGTAGCTTACGGAGTTATCCCGCTCCGTCTTCAGCGTCTTCTGTTATGTTTGTGTTCCGGATATAGACATGATTACTTAGTTTACAGCATTCCGTTTTTTGAATTAAACTCGTCCATACTTCGCTTACAAGTGTTCCTTTGTCTCTGTTTAAACAACCATTATGCCTTATAAATAATGCTTCCTTAATTTTCCTCCGTTTATGGTGTTTCTCTTTGCATAGTCTCGTTACATTGAAACAACCACTACATCCGGCGGCATGTTCTACCAATGCCGAACTTTGAACTAACCTCTCCATTACTTTATGGGCATCTAATGTCGGAGGTCTGCCTCTTCTACGGACGTGACCGTTATCATTCAACCTTTGTCTCGTAATTCTTATATCTGTTAATGTCCGACAGATGTTGCTTGAATCTATCTATGACTGTTCCTCCAGTTTCGCCTATGTAAGTGGCCGAGCAACTACATGTCAATCTATAAACCCGGCCCTGCGGCATTTCATTAGGGATGTCAATCTTGTCATTCCTTAATAAAGCTCTAATATTTAAGGAATTTAAAATTTGTATATATATATATATATATTTATGCTTTGAATAAAACATTTTTGTTGCTAACAAATCATGAAACTTATGCAAAACTGCAGTGGCTTGTGATATTCTTGCTTGTGGATGTTTTTGGTTCGAGCTTGATTGGTGCTCGGTGTTCCAAATTGTACTTCAGCTGACCGAGGCAATCTGTTCAAATAAAGCATCATCAAAGTTTGTCTCATTGATTGTGTCTTCTTTCCACGGCAAATTTTTGTGTAGCTGGCAGTGCTGTTTAACAGCGTACTACTTAGGATAGAACTTCTTTCGAAACTTGGGTCAATTCTTTCAAGCCCTTCTGCTGCTTTCTCGAATAACTGTACATGAATTTATTGGCTGCAGCGAAATTTACGATTGGAAGAAGCCTGCTTCCCATCGGATTTGCTAAAGGGACGTAATGAGTAAGGATGCGCGACGAACTGCTTGAAATGCCATAACGGAGTTGGTGCAGTTGGTAACCGCCAAGAAACATTGGGGTACAATGAAATAAAAGCTAGCATGGAGTTTCGGTATCAAATGTAGAAACATTAGGGTACTCTGTTTCAAAAAGTTGCGCGCTGTTGCTCTTTGGTTTCCAGTATATTTTCGATCAACGAATTTTCTCGTTAGGCTTGTTTGCAATTTGCCTGCGTTTGCAGGTGAACGTTCAATTAAGCTTTCCGTTCACAGATTTCGCAAACGACGGCTTAGGCCATTGAACAGAACATATATTGAGCCAACTATACGCTGGTTGCTTGCTGTTGGCGCTTGGCTGTTCTCGTTCGTTGCTTCCCAATCCATAATGGCAACATCTACATAATATTAAAGAGGGGGCTAATTTGGGGCAGAGCAAGCAGAGGTGTTTTCCACGAACTAATTTCACGTGTTTCGTATATTAATAGTCGACGACGACGCAAGCCTGCAAGAACGGTGTTTGCTGAACGTGGCTGAGATGTGAAGAGAAGACAGAATTTCGATTTACTACTTCACTTTACACAGCGATCAGCTTTGCAGAATATTTACACCGTGTTATTCTTCACTTGGCAATCAACGTTGCTGGCATAGTCGCATGTCGATGTTTTTGGATTGAACATCAGGCCAGTGGGACAGTTCATTTTGAAGGCGATGCCCCCTGAGCATTGGTAATAGTTGCTGCAGCTCTGCGGATCTGGGAACAGACCGTCGGAAGGGCACTGGAATGGTCCTGCTGGGCTTGTTGTTGTCGTTGCAGGTGGTGTCGTTGACGCAGGCGTTACTGCAGTGGTTGTCGACGCGGTCGCCTATAACGCAAGCAAAGTTCACGCTTCCTGAACAAAGGCGAGAAATGGTCAAGCTTAGCAAATTCCGAGCAGCGAAGTTGCAGATGGCTGTTAGACCATACTGCACCAAAAGTTCTCAAGCAAACGCCAGCACTTACTGGAGGAACGTAGCCATCTCCAAGCATTTTTTGCATCAGGCTGATGAGGGGATATTTTTCCCCATTGTTTTGTGGGCAAAATGTTCCCAGGAAGTCATCGTAATCAAGAGTCCATACAAAAGCGCCACCGTACTTCTCTTGCTTAATCCAGTTGATCTGAAAATATTGCGCGTTGCACATTTTGTCAGTCAAAGCGCTCAGGAACCTTCGCCGTTATGCTCTCAACGTCGTCGTAGCTAAACCATTGGTCACCCTGCACAACGTAGGGCGTCTTACTCTCGTCGTCCCATTGCCTCTTCGCTCCGCTCGAGAGCTTTTGGCACACCTAATGCTTCCATAGACATTCGCAGACTCCGCGCAAGACTGTAATGCTCACCTCGTAGTAGGAAATTACTCCTGCTTCTCTAAGATATTCCGTGGTTGTGGAGGGGCCGCTGGCAGGGGCGCCAACGGCCGTTTTAGCAGCATCCTTCAAGGTCCAGCCTCTTCCGTAGGTTGCCAAACCTATTATTATTTTCTCCTTCGGCATTCCTTTGTCATTCCAATATTTCGACGATGCTTGCTGAAAAGAATTATTCTTCCGGCTACTGAGGAGGATTAACATTTCGTGGGATCGCTTACGATGTTCCACAGTTTGAATTGGCTTGAATCTTCCTTTCGAGGAAACAGCGGCGAATTGATCCCCGTTTGCGTTTCCCAAGCGCCGTGGTAGTCGTAAGACATGAGATTAATGAAGTCGAATACCCTGCAAGAGTCTGCAAGGTATGACAGCGACGTAAACGTGTAATATCGTCGGATAGAGTGTGTCGTTGTGACAGGGTAGCATTTAATGGTAAGTAGTCGTGAACATTAACGAAAGCAAGTGATTCGCTGAACGATGTGAACTTATCATGTGGCTGAATTACTGTCATGCGCTTTTAGACTTACTTGGCCAGTGCCGGTACATCAAAGCCAGCATCAACTGTTTCAGGATTAGCTGACACTGCGCTCGTGAACAGCAATCTTGAACCGCCGGTGGACTTGGCCAGCTGCTGAAACTTGGCAAGAATTTCCTACAAATGGTCAGTATGAAAATGCCTTGCAATAAATGATGGGCATGTCCGATGTACCTGGCACAGCAGTACGTAGTTTTGCTTGTCTGAGCGTTCTGGATATTCCCAGTCCAAGTCGAAGCCGTCAAATTTGTTCTGCGTAAGGAAGCTGACCAGCGAGGATATAAACTTTGCTCTGTTGGCTGAAGTGGCAGCCATCCGCTTGAACGTCCTGCGAAAGGCAAAGGCTACAGCGGTTGCCTGTTGACTAGTTGACTATCATACGCAGTGCCCGCGTTCCATCCGCCAAGAGAGAGCAATACTTTGAGGTTAGGCTGTGAAGCTTTTTGTTTCATGATGGCCGGATAAAGGACATCAATGTCATTCCATTCAAATTGGCTAAAAATTTTCCCAACGTATTTTTGATGGACCAACAGTTGGCGTTCCAATCGATCTGTTTCCCGTTTAACGGACGCAATCAAACGGTAAGAAACTAAACTTCTTGTTTTCTTATGAATAAGCTTTCAAAATTGCCTATGATCAGCAGAGTTGCATTTTGTATCCGCGCAAAAGTCTTAGCGAGATAATCCTTTACCAATAAGATGTTGAAGGTGCCCATTTATCGTAATTATTTAGTTAGCAACATTTTAACGGAAACAATGAAGTTCTGACGACTTCGCGTCTTTGAATGTGTCGTCTGAGCTAAGTTCAGATAACAATTGATGATCGCTTACTCGACAGTGAAGTCTGCGTTTAGTTTGCCAAATGCATAAAAAATGTATTGGCACAGGCCGCTTTGATAATTCTCCGGCATGTATTTCCCATTTCCTGGTCTGTACTGCGCCCAGTTGGTAAAGTAGCATCCACGAATGTAGTTCTGAGATGCGTCCTCGCCTCCTTTACGCAACAGTCTGGCGCTTTCCTGCTTCAATCTGTGATTCGTTCGATGGACTCCGCTTTCGTCCGCTGTCAACGTTGGACGGATTAGCATTGGAACCAACGATGGCAGCAGTTTTCCCAACTTACTCGCAGAAGTTAGTTTCAGCATGAGGATGACGGTCAGCGAAATCTGCGAATAGCATTTGCTAAGGTAGTCAGTCGATTCTACGCAAACACGATACCAACAACTAATACAGAATAAGTAGGTCAGTTTGCCTTTGCAGGCTTGTAGCTCAATTTGAATGCAGCACGGGCGAAATAGTCCAGACAAGCTTTAACTCATTCCAAAGCGGGCAGCACGGGGAGAACGTTTGGTTTGCAATATTCGTCAAGCCAAATTGTTTTTCCCCAGTTCTGACCACAAGGGGAACTTCACTTCTGATGGGGTCGTTTCCTTACGGAGGTCATTAGCGGGCGCTGATTCCCCAATGTCCCCAACCCAAGCTACCTTAAAAGCTGGTTTATATCTTACCAGAGCGGCGCTTTGCATTTCTGTCGTTGGATGATTTCAAAATTAAGAATTGCTAATGCTTCCCAACTGCCGCTTCAAATTGTTGCTATTAGCCTGGACAATTTATAGTGGCTCATCGCTTTGCTTATCTGCAACGACGACTTTTCATTATTGAAAACGCGCGCAGCCAGCGCGTTTATTCTTCACCGAGTCAATGCGATCGTTTATTTGCATCGCCGGCATAAATATTTGGTGTAGACAAGAAGCAGCGCTTTCGCGCGGTCGACTTTGTTAACAAACAATTTGGTTGATATAGCATATCTTGTAGAAAATTGTTATTTGGCAAATATCCGGTAGTCGAGTGCCTATTTATACGTTTGTTCATTTGCGGTTGGCGCGACGACGTCCTCTTCAGTGCGAAACCCCATGCAGATGCACTTACGTATTTGCTAAGCGGTCAGCTGGAACAAGCTCAGTTACGTTGTGTTGATGATTTGTGTTGACAAGGAGGATTTGAACGCTGTTCAATTTTGAGTGCTCATCACCGAAGCCTCTCGAATTGGACAACTAAGCGAACCTTCGTCTGTATCCGAAATATTTGCTACGTCTTCGCCGCCACTTGAGTGAAATATCTGTAAATAGTAAACAAACATGCGAGATGAAAGCTTTCAGGAATACATAAAATGTATTTTGCAATCAAGTGGTCCACAAAATAGAGTAGTGATTCGCAGCAGTTAAAAGGTTATACTTTTGTCACGAGTGCACCCAGCCGCTGCGACCAATCCCACAGCCGCAACTGCGCGCGCGTCCTCGTTGGATCCCACGGAACGCGATGGGACCTCGCAGTGACTGCGTGTGACCGAGAAATCACGGGGTGAGCCAGCCGGGATCACTGGAAGGGGTTCATTCCTGAATCCATTAGGAGAGTTTTCGGTTCATCGTCTGGTAGTGTTTGTCACCTAGGACGGAGTTTCGCTATCGTTCGTACATTCCGAAGTAAGTACATGCTTCGTCTTTATGTCAACCTTTCGTTCCGCGACAACTTTCTCCTGCGAATAAGCCAGACCTCTAATAATTCCAGCTAACGTTTCAGGATTGTACAATGAAAAGAATATGAGTTCTGGTTTCGTCAACTCTGCTTGAGAACTTGGTTAGTTGATCAAAGCGCAAGCTTGTAGGCATTTGATTTGGAAGCCGTTGCTGGAGTAGCGCAAATAAGTATTAGCAAACTGACCGAAACCGGCAGCCTCTGGAGAGTTGACCGTTTAGCATTGAACTTCGCTAAAAATCTGGTCTCACTCTCCTATCCAGAGAATGCCAACCTTTCAAAGTGGAAAGCGGCAACTATGAGAAATATAGATATATTTGCAAAGCGGCAGGTGAGTGTGCACAGTTAACATTACTCGAAGCATTTGGCTTTGAATAGCTGCAACTGTTCTGTGTGAAAGAGCATTATAGTTGTTTCAATTGGTTCTTCGTGCCGGTGCGGAGCCTACGGTTCAGCGGTCGTCCCTCATTCTTCTTTGGAGGCATCGGCTGGTCCTTCGTGCGTAGTTTCGGAAAGACTTTGACTTTGGTGCTGTTGCTCAAGTTCGCACAAATTTTTACAAACAGCAGCTTGGAGGTCACAGGACGAGATGCGTAAATAATTGGCTGAATTCCACTCATCTCCAAGAATTTCGTTCACAAATTGCATATACACTAGCGCTTCTTCGAAGGCAATGTCACCATAAAGTTTCAGGCCCACTTTACGACCAGTTAAGCGATTGAATTCAGTAATTGCAATGCACGCCGCGTATAATCGGCAATAGTCTATGTTCGTCGAGTGGTTGCCACTCCATAGGCAAATGAAGTCGCTTCCGGAAATCATGGCCATCATAGTGCTCGTGTACATGTCGCAAAGTGACTCTGCATCCTGGGTGGCCAGTATTGCTTTCATTTTTATTTCAGGAGATAGCAATGCTTTAAATTCTATTAGTTGTATGTACATTCCTTCCCAGTCCTTCTCTGCAACGCTCCCTCTACTACAAGCAACATCAATTTCGTTGGCATCCATTGCCGAAATACGCTCTGCTACTTTCCACGCCACTTCCCGTCTAACTTGACCGTCTGGGAAACCAGCCGCAACGCAGGAGACCTTTACCATCGTGTTGCGATGCCTAAGGTCCTTGTACCGGAGGCACTCTTCCAGATGGGCAGGATAGAGACAAATTGCCGCGCAGGACACCTCGGATCCGTACGAACGTGAATAAGAATTCGGCAGTGGTCGTACGGCCGTGTCAAGCGCGAACTTAATTTCCGCTCCTGAACATGTCGGGTGTAGCAGCGGAAGTTCCAGGCTTTTCGTCAACTTCAAGACCGCGCCAACTGTGCTTTCGGCGTGCGAAAGCTTGACCGCCGTTTTGGACTTTTCCCACGCCTCGTCAATGAGGTTATTAAATATCTCAGGTGCTTCGCAGACGTTGCTTCGCTCAAAGGACAACGGCTGGTGAGCAATATCCTTATCCATTTCCTTGTGCTTGACTTAGAAAGATGGTGGAAACGTTTTTGTCCTCCTCTTTCAGCAAGCTAAATTGCACATGAAATTATCGTTGTGTGAAAACATGCTTCGCAGGCGTAGCATTGAAAATAGGTAAGGCGATGTTAATCAGCGCGAAACTTCTGGCGATACTGCACACCAGTGAAGGCAAACTGTGGCAGTGAATGCATGGTTAACGACATTTGACATGCACCACATTTTCTACAAATCTTCTCAACTGCATAGTTTTACTAATAGTAAACCGACTGCATTTGCTCCTTTTGAAGTTTGAGTCTGTCCAATTACGTATGCTTAGTTTCGCGCTCTGCGGCAAGCATGTCCCGTCGTCAGGTTGAGGCAATCGCCAGTTGACGACCAACGGAAGAACTTACCACGAAAGGTAGCTTACGGGATGGGCGTGCTGACAATGGAACTTGTCCTTTACAAAGATTGTGTGACTTTATTGCCAGGTAAACTGCTTCTTCCTATTGACGCAAGCTCATCTCAGCTGGCAAATCGTAATACCGGTGTCAGGATATAAGTTCCGCTGTGTACCAGAGAAGTTTACGTTTTCTTTTCGTCAGCGCAATGATGCGAACTGTGAGCATAAGACGATTGCTTGCCTTCTGCTTACAGTCCGCAGTTCAATGGTCAAAGAAGCTCGAAGGAGCTTTTCAGGAACATAGCATTGTGTATTAATAATTAGTCTTGTGATTTGAATACAAAATGTTTCATCACGGGTTGTTGTTTTGAGCTTAGAAGCTTCTTTTCAACTGCCGTGCAAAAGAAGCTTCTATAGTCTTGTGATTTTTAATAACGGGATGGAATTTCATCTGTGCAAAACCTGCGAATGGCAGGTTGATAATTTCTGAAGAGGTGGAGATTCTGAGAGACGAGTCAGAGCATTTGCCTTACTTTTAAACATGAATAAAGAGTTTCTGACGGGGTGAAGTTTCATTACTTCGACGGACGCCAAGTAACCCATGCCAATATGCTTTAATGTAATAGCGGAGCTTTCGGGATCTCTTTTCTTCTCGTCGTCAATGTTAACATGCAGATGGCCTTAAACGTGGGCACGATTGTCGAAAATGATTTTGAATATATTAATATTGTCCCGATTGATAAAACACGGCTGAATAACCCGTTACTAACTAACTTTTATTGACGGAGCTTTCGAAAACGACTCATGTTGCTTTCGAAAAACTATATTAATGAAAACTATATTAATATTGCTAAAATTCTTCTTTAAAACGGGGCATACGCTTAAATGTAAACAAGTGTCTTTACGGATTCTCCCCGTTGGTTGAAGCCATTTATTCATCCAAATAAAGGCATATGCAAAGCTTTCAGACCTTACTCGCGGTCGGTCTTCAGTGCACACAAACACCTAGTCGACTGTCCCATTAGCCCTAGGTTCAGCAAGCCCCCTAAGCTCAACCATCTGGGCTGGCGATGTCAACTATCAGGTCGAACCATGACCCGTCAAGCAACTATCGCCCACCCAGTCAGTCGAGCAAAGGAGAGAGCATCATAACCGACCGACGGAGACAGCGACACAACACGAAATTTCGTGCTTATATTTGTTTATATTAATATTGCTATCATAACTTGTAAAAGTTTATGAAACAATTCGTTGGTTAGTGTAATCAGGCAAGAAGTTTCCAGGAAATTTTCTTTTCAAAAAAGCGAAGAATATGATGCTTCACTAATTGAATGTTGGGAACTAGGCATTATCAATGGCAGCATTCTGCGTGAGAAAGAATTTTAAATCGGTCGTTCAACTCACCGAAAGGAACACCTGCCGCACCACTAGCGTTCAGCCCAATGATTGCCCAAAAGCGCTAGAGCTTTGCCGTCAGACTGCAGTGCATCTACGATAAGACTGAGTAGTGTCCCCCAAGTGGTATTGCTAAAGTTTAAAGTTTAAAATGCTCTTGTTAGAAGTCAAGAAATTTACCTGCAAATCAAACAACGGTGTAAGGAAGGCCTTACCCGTTAGCTGCGCCGCCTCGCAACGGTGGGAGTGAAGTGATGCCGCGGGTCGGCAGGTGCCTGTGCTTCAATTATGCCGTTGGTGTACCGGAGAACGGAACAAGAGACGTTCCTCAGGAGAGAAGACAATAGAAAATGGGAATAATGCTTTGACGGGAGAAAATAGTCCCTCAAGCAAAAAGATGAATTTCAGGAGAAATATTGGAGCCGAAGGCAGTTATAAGCTAAATTCAAAATTTTCGTACGTCCATATGAAGCGTCACAGTAAAGCATCAACATTGAATTATTAATGCGCTGCAACATAACACCTCTCAACGTGGGCGAACTTTTTGCATCGAGCGCTCAAATTCTGCAGGCGGCCAAAGAAAAAGATTTTGCCACGTGTCTAAATTCTACCTGAAATTCGAAATGTGATCTATAGGGGGTGGCAGTTCGAAGCGGCAGTCGCTTGATCCATCGTTGCGCGCTGTTTCAACTCCTGCTCGTCGCAATCTCATGCCAACCAGCTTGTGTTCTCTGATAACAACTACCTTTCTTATTCGACCGCCAAGCTTCCGGCTTTTTATACGCAGGCAAAATGACAAGTTGGACCCCGACAATTTCGCTGGTATGTAAGGGATGTGTCCAGCTTTTCGCAAATGGACCAAAAATACATGGAGCTTCCGCACCCCTCTCCTACTCCAAAAGGAGTGAGCAGCTTTTGGCCCACTGTATTTTGCTTGGTCAGAAGGCTGACTACTATTAATCCAGAGTGCCAGTGGTATTTAAACTAGCTTATTATCGAAAACGGCAAAACGAGATGTTGACAATGACGAGCTTTAGCAGACGAAGCTTGTGGGATTCTCCTTGTTCCACAGTGGGATCATTTCTCATGATCAAAATCCCACTTTTCCATTTGTATTTGCAATAACGTTTCAATAGATTGCCCGCAGTGCTGCGCCAAGCGAAATCTCAGTTGGTTAGGAGCCCAACATTTCATTGATCACGCTTATCATTCTGTTCATTATACACGACGCGAATGATTGTAAACGGTTTATTTCCGCCCGGATAAATAAGCATTCCCATTTGGCAAAGGGAAGCAGATTATTGTATGCGGAGGTTACTTCAATCAGGTATAAGACTGCCTTAGGCGACGTATTGTTCGTGTGATTCGCTTGCTTAATATGCCAAGCCCAATTGCTGATGGATAACTGCTTCAGTTTTGAAAGCATGCGCTTGTTTCTGCGTCACAAAAACCGGTTATTGATAAGTACGTCGCTGGCTTGCGAAAGTTGCGCTTTTCATTGAAGAAGCTGTTTTAGTCGTTTCTTCTCTTCACACAGTAGTGTGCCATTAATTAAAAGGGACAAACCAAAGTAAATAATTTAAGCGATTTCCGCAGAATAGTCTGCCACGTAACTGTATCCGGACAAAACGGGCGACTTACTTTCACTTACACGTATTAGTCATCCGTTCTTCAATTCCTTCCGTTTTAATAGGACGCTTTTCTACGTAGCAATAATTGCTAGCGAAGTTTGGTTAACATACCGCTTCAGTTTCATCAATTTTGCCAACACCATGGTCGGACAATCCATGTGGTATGTGCCAATTAATGTAAAGCTGATCGGTTGAATAATCCAACACCAGTTTGGCAATTCAATACTGTTGTGCACCGTTTGGTTGATCACTTCTAAGGCGTTTGGTACGGTCTGAGTCAGGAATGAGAAGCATAAAACTAGTCTGAGTCGATGGTACATCCGCGCCCGCCTTCGCATCTGCACTGTTTGGATTGCTGTATGTGCTGAGTCGCCATGTTTCAAAAAGAAAAATGCCACTATTTGAACAACAATGCCAAGCGTTTGCAGAGCTGACATGAAGCACAAGTGACCAGTGAAGAACATCACTGGCTCAATATCAGAGAAGAAACACGTATACGGCGCTTCACTATTGTTCCAAAAAAGTATCCAACACAACGCTGTGTCAACACTAATGAGGACGATGACGATGGCAATAGCAGTGGAATTTATCAGTCTTTTTCTGCCAGCTGTAAGCCGAAACTTTGATGCAGCTAGGCAGACTACCACTGACAGGAACAGATAAGAAGAGGAAAGAATCACGTCACCAATAACATACGCTGTTGGGTGAACAGTACACGTTAAACAATATTGACTTGTGACCCTCTCTGCTCTGTCGTAGTACATTAGCATGCGAGCATATTCAGCGATGTAGCCCACACTAACCGTAACGCTTCCGATGGAAGTCCCTGCAAACAGCATACGATAGTTGAAAGTGTCCTATTAAGAGATGCATCCGACTTGTTTCAAAACGTGACTGCTAATGTCGTTATTGCCATACTTTGCCTTTCACGGAACTTTCAGATTTGACGCTAACGGAATTATCTGCTATCTTTTGAAATAACTGAAACCATATCCCGTTTCCATCTTTAAATACGTCAAATATGATCAGCCGAAACGTTGCCTTTCACAGATGGTCATTAACCATCACTTTGCTAGTCAAGTCGGCCTGAGGGGATGAAACGCGGCATTTATTTTGCCAGAGGGACATGACAGTTAGTGGAACGACTATAGTTTTCAATGTTCGCAACTGCAGTTTGGGTAGGCGTAACGATCGTATGCTAATGTAATTATGGTCATATAATCGCGCAGGGACTGATCTTGCTGATGGTCGGCAAAAGCAAACATAAATTTGCAGGCGAACATGCAAATGTGATGCAATCTTTCCCATCAAATCTGCTTTGCAGACGTCAATGATAGGGCGTATTTTCTACTGAAGTACTTTGATAACGTAGAGCATGTTTATAAAAATTGCCATCGTCGAAGCAATAATAGCTACCGAGTCATCTAAAGGGCTTATCACGTCAGAACCGTACCATTCGGCTGCATTGGCACTCGCAATTAATACCTGCAGTTGAAAATGCCATTCTTGCAATTTGTATCGTCCTAAGAAGTACTTGCCGTAGTGGCAATTAATTGAAAGTTATTGGATAGCAGTGACATTATTCTTCAAATTGTTTGATTTTTTATTGTTGTTCAGTTCGATTGTCGTTCGCTTTGATTACCAACAATACAACCAATAAACCGACATCCGGATGTGCGAAACGAATAGGTAGCATTTCTAAAATTGTTTCCTTGAATCATCAGGACTTTGCCCACTTTCGTTCACCCGTGAACCTGGGACATTCATGTTGCATAAGGCGAGTTTGGACAATCTTTACTTTGCCTGGAATGTTCTCAGATGGCAATGGTTGCGAGGTGGAGGTTAGTATGCTTTAGGGATCATAGGAGTTGAAGAACAGCATTTTCTATTGAGAAGTCTAAGCAGACCATGTTCTCCTCTTTTTTATTGGCTGAAGTATATAAATGCGTGCGTTCATAAGCTCACGCACAAGCACAGGCACGTACGTACGTGTACGCATGCACTAGCATGAATGCGCGCAATAGGAAATTGCGTTAGTAGCTATTGCGCTGTCTTCCACCAGTTCGACATTTTGTGAACTGTAGATGCGAAGCAGCGCCGTGACACAAGCGAAGAATGAGAGTGACCTTTTTTGCATAGTTAAGGATAATTTTTTATACAAGTCATTAACCAGCTTCCCTGGTGGCCTCCGTTCTCCGCAAAGAGATGGTAGTTTACTGAACGAGCTCCATGCGGAATCCAGGACTATTAGAATATCACGCCTATTATTTTCCATTTGTGGCAGACACTGGCGCTAATTATGTGATGCATGGAATCGACTTGCAAAGCCTGTCGGTTCATCGCCGAATCAATACGTTCTTACTAGAACTAGGTAGCATACCTTCTGGGACTGACCCTGTGGTGGAACATTGCCAGTCATATCGCTGACATTTTGAAGCTATCCTGTAAATGTTTGGTCTAAACAGTTCTGGTCGTAGTTCTTAGCTGATGCGAACAAATAGCGTTGCAGAAAAGAAATGCAGCAGTCGTATGATCATTCTCACAAGTCTCCTGACTCAGAGGGGCATCCGTAAATTAAAGCTCAATTGGCGATCCTACGATGAATTTCTTGGATGCCACGGATAGGTATCATGCTGTCATGCTTCAATTTGCATTGACAACTTGATTTCTTTCGTTATGGATTGCATGATTATATTAATATTTTTCCGATCATTACTAACAAAATCGATTGAAGCACCTGATGATTTTTCTGCTTACTTTATCAATGATGATGTGAAACAGGTAGCCGCTGGATCATTATGGTCTGGGTCTGGAATGAGAGACCAACAACTAGTCTGAGCCGATGTTACTCAAGCGCCCGTCTTCGCATCTGCAGTGTTTTGATTGTTACTTTGGCAGAGTCCGTACGCTTCAGGAAAAGAAAGGCCATTATCTGTATAAGAATACAGAGCATTTGCAGAGTGGCTATGAGGCACAGATGATCAGTAAGAAAGATCGCTGGCTCGATTTCGAAGGCTAAGCACATAATGGCGTTTCACTATCGTTTCAAAAGAGTACCCCCAGCAAAACGTAATCTCAACGCTAAGGAGAATGAAGAATGTAGCGCTATAAGTGATATTTCCTACCCTTTTTCTGCCAGCTGTAAGTCTAAACTTGGATGCAGCCAAGCATATCATCACCGATGAAAACAGATAGGAAGAGGAAAGGATCACGTCTCCAAGAACATATGCTGTTGGATGCATTTTATTAAATTAAACAAAGGGATTCTAAACACGGGCAAGATCTTGTCTTTAATTAAAGAAACACGGCAAAACAACCCGTGGCTAAATAAGCATGTAACAACAAACCGGAGCTTTCGAGAACACGAGTCGTTCTTTAAGCAATTATTTTTCGAACATAAAGTGAGGCTGTTTTATATAATGGGTGCAACATTGGTTTCGGAACTTCAGAATACAATCTTGTATTCGACTTGGGGACTTGGACATTTGGAACAACAACGTTTAGAACACAAATTTAACCGGTTGATTGGGCAACGTTCATGGGAATTTAGGCATCAGGGTAAATTCCCAAGAGGAGCCACCCGTCTACCCACGGATGTAGACAGGATTGTGGTTAATCTGAGTTCCAAAGCGCTAAGCACCACTGAAAAGGGGTCTTGGCCAAGGGAATGAACTTCTTTCCCTCTCCAAACAACGTCGACTATGTGTATCTGATAAGCAAGGTCAAGGATTCCATCAGAGGGGTTGACCAGCCTAGGGCAAACCAGGTCAGAACTGTGATTGCCAATTGCCTGAGGGGTCGAGATTACCGTCCGGTTAAAAATCTGTCCAAGGCTGAACTAAGAACCATCAAGCCCTTAAGAAACGATGAATCTATTGTTGTCACAAGAGCAGACAAAGGAAATGTAGTGGTAGTCATGGCCAGAAGGGAGTATAACAACAAAGTAGCAACTTTGTTACGTTCGGATATCTATGTGGCCTTACAGATAGATCCTACTGACAAGGTTAGGAAATCATTGATACGGTTGCTCACGGACATGTTTGAAGAAACGAAAGAAAGGAGGCTGTCCTATCTATTAATATATCCGACAATTGCGTTTCAGTTCCAATTTCTCATGTCCTGAGTTTTTCGGTTTACCTAAAATCCACAAGGAAAGCATACCTCTATGACCTGTGGTTTCGAGCAGAAAGAGCATCACCACTAGCATTTGTGGTTACCTTGCCAGCTTGTTAAAACCGTTAACAGGCAGGAATCAATCGCATACAGCGAACTCAGTTAAGTTTGTGGAAGAAATCAAGGAAATACCTCTTGACGCAGAGTATGTTCTGCTTAGCTTTGACGTTAATGACCTTTTCACGAGCATTCCTCTTGATTACACGTACACCATCATTGGCGACTTACTCTCCAATGATTTATCCTTTCCGGATAGAACCAGTCTTAATTCTTATCACATCACACATGTGGTGAAATTCTGCATGGAAGAAGGGAATTTTTTGAAATGGAACGGCTCTCTTTATATGCAAAAGCGAAGCGCTCCTATGGGTAGTTCCCTGTCACCGGTGATAGCCGAAATATTCATGGAACACTTTGAAAGAAAAGCCTTTCCAGCAGGAATCTATGACTACCATACACGAGTTTTTAAGAGGTACGTGAACGACATCTTCACTATAATGAAAAATGGTGAAAAAACTTTTTGCTGGAATACTTGAATGGTTTGTTCCCAGAATCCATTGCATTTACAATGGAGAAAGAAACAGAAAGACGATTACCTTTCCTGGACGGTTTGTTGATGAGGAGAGGGTCTCGTTTAACAACCAAGGTATACAGAAAACCCACAAATTCGGACAGATACTTGAACTTTTATTCCAACCATCCTATGAGAGTGAAGATAGGTGTTTTCACGGGGATGGTGGATAGAGCTTGGAGGTTATGTGATGAGGAATTCCTGGAAGAGGAATTAGCTCACATTCATCAGACCTTGACACAAAATGATTACCCGGGAAGCCTCATTACCGACTGTATGAAAAGGAGGTGGCGGAAATGGAGATATAGGTTGATTATCGGGAGAGGAGACGCGGCGAGAGAATTGACACTGATCTTACCATATTTCCCTGGTATTAGTGAACTTATATGCCGAGTGACCAGACAATTTGGGATTAGGACTTTCTTTAAAGGTCTTTTCAACCTCAGGTCTATTCTGACAACTGATACAACCAGACTCCCAGCTAACCACAGACCGGGGTATGTTTACCAAGTACAGTGTGCGTGCGGAACGGCTTATATTGCAGAAACTGGACATACGACTGTTCATCGAATTCAACAACATTTGGCGAGCCTCACTAGGTACCACAATGCCTATATGAGGTTCAGAAGTAACACTTCCACCTCCAGAGGAAGGCCACAGACTAAGGATCCGAACACCATTATGGAAGAATGCAAAAGATCCTCTGTATTCGTAGAACACGTTGTTGGCTGTTCCATGTTTAACGACCAAATTTATTTTGGCACGTTAACTGGGGAAAGGAATTTTAGATTAAGAAAGTTTAAAGAAGACCTATGCATTCATTAAAATGAATGCATAAACAGGGAAGATGGAATATGTTTTAGTGATATTTGGTCCCTGATGGTTTTGACAACGAAATGCTGCCAGTTGCCATCCTGTTTCTCGATATTGCGTCGAACAGGGTCTAACCAGGGAGAATTAGCCAGGGAGAGACAATCTGAGGAATGACGTTAAAGAAGATCACTTTACAGTTTAAACCAGCCATTCTCTATCTTTTCTGCGCTGGGCCCACTTTGGAAGCTCTCCTCGGGTACCAGGTCCCCCCTTTTCCTATTGGTCAATTAATTTTTGCTTTCTTTGTGTAGCAGCCAATCATTTTCCAACGACAAACTGCTAGGAACAAATTAGTGCACTGTTACAATGCGAATATGCAGTCGTAAAACTATTTACTGATGAAAGCCAAGGAAGTAATCATTTCGACAAAGTGAGAGAACCTTAAAAAGGGAACACTGAAAGAATCGTATCTTCTTTTTTCTCATACGGGGTATTTTCAAATATCAAAATTTCTCTACACGTTGACGAAAGACCCTGTCAAAGTCTTCGTTATTTTCCTCACAAAGTTGACGGAAAAGACGATTCTGGAGTGTGTGGGATTTGATGTAATTCACAACTTGAATGACAACTGAGAGGAAACGGTTTAGATGTGATCCTAGCTTATTCGACACTAAATGCTCTCTATGGATGACGCAATGAAGAGTGAAAACGGAAGGTACATGCTTTTAGATGGGCTATGAATCCCCTGTACGGTTCAGGGATTGCGATAAATCCCCTGTATGGCGATGAATCCCCTATATGATTGCGATGAATCCCCTGTATGATGGCGATGAATCCCCTGGATTGCGATGAATCCCCTGTATGATGGCGATGAATCCGATGTTGGCGATGAATCCCCTGTACGGTACATGGAAGCAGCGCCATCAGTCGCGCAAGCAATTAAATTCTGAAACGGAATGTTCTTCTCATTAAAATAGTTTCGAACTTCTTCAAACATCATCAGTCCTTTAGTATCAGACCTAATTCTTCTGGCAAACAACATTTCGTCCATCAACGTATTTGCATTCCACAACCTAACGTAAGCCATGAGCAGAGCGTCATTGTCTTGCAACGTAGTTTCATCAATTTGCAAAGAAAACTTTTTCAGCTGAAGTAAGGAAACCAACCGACCTTCAACGTCGTGTGCCATTTCTTCGATTCTCCTGCAAACGGTGGAGTTGCTCAATGGAATTGCCTGAACAGTATCCTTGGCGTTCAAATTCACGAAGTAGGACATTATTATGGACACTGAAGGCAAGATGAGCGACTCATCGACATTGTGGGCATTCCCAGTTTGTGCAATAAGTTTACTAATTTTGAAATACGCAACAGTGCCCTTTTCCAATTCCTGTGAGCACTGGCCTATAATTTGAGGTAGTGTCCCCCTGTTTATGAAGCTATCTCTCAGACTCAAAAAATATTCAAAAGGCTTGTCTTTGTTCTCTGGATGCGCGCTAATCAAATGTTTCTTCAATTTGCAAGGTCTCATGCTCTCATTTGAAAACGAACACATGGGCAATAGGTGGTCACGAGGAGGCTGGACGAAACCGAATGCCAAGTACTCTACCGAATAACGCCGACACTTCTTCTTTGCCAAGGAACTCATGAGTGATATCGAAATGGATGCTAACAAAATACGTGAACCTTGAAAAAACGTACAGTGAATATACCGTCACAGGATGGGTAAGTCTGAATTTCGCACGTAGAGAAAATGCGATTCGGAAAGCAAATACGTATGGAGAGGGATTGAAATAAATTATTTCTCCGTTCCAGTCTACCTAATTACGTTTGGCCTCACCCCCTCCCCTGAGTCCCTCCTGCCCCCTCCCAGGAAATTTTCAGTTTCAGCCCCCCTGTCACTCTCCCGGTCCCCCTGGCGGCCCAGGCCCCACGTTGAGAATGGCTGGTTTAAACCCTTAAGGACTCTGGATTAAACACGAGCCTTCCATTGCTAGATTGAGATAGTCCAACAGTTCATTTGTACACGCTGATGACGGGGCAAGGTAGTGTCCCGAAAGCTCCGTGCTAGCTTGTTTTTATTTAAACGGGATCAAAGCCGTGTAGTTCGAATAAAAAAGATGAGAACATATCCCGTGTTCAAAGACCCTATTTTTAATGCTGGTGGATGGATATTACACGTTAAACAATACCGTCTGGTTACTCTGCATATTCTGTCATGGAGTCTCAGCAAGCGAACGCATTCGGCGATGTAGCCCACACTAACTGTAACGATTCCGATGGAGGTTCCTGCAAACAGCATATGATAGTTGAAAGCATCCTTTAATAAATACGTCCAAATTGTTTTGAGAAATGGGTGTTAGTCCCATTATTGCCATACCCTTCCTTTCACGGGGCCTTCAGGTTTGACACTAACGGTATTATCTGCCATCTTTTGCGATAGGTGAAATCATATCCCTTAATCAGAATCTCCATCTGTAAATGCGTCAAACACGATTTATAGAAACGTTGTGATGTGATAGTACGACTTTTCACTGACGCTATGATAAACCAGTACAATCATTTGAGATTGTGTTGTATTATGCCCTGAAGACAGGAAAAGAGACGTCCCGAAAGCTTCGGTGTTTAGCTTTCAATAGTATGACCCGAATGACTTTTCACACGCAGTTATTGAACATAACTTTGCTTATCAAGTTGTTCTAAAGTGAAGGAACGTTATAGCAATTCTGCAAGATAAAGAGAAAGGCTAATATAATTATCTTGGTTTTTAATGTTAACTAGCACGCCTGCAATGCTCGTAGTGAACAGGGATTAACGAAACACTGGACATTTGTTCGCATGGTGAGAGACTTTGCAGCTGACCAATAACAGTGAACCGAAATTTTAAGGCAAACATGCAAATGTGATGCAATCATTTCCATCTCACCTGATTTGCAAACGTCAAGCATACGACGTTTCTTCTTCTGAAACACTTTGGCAACGTAGAGCACGTTTATTACAATTGCCAGTGTTGAGACAGTAATGATAGGCACTGAGTCAGCTAACGGACTGAGCACGTTAGTAACCGTATCATTCGGCTGCATCTGAATCCAGAGAAGCCTGCAATGGGAAAAACCGTCATTGTAACTTGCACAATATGATACAGCGTTTGCGGCAGTGGCGATAGAGCAAAAGTTATTGGCTAAGCAGTGTCATTGCTTTTTCAAACGCTTGCATTCTCATTGGTGCTGTTCAACTTGATTCTCATTGGCTTTAATTAGCACCAAAGCCTGATCATGAATATTGGTCGTGTTCAGAAGCTTGAAAATCAAAATCCTGAACGTCAAAATCCGTATCTTCAAAATCCCGAACGTTCAAAATCTTGAGCGTTCAAAATTCCGAACGTTCAGAATTTTGAACGTTCAAAATTCCGACCGTTCAGAATCCTGGAAATCAGAATCCCGAACGTTCAAAGTCCTGAGAACTGCTTTCAATCAAAATAAAGAGACATCGTATGTCCATTATTTACAATTGCAGATGGGAAGTTATGGTCTTCGTGCCGCTGCTGCTGATTTTGTTCAAGCATCGTGATGCTGAATAGAGTTATAGTGTTATAGTTATGGACTAAGGAAAATCAAAAAAAACTTTATTCATTAACAACAATGACTGTGTAAACAGAGACGAAGGAACGCTGACTTGTGATGTGTGGTTCACAGAGACAATAACAACTAAATGTCAGCTACCTACGTCCAACTCGGAACTACGGCGATTACAATTGAACCTCGATGGAGTACACGCATAGAGACAACAAGAGGAGTGACGTTAAAGCACATTGCACTTTAAAGTACTTAAGAATTTTTCGTTTAAACTGCAAACATCTTCTTTCACAACTGGACACACGAGATACCAGTAAAGGAACACGCTGATGACGGGACGAGGGCAGTTCCAAAAGCTTCGTGTGGTTTATTTTTGATTTAATGTGATTGTAGCCGTGATTTGAATTAAACAAATTAGATTATATCCCATGTTAGAAATCTTATTTTTAACATGCTTTAAGAAATTTGATCAAACTGTCCAAGAATGTACTCCTAGACCTAAACAAATGCATTATTCTATGATTGATAATTGCTTGCACTCCTCTTTATAAGTACACTCATGCATAACAGCCACTCTCATCATAGGGACTAGGCTACTGAAAGAGCCTAGCACACCTCAGGGAGGGTCCCAAAGAGCCACAAAACTTGTGGGTCCACGGATTAATTGGTACATAGGCTATCCTATTACAATTGCGTACATAATCCCCATGCACTAACTTAGAATTTGGTCATCTCTGGATATGTATTACCTGCTGCAGTCTATGACAGCTCTTCACCGTTCTAAACCTGCAGAAATGAGAGATATACCTGTGTATAACAAAGCGATCATAGGCACGAACATCGACATGACATCAGCAATTCGCCGTGAAACGTGTCAACGATTACTACTAAACCGCAAGAACAGCTCTTGAGCATTCCAAGGCTGCCTGGTAGCGGAAAAGAACTCAGGGTGAAATGATTATAAAAGCAGGGGAGAAAATGAAAGAGCGCCATCTCGTTGCCGGAATTCGATCTCTCGCAATTTCGGCATTCGGGATTCATATCCGTCAGGTTTTCAAATTTCTGCATTTTGAACGTTCAGGATTTTGACCATAGAACATTCTGATTTTCATAATTTTGAATGTTCATGGTTGTGAACGTTCAGGATTTGAGCGTTCAGAATTCTGAACTTTTGGGATTTTGATTTTCAGGCTTTTCAAAGTGACCCATTACAAAAGCCTGCATGCTTGAATTGACTTGGCTGGCATTTCACTGGCCTCAGCATGAGTTATCTTGCCATGCAAAGGGAATTATTTCACCCTTAGCGTAAAAGTTGCTGCGCTTGTCAAAGGTCATCGTGCAGATCGTTACGCATTATTGGCCACAGGGTGTGAAGAATCACCCTTTTTAATTGTGAATTTTAGATGTGAGAGTATTGTTCCCTCATTTACTTATTGTGATAATGAACGATTGGGCCACCCATTCGTTGTCCGACCCCTACCGTCCCTAAGTACACCTGGAAGTGTCATCTAACCAGTGATTGGTTAGAGAAGCTTACAGGAAAAATGCGGACACACGAACATACTGGAAGCTTGTTTGTCAGGGCTTTCAGAACGTTCTTGTTCCGTCATCACCGAAGCGGCTGTCTCTCGTTTACTAAGTGAAATATGCTAATACATATGGTCATATTCACAGACATGAACGTGGGAACATGTGAGTACACATGCACACGCGTAACTGGTTGCATTAAAAACTTACAGCAGTGGGAGTTAGGGAAGTTGACACAAATTCGCCGTTGTGAAATCAGCAGAGTTATCGGAGCATCAGATCACAGGCGAGAAATGAACTGGCGAAAGTTGCATTGAATCATTCAGATTCATTTCACGTAAGTTCAGTAATCAATTTATGCTTGTTTGGCTTTCATTGCTCATGGGAAGGAAGAACTTCGCGTAGTAGAATTATAACGGGAAAGGGATTGCATAACTAGCTTCAATCTGTCACAGACGCTGGTGGCAGTTATATTAGTACAGGGAATGAGATCGATCTGGGTGCTCCCTAATTAACATCTCCACAGAGCGCACCGGTTCATCACGAAATCAATAGGTTCATATCAGAAATAGGTGGACTACCTTCAAGATATGACACCATGCTGCAATATTAGTGGGCGGATAGTCGACCTTCTGGAGTAGCTGCAGTTACTTGGTCTGAGCAATTCAAATCACCACTATTATCACGTTGAAGAAATGATTGCGTAACTCATCTCAATATTCTGGTGCCCCAGGCGTGTTTCTGCAATCTGCAGGAAACTCAGTTTTTGCAAATTTGACTCAACCTTCAAATTTCATTACATGGAATCAGCCAGCCGCATTTTAATTTATGCTAAAAATTCAATCTTTCCTTGTAGGATGCAGCTTTGTACTCCTAATTCTTGAATCATGCTTAGGAAAAGAATTTTATGTATGCTTTTCGTTTATTTGGTGTTCAATTCCGTTGCTTTCAGAGACTGTCTGTCCAAGTATTAATCAGTCACGAATTTAGTAGCCATACCTTATCGCAATGTTTCTCATGGGGAACGATACGAACTTTTAAAAGAACGATGAAAGCCTGTGAGCAGCGAAGGTAATGTGAAAGACTCGATGGAAACGATAGAATACTGAATGGGAAAACAGAGAGCTGAGTAGGACGACCGAAAACTGGGGAAGGAGCGGGACAGAAGGATTCTTGGAGCCTGAGCAAGCCGGAACTTATTTCTGAATCATATGCATGATAAAATTGAAAATGGGCAGTAATACAAGTCATACGTACACCGTTCAGTCACAAGTGCTCCTCGCAGCTAGAGTAATCCCTTCATGATAAATGAGAACGCAAAATCGCTTTCAAGACCATCTGTGATCATATCTTAGACTATGGTCTATGGTGAAGTTGTTCATCACGTCTGCGTTGCCGTACACATTTGAAATAGAATTCAGCGTTGCATATTTATTGGGGAAGAAGAGAAGTCGATTACAACTGGCAAAGCATGGTGACCAATGGCTGCAGCTTATGGGCACTGAACTTGACAAGCAAAAATTAGTTCTGCTTTGACAGTGTTAATTTGTCATTATTGCTAAGATTTTTTCACAGTGCGAAATTTTATATGCATACGATAAAGTTCTGAATTTCGGCTAGTCTTTAATTAATACTATGTTTCGTATATATGTGATGTGATAACAAGGTGGCAAAGCAGGTAAGGCATTCGTACCATTTTCCATAGATCGTTACGGATGCGATCAGTGCAGTGAGTGACTGCACCGTCTGGGTGTGTCGATATTTTGCGATGAAAAATATTGATTTGGTCTGTCAAATGGAGGGCTACTTTGTGGGGATACGCTTCACACGCAGTGATCCTGAACATTACAAATTACAGTGTAAATTTGCATATAGCAAACTAACGTGAGAGATATTACGATCAATCAGTCAGTCGAACAATTAAAACGATGAAAACCAGTTGGCGCTCCCGCAGGCTCTCCATACAACTTTTCGCCAGCTGTGTGGCTGAAGGAGCACATCTGTTTCCGTACGGCGCGTGATTCCATTCTATATGCTTATTAATAATGCCATAAATCATGGATCTACGCCTAAAAATGAAATTGACTTACGAGAGAACTGCAAGATCACCACCCTAAATTCGTCTACGACAATAATTGTTAAGAAACAAGTGAAATTCTTTTCCACTGCATTCGCATGACAATCACAAGTAGATTTATCTCACGTCTGATTGTTCAGATGACTACACCCTTGAGTAAACTGTGCATACAATTACGAAAAGTATTGTAGGAAATCCAACTGGTCGAATAAACTACCTTGCCTTGGGGTCCTGAGATTAGACCAACAAGCAATGCGACTGACTGGAAAAGGAATAAACATACCTCACTTCTGTCACTTCCCAAGTGAGCTCCGTGCAGGTTTCTTTGTACATGGGATACCTCCAGCGATAATATTGCGTCTTGTTTGTTGCAGTCAAAACGCCATTGCTATTCTCTTTGAGTATGTTAAACGTTAAGTGAACTGAAGTGGATGCATGCATGCGCTTAAGTATTATTAGTAATGTTGGGGGCTGCTTTATACATCAACGTAAACTAGGCTTATCCCTGGACAATTCCATAAAGTGCCAAATTTGACAGGCTTATTCTATTTCTGCTGGTGATAACCAATGCTCATTAATCGAAGTATGATGTTAAAAATTTACAGTTGTGACGTGAAGATGGCATGCAGAAAATAGCCTGTCTGTGTGTCCAAAGGAAGCGTTATATCCTTGGTGATAATTCTCTATTACAATAATTTTTCAGAAATCAGCTTGACTGCTGAGGGCGGTGATCGGCGTGAAAGTCTAGCCAGAATAATTTTGCAGATGCTTCATTGACTAGAGGGAAGCTATTACTACAAATGGAAAAAGTTTATGCTAAAACCTAAGAAGTTATTATTAGTATTAGACTAAAGTTAATAAAGATGTCTAGTTTGATTTAGTTGAATTCAGCGGTTTATTAATTTCATGTCATGTTTAATGTATCATTTTTCATAGAACTGGACAAATGATGCATATTTAAAAAATGTCATTGGAATGATTCCAACGAAATGAAACATAATTTCATAATTCGTGCAGCTCATGTATTTCTGACGCTCTTGGGAAGTATAGTTTTTCAAAAGGCTTATTTATATTGTTACTTTGGATTGGGACACTGGACGCACATAAATTTGTCAGTATTGCTTCAGTTGCATGATACTAATACTTTTGCTCAAATCATACGTAGCCGTGATGAGTCGTAAGTGTATGACGCTGCAAAACTGCTCTCTTGAAGCAAACTGCATAAGCAACCATATTCCCTTTTTGGAATGATTATTTAGTTGACTCTGTTTACGTGGTTGGCACTTATTATGTAGGCCTTTTTTGGTCTTTTTTAATGGGTATGTTTGAAAATTTCATTTTACTTTTTATGGATACTTTGCTAATTGGTAATTACATCTCTTAATGACGTAAACTGATCCACATGTACTTCTGTTTATTTTAAGAGGAAAGGGAAATTTGTAAGAAAGACCCATTAAAAAAGAACCAAGAATAAAAGCCGTTAAATAAGTAGTAGCTACTGTGGGTACATAGGACGACAGCGGTAGGATATGGCGCGACGACGAAGAAGCGAAAAGTGAGGGAAGACGATCACCATCAAGAAATGATAGTTAAAGATCCACTCAGTCAGGTAGAGGAAACATGGGGAGATGATGAAAATTGATGCCGCTTTCATTTCTCGCTCGCTGACTTCTGTAGTCAATTGGAGGGGAAGCTGGCAGGTCTGCGTGACTGACTGGACGTGGAAAGAACCTTGAGGAAAGAGGAGTAAATACGCTCTAGAGCTGGTGCCGCTGTCTTGGTTGCTCAAGCAAAGGTGCCTAGAGCTTCACAGTCCGCTTTACCTAGACAAGCGACGCAGGAATACGAGGATAACAGGTCGAGTTTGCTTTAAAAATTTGCGTTGCGTCGTTGGAGGATGTGTTTGGTGCTGGAAAAATTTCCTTGAAATGAAAGAACGGAAAATACTTAATCAGTAATTGAATGCAAAAATAGAGAAAGCACTTGAATTTGATCAGACATACGTGTGAAAGCACTGGACCTTTTATAACTTCGGTTATTTTCATGCGTCCTTTTATTTAATTTTGATAACACCAGAAAAGGTGAGATGAATGATGCACTATATATTGCTGCCCCTTGCTGAAATGGCACATCAGCGTTGACCGTCATCTACGCAGTAACATAGTAGATCAACGTCTATACATCTTTCCTCACAACTGATGATCTAGCGTACTAGATTCGATCTGCTCAAGCAGATAAGTCCAGACCAGTGACTATAAGCGCTGACGACTGAAGTAGACCCTTCTGAAAGCTGCATTTGTATTATTGCATTGTTAATGAGGCTAATTTCATTTACCCTTGCATAGCTTTGTCACAGAAAGGGTCACAAGCTGTGAAAGATCAGTTTATGTAGAGAGAAGTATGAAAGTATGCCATCGTAATAACTGCAAACTGTGTACTGGAAGCAAACGGTTGTAGTACACTAACGTCATGACATCTGGTGAATCACGTGTCATAAGACTTTTGATTTGTTGAAATGGCATGATGGAGATTCAGCGATCATTTGAAATACCTGAAATGGGTTGCTTTAGGCAGCGTAACAATCAGTCGTATAAAATGCATTGATAAAGAAGAAAGGCGTGTGGGCATGTCCACATTGTACGTTTGTTCAAGTAATTAATTAAAGTGTCATACTGAATATGGGGTGCGTTCGTTAACTGTGTGATTTGAAATGACTGTACCTAATGACCACGCGAAAGGTACTGCGTTGCTACAACGAATAGAAAGCTAAGTCCACTGGAAGTGATTCAGATCACTTCCAGTGAGCTTAGCGCGATGACAATTTTTAACTTCTAAAGTCTATATACTGTAAGCTGAGCGCATGTTTTACACCAGAAGTTAAACTTTCTTAGACCATTCAAGAAGAAATCATTGCAGCATTGACATAGAAAACCAGACGAGGCAATTGGCTGCCATGAACATACGATTACCCTTGTAACGATCTCGTCTAGTCGTGAAAGGCAAGCCATACATTCTGATATGCCAAACTAACCACTATTTTGCATCAACATATGAGAATAGTCAATAAAGACCAGCATGTCGAACACGGCAATAATAAATCATTGCCTGGTTTTATAAAGCATAGCGAAAGCATTAGACTTCTTTAAACCAGAATAGACATTATAATATGCCCTACAAACTCGACTGATTCACATTTCAGTACACCTAGCTGTATAACGTACAGGCACGCATTCACAATCACGAAGAACAGTTGAATATTGTACATTTCCGCAGAGGATAGTGCATGAGCAGCTATGAAAGAAAAAGTTTTCAATGAAACCGTGCAAGTTGTATAAACGTTACTACGCAATTTTGAATGTAAAAATGGCCAGGTGCTGAATTGCGCTAGAACACGGCGACTCCTATGAAAAAAAGTGCCACCGATAATCCACGGCAGAGTGATCCAACAAAGCTCAGTTGCCGCATTGCAAAGAAAACTGAAGTTAAGCACCACTATTTCAATTCGGAGCACCTTGAACTTGGTAGTCTGTTTGACAGAGATCGCTTGGAGATACACTGCCCTGTGTGAAAGAAATCCACGAAAAGTGTATTAGCTTTCAAGGTTATTTAATTAAGTGGTACTTGAAGTAACATACGAACAGGGTGATGGCAGTGTACTGTAACTAACGAAATCTCATCTCATTAGAAACCCAATATTTATTACTCATTCCTTATGATTGTATCCGTATTTAGGCGCGCATCAGGTGTATCATGTTCTCTTCTATTACAAGTACTTTATTTCGTCGTGAGTAAATATGAATTTCAGTTGAGCAGACGATTGCACCTCAGCATATGCCGTTGTTACTTCAATCAGATAAGCAGAAGATTTAGCTGGTACATCGTCCATATGATTTGGTCGTTTAGTCTGAATAGTGCACCTAGATTTTGCATAAGAACTTTTTGAGTTCTAATGGATTATTGTTTTAATCATGACAGGGTTGTATTGTCATTGCACAATAAATATTTGTTATTACTAGCTGAGTTATTGATTTGAGCATGTTGCAATTGTCGCTGAGAAGTCATAACAGTCATCCCTTCGCTTCTCATAGCAGCGTGTGATTTGCTAAAACCAACGTAACTGAGTAAATAGCTCAAGTTGTCTCTGCGGAATAGTCTACAACGTGACTGTGCTTGATTGAATGCAGGAAGAATGGACGGTTCATTTCCAATCAGGGATATTCATCGCATATTCACGGTTTTTCACTCATGCATGGCTTCCTTCCGCTTGGGCATAATTGCTATTGGAGTTTTCACAACATGTCGCTTCAGTCCCATAAATTTTGCATTCAACATAGCTGCACAGTTCATCTGGAACATTTCAATTAATGTGAAACTGATCGGTTGAATAATGCAACACAAATTGGGCAATTCAGCACCGTTGTAGACCATCTGTTCCATGATCTGTGGAGAGGTTGGTATGAACTGAGTCAGGAACGAAAAGCCAACAACTAGTATGAGTCAATGGTACTGAGTTAGTGGGAACAATCATTCGTCTTCGCATCTGCAGAGTTTGGATTGTTGCATTGGCAGAGCCTCCATGTTTCAGAAATAAAATAGCCATTATTCGAATAACAATACTAAGCGTTTGCAGTACTGATATGAAGCACAGATGACCGGTGAAGAACATCACTGGCTTAATTGCAGTGAGAAAGCAAGTATATCGCGTTTCGTTCTCGTTCCAAAGAAGTGTCCAACATAACACAGTGTCGACAGTGATGAAGATGAAAAGTGTTGTTCTAGCAATGCCATTTATGAGCCTTTTTCTTCCAGTTCTCAGCTGAAACTTTGACGCAGCTAGACAGATAGCCACTGATAGGAACAGATAGGAAGAGGAAAGGACGACGAAACCAATTACATATGCCTTGGGATGGACAGTTTGGATTAAACAGTATCGGCTTGTGGTAGCGTTAGTTATGTCGCTGCTTGTTAGCAAGCGAGCGAATTCCGCAATATAGGCCACACTAACCGTAACGCTTCCGATGGTCGTCCCTACAAACAAGGTACTGTAGGTAAGGGCAATAACAGTAATGCTAACAGCGAGATTCCTCCATTTGAAACTGAACGATAATTTTCCAGTGTGTTACTTGCTCTGCAAAAGCCAACAGGTTGCAAAAATAACCGCTCATTTACGAACACATGCAATGTATTGAGATTATAACTTTGCAACATACGGTACTTTGAATTCCTGCACTTTACACGCAATTTCACGCCGCTTTTTGCTTGTCAAGTTGGTCTGAGTTGAATGAACGCTAAATCCATTTCAGCTGGTAAACATAATCAAATGAACTGATAATTAGATTGCTTATAACACACTCTCACGCAATGGAATTTCCCTTCCAGAACGGATTGTAACTCGTTGATATGAAGTACTAACTACGTCGGTGCTCCCCATACGGTCAAAATGTTTCATTGGTAAGCGCAAACACAGTGAGCACCGAAGCTTTCTGAACAGCCTAGTTTCATTGTCAGCGATAAGGGAAGGCCTTCCTTCGTTCCAGGTCTTCCTTTATCGCTGACGACGGAACCAGGCTATTCTGAAAGCTTCAATAATCACTGTCTACATTTACCAGTAGAACCCTTTGGACGTTCATTGGTTAGGTTCTCATTTGGGAAGCACTTGCGCAGTAGGTACTTCGTGTCAATGAGCCACAATCTGTTCTGGAGGGATAACTCCAAACAGATAAGCTAATCAAAATATCTTGATTTTCATGGTTCAGGTGCAATTGGATTGCGTACAAATATTTGTTATTAGTAGCTGAGTTATTGATTTGAGCATGTTGCAATTGTCGCTGAGAAGTCATAACAGTCATCCCTTCGCTTCTCATAGCAGCGTGTGACTTGCTAAAACCAACGTAACTGAGTATATAGCTCAAGTTGTCTCTGCGGAATAGTCTACAACGTGACTGTGATTGATTGAATGCAGGAAGAATGGACGGTTCATTTCCAATCAGGGATATTCATCGCATATTCACGGTTTTTCGCTCATATTGTTGTTGCAGACGTTAATCATATTGAGCGTTTTCTTCTGAAGAACTTTAATAACGCAGGGCTTGTTTATTACAATTGCCAATGTCGAGGCAGTAATGATAGTAGACACTGACTCAGCTAAATGACTGCGCACATTAGTAGCTTTACTAATCGACTGCATCTGAATTCAGAGGAACCTTCAATGAGAAAAGCCAACGTTGTAGCTTGCACAGTATGATACAATGTTTGCCACAGTGGTGATCGAGTAAAGGTTATTGGCTGAGCAGTATCATTGCTTTTTCAAACGTTTAGATTCTCATTGGTGTTGTTCAGTTTGACTCTCATTGGTTTCGATTGGCACCAAGACCTGACCATTAATGCATGTACGGTGCATGCAAAAGGAAAAATCGTACTGCACAAATTATCAGTTTAGATATTCATCACTAGAACATGAAAAGGTCTGAGAGTAGAAGGAACAGTGACGTGAATGCATAGGAAAGATAGTGTGTCAATTAGCGTTATTACAAAAGCCTGTCAGATTGAGCTGACTTGGCTGACATTTCACTGGTCTCTCAGCCTGAACTACCTTGCCAAACAAGGGGAACTATTCCAGCCTTTACTTAGTGTGTACACATGTACTTGAAGCACCGTTAATAACATTGACCGACATAGATCGATTCTTCAGAAAAATTTTGATTTAACCTGGCTATTGTAGACGATATTTATTAATGCAAACCGATGAGAAATTGAATAATTGATGTCTAACGGGTTTCTGTTTCATTGTGTTGAGGGACGGCAAAAGTCCGTTCAAGAATAAAATCTTTATTGCAAATGCGGAGCTTTCGGGACCTATCTGGGTCCCGTCTTCAGCGCCAAGATCATGTGCAACCGTACACGTGAAAGTAATGGTTACGAAAGGACAAATCAATAACACAGTTATGTACGGTTGCACTTGATCTTGGCGCAATAACTGTTATTGATTTGTCCTTTCGGACCATTACTTTCACGTGTACGGTTGCACTTGATCTTGGCGCTGAAGACGGGACCCAGATAGGTCCCAAAAGCTCCGCATTTGCAATAAAGATTTTATTCTTGAACGGGCTTTTGCCGTCCCTCAACACAACCGATGGGAAATTAAAAAATAAATGGATAACTGCATTTAAACTTTGTCAGCCTGCATTTATCACATATCTAACTCGAAGGCATAAGAACCAACTGTCGGACTCCAGCACAATCATGGCATTAATTCAATATTTTGCCTTCCACATGGGAATGTCTCAATGCCTACTTGAAATTTTCCAAGTTTAAATTTGTGTTATGCTTGCCATATGGCAGGCAATCTCTCAAAAAAACAAGTTAGCAGCGATGTTTGCCGTCTGAAGAAATACTGTCTTACGTCTACTATTACATTATTAATAATATAACGCAGTAAACGTTCATACAATCTATTGCCGTAGAACATCTGTCCGTATAACTCGATTTACATGTTTGCAAGGATTCCACCTGTAATGTGATAGTCGACTTTACTCAACCACGATTCAGCGGCAGTTCACGTGAACCCACGCGTAGAAAAACCATTGGCATACTCGATCTGAGTAGCGCGCAGTGCTTAATGCGTCCAGCCCACGCGAGGGTCATATTCATGACAGATACGTCTACGGTCTGCGTCGAACATCGTGGTGGGAAAAGACAGATTCTGAAAGCCCTGCAAAGAAAATATCAATGCGTAAACCAATACGCCAAAAGAGTGCAAGAAAAAAATTGAATTGCGCCAGCATTAATATTAATGTACAGTGCTGCTCATGCAGTGTAATGCTCATTAGAAAACTCGAACATCTCAACTACAACCGCAACAAGCACCGCATTTTCTTTATTGAATGATTTTCTTGATTTGTTTAATTAGTTCTTTTGAATTTAGCATAAGTGTCCTAATATGAATACTGCATACTTTGTGACAGGTTTCATGCTAGTTTTGGTCGTATTCCGGCTTGCCCGCTTTGATAATACTTGTAATAAATCTGCAAGTGCCCTATCAGCGGACGGATGAACGAATTTGAAATTATCTTTGAAATATCACAGATCAAAAACTCTTATCGCAGCTTCGGGAACGTCCTGGTTCCGTCGTCAGCGATCCGGCGTAAGGGAGTTCCGAAAGCTGCTATAGCAGTTTCTGACCATTGACATTTCTAATAAGCGCCCATCCGTACGCTGGTAGGGCATTTGCAGATTTATTGCTGGTATCATCAAAACGGGCAAACCGCAACACAAGAAAACAAGTATGCTAATATCTCCAAGGAAGGGTCTGCTGAGTGTTGAAATGTATTTGCCAAGTCGATAGTTTCTCTGCTTATCTCAGGGAATTTAAACGCATAAAAGTTTCCTGTTTTGTTGTCTGACTGAGGGCCTCGTCAGCGTTCAGCGTTTTGAAAAAGCCATTTTGCAAGTATGTGCTGTTTCTTCTGGACGAATAACCATTTCGGCTCGACAGCCCCTAGATAAACTGTTGCACAGTAGAGGCAACTTATTTTCTGATATTCCGCCAAGGGGAAATAGACAGGCTAAAATTTGCAGGGGTTCATTTTTATAATCAAGCGCTTTTGTCGTGGATTTGTCCAATGTGCACAAAGCGTTACGGTAACATTAGAACAGCGTTTATATTAATTTTACGTTGAATTTTGTGTGTTAAGAAGAAGAAGCTTTATTTGCCGAGTTACAATTTCCGTATGGCTTATCCATTTCCATTTGTTTCATGGAGTGGTTACAATTACTAAAAGTAAAAACAGGTGCAACTATCGCTCAAGGACATTCAGAAAACAATGGATTAAAGCTGCACTGCGCTGAACGGTCTTAGCACCAGTAGCACTTCTTGCCCTGGGATACCTTTGTTCGTTTCTGTCTGTATTCTGTTCGCCTAATGTTACTAAAGAAATTTTATTCATTGCAGATGGGAAGAGATATGGACTGAATGCGTCACTGGGTATGTTGCAATGGTCAAAGGAAATTAAAAATAGCCAAAAATAGCCACGATTCAATAAAAATCATTATTTAGTGACTTGAAGATGGTATGATAAATTTGATGGATTTCAGTTTGAAAAAGTACGAAATCTGACTTGCTGACCTGGAAAGTATATTTAGATAATCTTGTTGACGAGATAATTGATGCGCTGAAGAAGAGAAACTGGCTAATGGCACACTTTTTGATACGATAATAAGTAATGTGTTTATGTTTTCACCGCTTTCATTCCATCTCAAAGTAACAGCGTGATTTACAAGCAGTGCCGCATTCGTTTGGATCACTCATCTCAGCCAACAGTAGGCTCCTAGTCAATGTTGTACACATTCTCGGCAAATGATTGCCATACAATGAGCACCACACATGAAGAACATTAACATTTCAACTTTTCGTATTTAAATAATTTTTCATTTATGCAATGCTTGGGAAATGTAATTGATAGACAACTTCACGAAATTCACACTCTGCTTTGATCAAGCTTTGGCAAGCCAATTGGATCTTATAGCATCAAAAGTTAAAACGCAACAGCTGAGGTAGTAGCGGCAGTAACAGCACTGGGTTAGGACGTGGTTTAGAATGGTCGCAGAAGCTTTGGAACACGCGAAATTAAACTACTGCTTTCTATTAACATCCATGTCTCTTTTACTGATATCAGTATTTTACTAAAATAAAAGCTTCTGAAGGTAACACTAGGATCCGTTTTGACCTCTGGCTGACATCTCGAGAATATTCAGTCAAAAATTTCAGTCCAGATGCGCATATAGATTTCTCACTAGCAGAGAGGATTTGCTGAATGTACGACAGACTTCTGGAGAAGTTATAATATCGAAGCGAAGCATTTTTACCCCATTCAGCATTTCTGACGTAAAGTTAAATAGGAGTACATTATGTACTAACACTTCGCTATCAGATTTTGTTAAACGGCTCTGCGCTCGCGTCCAGCTACAGGCAGCAGTGATTTATTGTTGATTTTGCTTAGTCAGCAGTGTGCCAGAATGAGCGTTGCTCTCTGCTATATTTGGTATTATGTAAGTTATTCTCTTGTTTGGTAACTTCTGTGCTGTCGCCGTCGTAGCAGCTGCAGCTTGGTTTTCACTCATTTTGGTAGACTTGATCGACCTTGAGGAACGGGAAGATCGCTTCGTATGCTCTGAAAATGATCCCCAAGAACTCCAGGAATGTCCTTCGCTGGGTAACGAGGTATTCTGTCCACCTCCCGCTGCCTAAATTCACGAAACTGTTTTCATTCAAACAGGTGATCTGTAACCTTAAAACAATCGAATGACATGTGCTACAATCAGCAGTAGTCTGGTTTAAGGGGTTCATTAAAACATACATAGGTTCATACATTGCAGTTCCATTTGGCGAATGCGATGAATTCTGTAGCCTACGCGTATGGAAATCCAAATTGAATACAAGTGCAAAAGTTGCCGACCTAATCGCATTGTTTGCAGAGCGTGGATTTTATGGTCAACTTAGATTTTCTCATATGGATTATTTCTTTCCGTAGGAATGAATGGCGCCGCAATGGCTGAAACTCTTAGAAAATGCTGAACTAATTAAACAAACCAGCAATGGCGCAATACTAATGGATTGTTTGTTGGATGAACTGACATTACCGTTAAGCTGACATTACAAACGGTAGATAATGAAAGGGCAACGTTCCTTCGGGACTACAAACGTATGGGATTCACAAAACATTAACATTATGGTTATTCAACGGGTTTTTGCAACTAATACTTTCGTTGCTAGGAAATGGAAACGATCTCCCTCAAACTGGCCAGGATTTGCCTCCATTTATTAATACAGTTTTATTTACATCAATTATTAATACATATGCATCATTGAAGATACTGTTTCTATGAACGGGCGTGTTAGTTCTCACAACTACAAATTACTTACGGAGTATTTCAACCCGTTGTTGAAAGAAGCAACTTTTTATTGCGCAGCTTTCAGGAAGCAGCTTTTCCCGTCGAGGACGTGTATGCGTGTATGCACTGAGGACGGGAAAAGTTGCTTCCCGAAAGCTATGCAATAAAATGCTGCTTATTTCAACAACGGGTTGAAATACTCCGTAAGTAATTTGTAGTTATGAGTACATATGCATCATTTGCAATTTTACTACGGCTGCTACCGTTCTTTTAAACTCCTTTATTATAACCTGTAGCTTTCAGGGTACCTCTCTCTCTCTCTCTCGATCTTCAGCAGATCTAATTTAGAACAACTGCTTATGGAAGATAAATTTTAGACAAGTGTAGTGACAGCCATGATGAAATTACGAACGACGTATGACAACATCGTTACGAAAATCCCAATATTAGATCAATACATATTCAATAAGCATTTGGCAATTCAATAAACACCCCTCCTTTTCAATAAACAGTACTGAAGCGAGTTTTGTGTGTCCTTTATACGGTAGCTATTCTGTCCCATTTAGAAATCAGTCAGGTTGTTATAACTACTGGCAAGCAGAAAAGACGAAGCTATCAGAGCAAACTATTTCTTGGCAGGCGGGAAGTCTCGTTTTGTTAATAGTTATAACTTTTCCTCATAAATTGTACAGAAATACTGCCGACAAAAGTGCCTACAAAATGAAGTAGGATGCTGTCATGAACTCCCACTTCACGCAGTGATCGTGTAAACGATTTAATTACCTTGTAGCCAATATAACATGATATTCCCGTTAATGCCAGAAGTAGTAAGCCTCCAATTGTTATGAGTAAAATAATCTTTAAATTTCGACTGGAATGGAATTCTGCAGTTTCCGTTTCGTTAGATTTTTCGTCCGAGACTAAAGCAAGTGCTTCGTAAATAATCTCGTGTTCGATTGCTAGAATAAATCGTCTTAAGAGCAAATCGATTGCTAATAACGTAAGAATTTGGTTCAATCAGGCTCAATTCTGGTAGTTTTGTTAATCTCAATTGCAATTCTGACGCAGTGGGCTGAGTACGTTACACAGGGATCAAACGCACGAATTTTGATATACCATTTTTCTGACTGCGCAATTAACTAGTGAAGGTAATAATATACAATCAAAAATCACCTTGACTTTACGCACACATTACTGTCAACGTAGATAAAACATTCATTTTCAAGAAGAGATACAAATGTGACGAACCTTTGGTGCAATGAATTCCTGTGAAACCCTTTGTGCAAATGCACCTGTACGAAGAGTAGTGCTTTTTACATTTGCCGTTGTTTCTACATGGGTTAGGAATGCATGGATCGACTTCTACAAGCACTTGATTTTAGGATACGTGAAATGCGTGGAAATGTGAAAAGATGATTAAAATTAACAGAATTTTTACTTGTGGTTTTGTGGGAGGCATTTCCTACTTTTGTAACGCTGAATTGCATATGCAGTTATCAACCTTTAAATGTAATTTATGTGGCATCGCGTTTGTTGGACCAGTTTTCACATATCAACGCTGGAATGTCTAAGTGCATTGCCCCACGCAGTAATAAAAGTGTTTGTTATTAATACATTTCCCCTACGCATGATTTCTGTACAAATTATTCGATGAAAACTAAATTCTTTCCCATGCTGACTTGTATCACATGCTACCACAGGTTAATTATTTAAATACCAGTAAGAAGGCATAATATGAAAAAGAGGTGAAAAGATACGGTATCCTTGTTCAATGAGCTTTAACTGGCGAAGCTTTCGGAACGAACGTGTTCCGTCGTCAACGCGATTCCGATTTCGTCGCGCTGACGACGGAACACGTGCGTTCCGAAAGCTTCGCCGATTAAAGCTCATTGAACAAGGATACCTTATCTTTTAATCTCTTTCTTGTTATGAGACACTTTTACCTCATTTCTCATAGTTATGAGACAACTTGTTACTAATGCCTGTTGCTTCAAGAAGGCTTAGGCTTAGGTAACCTCCGAAAGCTTAGGTAAAAAATATTTTTAATTGGTATCAAAGGAAGAACAAAACTTTCAAAGCAATCTGTTTCCGTCTGTATTTGACTCCCGCTTAAAGAAGAAGACAGGAAGAACCTCACATATAGGAATGCATGAACGAATGAACAGATGATACAGATATTAAAAACTTGGCTACTAGGACAGTCTTACCCAAAATAATCATCACGGAAGTTACTCCTGCAGGGTGTTCTTAATGGGAACAGAATAAATCCATGAAAAGCATCAGATGATCAAATGTTAGCATAAGGCGCTGTAATTAGAGTCAACAGAACTAGATCCAACAAAAAGCAGTGCGTGAATAATACAATAGATGGTATGTTATTTGTGAACAGATTCATGAAATCTTAGGAGCCATATTTCAAATAAAGATTAAACGAACGTTCAAGTAATGATAGCATAACGTAATGTGTGGTCTTGGAGCACGAAATATTAGCAACAAGGCGCTTCATAATGATGAGAAAACATGGATACTTGTTCTGTGACCTTCAATCGATGAAATTTTTGGAACAAACATGTTCCATCGTCAGCACGATTCAGAAGCTCCACGTCTTTTCATCATAATGCAATATACGCATGTAAATGTTTGAATTAATGCTATTTCTGATTTTGTGTGCTTCCTTCATTATACTTGTACCATGCGCGTGTGTAAACATTCAGAATTTCGTACTCACTTACCGAATTGGCATCTGTTTCCGGTAAACTCTGCTGGGCACTTGCACGCTGCCTTTCCGTGCTGTGATTGGCACTTTCCATGACCGCAAGATATGTTTTTGCACGGATCCAACTCTGAGAAAGAAAACCCATTGCTAATAAACGATTTTCGGTGAGCAATTCACCAAAAACAGCAATGCACAGGCGGAAGAGCTCCAAGTGCATGTAAGTCTTCATGTAAGTCTTAATTTTTCTGACCAGCTACGTCCCTGTCATTTTTACTATATTTCAAACCGAAAATTCAGCTCTCTCGTCCTCTCCTCAACTGTCAAACTATTTGACTCCGTGCAAGATCAGTTAACATATACGTGTAACGTTTTAGCGTGATCATATTTCATCTGTGGTCACATAGTCAGACTGTTGAAGAAGTGGGACGAGAAATTCTAAGAACTACGATTTGAAGTCAAGAAACATCCACCATGGCCTATTTTTTAGTTAAGTGCGGCTCAACAACGAAGCTACGAAACAGTTATGATATGAAAATAAATAAGAACTGATGGTGAGTTGTCAAGTGTACTCTAGTTTTTCCAAATCTTTCATGCATGAAATTGTATACAGCGCTCTGCAATGCATTGGGCATAATGCTTTTGCTTTGCACACTTCAACTTGAGCCACCTAAAAATGTTTTAACCAATTCAGGATAATTCGCTGGCGGGCTGCAGAGCACAACGCAGCTGATTCATTCTTACGCAGAGTTAAGAAAATTACAACCGGTCATTTATGAGAGAAGGTATTGCTATTGAAAAGAACGTTCACTCCTTTTGTCCGTCTGTAGTAGCAATAGTGTACCGATGCTGCAGTGGGCCCCAGAGAAACCATGAAGGCATTTACATGCATAGCTCCCATGGGTTGTAGTACAGCTTCCATTGTTTTTGCACGGATTGCTTTCACACGGATCTATTGCTGATGCATAGAAAGTTAGATAACGACAACGTAGCTTAAATGCAGTTACTGTTTTCGCATTTTTCTCCTTTGAAGCCAGGCAGACAATGACATATTGCCTTCCCTTGTCTGTTAACGCATTTACCATTGTTTCCGCATGGAAACTGGCCACATGGATTACCGTCATCTAAACCACATTGAAATAGGTAGAGACAAAATTAAGAAAGATAGTGAAACTACATTGATCATTTTTATGACCTTTATTCGTTAAATGAGTTAACGCTTACAGTGTGAAGCTACTAATATTTGCGGTCAGCAAGTCATTAGCAGTTCTTTCCCACAATGCCACAAATTCATCAAGCTGAAAAAGTACAGGTAGTCCTCGCTTTGCGTCGTATCGCCATACATCGCTCGTGGAGAAGACCAGCTCGTTACAAAAGACATTCTGGTTCTGTTTACTAGCTGTTGCATAATATAAGTGGAAGTCATAGTCTTTCTGTCTGTTTGGTCTTAGCGTGCGCATTTTTTGATCTCCTTGTGGTCCCAGGTGTATATTGGCACCTATTATTTTGTGAAGACTTACTGGATGCTCCTTTGTTATAGTGAGTGCCATACGTTCACTATCTGCCCCTGACGTGTGCGCCTCAAAGAAAGAAAGAAAAGGAGTGACATTTGTGACAAAACTAGAAGCTCTACAACTATCTGCTGATGGACACTGAAGTGTGGCTATTGTAAAAGGTCTTGGTTTATCCCATCCACACTATTATACGAGCGATTTGTAGTAACGCAGAGAAGATTGAAGCTGGCGCCCCAACCATAGCGTCTGTTTGAGATAGCACCTTAACTAGTAGCAGAAGTAAGGCTATGGGAGAAATAGAGAGGCTTCTAAGCGAACTATATAATAATGAGCGGATACAAATGCTGCAGGGAATTAAAGGAAGAGAAGAAAAAACGTGCGCGGCAATAAACGTTGGACGGTCTTTTGAAAACCTCGCCAAATGAGGAAACAAGTTCATCGAAACTTGATTAAACGATCATCTATTTATTGTAGGAGTATCTTAAGGGTGTTTAAAACATATACTTGTTTCAGCATTTGAAATTAAAAGTTTAATGCGTCACACTTCAAAGGTTTGGTAAGGTTTTTTTGACGAAAGACGGGATGTCTTTTAACGGGAGCATAGATCTTCATGGTGCTGTATTTTCACGATTCTTCCGTTGTTTTTGTACGCTGATGGATCTGTAAGTAAACTGACACGGTCGCCGTATCAACGGATGGATGAGAGTGGTCATAAGAAGATACGGTCAGAGAACGACGTACGTGTTTCCTATCAGGAGAGAAAACCCGTACGTGCGTTACTACAAGTCGTTCGTATAACAGTGGGGGGGGGGGGGTAAATCAAAACCTTTTGCAATATCCACACTTCACTGTCGATCAACAGATAGTTGTAGAACTTCTAGTTTTGTCGATGCCGACGAGAGAAAACCCGTACGTTGTTTTCTAACCGTGTCTTCTTATAATCACTGTCATCCATCCGTTGGTAGGGAGACCGCGTCAGATTACTTATAGATCCATCAGCGTACAAGAACAGCAGGAAGAATCCGTGAAAATACAGCACCATGATGTTTTGACTATGAATATACCGGCGGAACGCAGCTCTCACGTGTACTGTTTGTGTAATGGCTGAAGTGGTTTCGTTATTCGTCGTGTCTCCAGGAACGTGTCCACGACGTTAATCGAGGACTACCTGTAGTAGGGACGACCAGGACCGAGCCTTTGTTTCGTTTAACAAATAATAAATAGAGTAATTCTTCTTTTACCCACTATTTGCTGACTTCCATGCAATATGCTTAACGGCATATCTGCAGTACTTGTGACCTCCTAACCGTACGCATTAACAGTATTGCGCAATCTCAATGAAGTAACGTGAACAGAATATTAGTGACGCATGAAAGATGTGCTAATAATTCTGCTTCAGTAATTTTCACTGGCGAATTGTACAGGTTGCCTGCTTGGCAGAGTCTGTTTTTTAAATGTGGAAACTCATTGCATGCCGACTTATAGAGGGTATGAGTGATGAAAATCTAAGTACCCAAGTTACTAGAAACTACAAGTAAGATTTGATGATAAGGTTAATTTGTACGACATGCGCCGTTTAACCTATTATTTCAGTCACTCGGAGCCCTCGGGGTCGCACACACCCCGTTATCAGCGACTAATGAACATTCAACGATCTCCTATGAATAAGTCGTAAAATAGAAACTGCAAATGGCAAAGCAAATTGAAATTCCTACGCAAATTAAGATACTTAGTTATATGGAAATTGACAAACCAATGAAGCTTCATTACCTATTTGGCAAAACCGCCCAGATAACGACTTTTCGCACCTTATGCATCCACTGCTGCCGTACTCTATACATGGTATGAATGGATGCTTGCACATTGCAGTAAAGTGGTTCGTGCTAGCGTCACATTGGATGAGGTTTACTTTGGTGCGTTGTCCCTGCCCACCTTCTTCTTCAGCTAACACCAAGCATATGTCACTCGTGGAACTCTTGGCAATTAAGGTTACAAACGAATCCTCTTGAGGACATAATATACTATTGCTTGCTTCAGAAGCCCATGTTGAACTCGAAAGCATATAGTGGCAATTTTCTGATTTGAACTCGTCAGAAAATAAATGCTGCCCGAAGTTGAGCACAAAATCCAACTGTTGCGACCCGTGCACCAATCGATTCCTGATAGCTGAAACCCACATTCCGTTTAATATGCCTTTGCCGTAAGGAAACTGCATTCCTTTTGTGTGCGAAATCAAATGATGAGTGTCCGCTTCGCTGGTGACGTACATAGGCCAGCAGTACAGTCGTCCTTTATGGAACTGCTTGGCGCATTCTTGTTCAAAATGATTTATCCATGATTCATTATCTCTCTTGTTAAACGTTATTGCCGCATGACTAACGCAATCTACATCTTTCCCGCGTTTTATCTCTAATCTTCTGTATCCAGCGAAACCGTAGTCCCACGGGCATTTGAAAATATCCGCTGCATCAGTGTACGCACAGAATTGCAACAGGGAGGTAGAAATTACCATGTACCAGTGCAGTCGCAGCAACTTTTTCATGTGACGCTGTAGTTGCTTGAGTTGTTCTTGTTAGTGTTAACAAGTGAAGAATTTATTAAGGTATTCTACCTAGAACTGGAAAACAAGTAAAGCAGCAGAAAATACAACGGCCCAAATGTTTGAAATGCTTCGCTGATTCCTAGTTCCTACACTTGACCAATACGATGCCCGCAACCTTGCAGAACTCATTGAAGGTAGTCTCTTGTGTAACGTTTACCTGACCGCTGTAACAAAATACTAAATTGTCGCAATTATTACGTGATAAGAGTTTCAAGATCAGTATCTCATTTTTGTCTTACTATCTACAGTCAACATTGAGGCTTATTACGAAATCACACAGTTGTTCTGAAAAACTTTTAATTCCTCCGGACCTTCCGGGATCGCCCGTCCTCTTCTTCAGTGGAATAAAAACCGTAATATGCTGACGTAACGAATTTCGTTGCACAAGCATATTTCACTTGTGACACATTACGTTTTTTATTCCGCTAAAGAAGGGGACAGGCGATCCCCGAAAGCTAAGGAGGAATTAAGAATTTTCAGAACAGCGGTGTGATTTCGTAATAAGCCTCAATGTTGAACTCCGCCGCTAACAAAAGACACCTGATTTTTAAACATCTATAATCAAGACGAATAAATTCCAAAATAAAAGTCCAGGAATTCCTCAACCGTGCCTCCTAACTGTTCACGTCAAATTCGAGATGAAACAGATGACACTTTTGAAGAAGCAAAGATCTGCCAGTTCTTACATTGTTCAATTCATCTATCGTTAAGTGGCTAAACATCTGAGGCCATGAAGTAACAATAATATGTCATGTATGGAATTTTATTGATAAATAATATGGTAAATCAATAAAAGTCCGTCCATGATGGGCTCAAATATTCATGTTTACTGAGAACAGAGAAAATTGAGAGCATTTCGCCGGCAGAATATAGAAACGTTACCGGTAAATTTCACCGTTTCCTGGCATTTGCTAATGGAATGAAACACTTTCTATCAGTTTCAGCAAAGCGGCCTAATTTCATTTATCAGTGGCCATAAGGCAACAACTAGTTGATCCATATCACATGAAAAGTTTGACGCTTTAAAGCTTAGCTGTTTAAAAGCTTCAGACAGTTTGATGCAAGTTAAAAATCAACAATCGCATTCAATGGATAAAACTTTCTTTCTTTAAGCGCTCAGTCGCAACAGGTATCAACTGGCTGGAAACATATTTACCTGAAATCTGTCGTGCAAGCTTCCACAACTGTAATGATTCCTACTTTCCAATCATGCTCAATTGTAAAAGGAAACCTTCAAGAACAGAGTGACTGACCAGCCAGTTGGGACTAACTACCACCTGTAGAAGAATTAATTACCTTCAAAAGTTATTATAGCACTGTGACCATTCTGCTTGAGTTTCAAAGATCGTATTCCTGTTGGGATGTGCGCAACAGCCCAAAGTTTGCTTGTTTGCTTCTAGACTATTTCAAGCTCATGTTCATTCATCATCAGGAACGATAGAACAACTTTTCCAGCATAAATAAATCTGGTCATGATTTCACCGCTTCCTTCCTATGAGAAACTTTGACCACACAACTTTGCTAAAGGTCGTGAATTTTTCAAGGGAAAAAGGAAACGCAAAGTTAGCCTGTATACCAGATAACACATGGCTGACCTCAAACAATAGATCAGCGGATCCAGGAAACTTCATGAATAAAGCAAGAACGGTCATGCAACATGGTTCTCACTTCACAATCACCAAGATTCTGTGCACATGATGGTGTGATACTTATTTGGAAGGATAGTAAAAGGTGCCCGCTTCACAGAATCATGTTTGCACTTGCTGAGATCTGAGTTTCTAACCACATGATTTGTGTTTATGAAACACGACTGCATGAGAGTGAATTCCAGATTACATTTATGGATGCAAAAGATGAAGTTTTCGCCCGCATTGTCGCGTGGCTCAACACGGCTTTGATGTTCAGGTTTGCCTAAGCACTGTAACTGCGCTGCATCACCCTCCTGTAGTTGCCAGTCAGCAGCGCGACATGGCCGCCTGAGTTGAATGGACGTCGCTAATCAGTTCTGTGTTGCCTTGATTGGTAAAAAGCTTGCGAAGCTGGGAGAATGGGTCATGAATTCCACGTCACAATGCTGTAGACGGAATGATTGCGTTCTGTAAGTTTCGTCTTTAGATGTGTGCAGTTGGAAAGCCGCGGGAGAGCTCTTCCGACTGGAGAACGTCTGAAACAGGTTTTCTGCATGAGATGAGCATCTTGGCATAACGTCTGTATGATAACAATGATAACCGCAGAACTGGCCACGGCTGATCACATACGGACGCAGACCCTTCTGACTTCTAGGTAGCAGCCCATATAGCTGTAGCTCTTGTTGATCCCTGTGTTGACACTGATGGCCTTGGGCCAGGGTCAGGCGATAGATGGCGAGGGGCCATCGCAGATGGGTCCCGAAAGGGTCACGCGGAAAACTGGTCCATTTACCATAATGTGAGATTTCTTTTAATAACCAACGGCTGACCAATTGTCTTCACATTGTTACTATTCTCAATGAGAATGTCAAAGGGGGAGACAGGTTTCGTAAGGTACAATGCTTCGAAACAATCAACTTAAAGTATATCAATCAAGGCTCTTGTGTTGGGCCAGTAATGACATAGGCTCATCATGGGATGGCTCATTCTGGCAAGTGCGAACGCATGTATTGTACGTGTCTGTTGACATCTCACTTTTAGACATATGTTTCTTCGATAGGGTATTTTTAATTGTTTCTTACTTGGGTTAATGCTTCATGCTAATTCTACGGACTGCTGGAACAGAGCAATTTATAAAATCCTTCGTTATAATAGTAAACACGTGAAATTCTGAATATGGAATGAATGAGACAAAAACTATGGAATCTGAGAGATGTATGTATGTAAATGACCTTGTGATAAATTATCTCTGCTACATATGCTGAAAGATAAACCTTTACTTTCCATGCAGTTCACGATTAAACATCAGATGATAATTAAAGATCTTACAGTTGCTTTGAATTTGGTTACCTGCTCAGTATGAAGGCATCATTGGAAAGGCAATTCAGATATTAGCAAACCTGATCGGAAGTATTAAAATTTGTACCCAGGGCTTTAGGAACCAACTTACTTGCTTTGCACGGCCCCAGAAATAATGTCAATTCGCTTGAAATCAATTGATATGTGCGTTAATATACCATCCATGGAAGGTGTCTAATATTCAGTACATTTCTTCGCCCTGAATTGCCACGGCATCTTATATATTGCTTTATCAACCAGCTTCAAAATTATTTATGGGCTGTCTCATTATGATTTATTTACTCAGATTTTTATTTCCACCTTACCCTATGTAACATCGAGACAGCACATGGATATTATGAAATGCTTGGTAAAAATTTAGGGACAGCACGTATTATTTACTGGACAATGAGATAATGGATTCTTCTTGCGACTATCCACCGTTTCATTAGTCAGAAGAAAAATACATGCTCAGTTTCCCAGTTATTATGCAGCCAATCTTCACAATGTTCGAGATGGTGACTTATTCAATCAGTGATTCTCAAAATACCAAGCTCAGTCGTCGCATTGAATTCAATAACATAGCAGAATCAGTATTATTTGAAATTTAAAACTGGAATAACAGGCTCAGCATGAGGTAAAGTTTGCTTTATCTTTTAAGCTAATTTACGAAGTATCAATGGTTAGTCAAAGACTGCTTAATGGAGATGTGTTTTACATAGTTTACAAAATGAAAATGTTCATTAATCGCTGTTCTCACTCAAATTCCGTGCTGTCTGCACTGTTCGTTTCTGTTAGCAAGCAACTCATGCACGTGCTGGTCAGATTTTGCTCCATGACTGCTGTCTCAATGTACTGGTTAAAGGGAAATCAAGCCATTTCGAAGACTAACGATACAGTTTTGTGATACATGAGTAGTTTACGCAGCATGCATTACTTCTGTTCCAAGAAATTTAGTTTTGCCTAATGACGACATAATGTAGTCCATTCACTGATGGCAAAATGGCATATTTCTTGTTTTTGGATTCGTTAATTATTATAACTGAAATAAATTCGTAGGAAAGAAATAAAAGCAATTTGCGTATTCATGAAATTATTAGTATACTGATATATAATAAACAGTGGGCACCTTTTATTATTAATCAGGCACAACTTCGCAGACAACTACAACTTCACAGACAACAGACTTCAGTGCTGTTCTTTTGCACTCCTTCTTTCTGGAAAAATACAACCAAACATGCCACATTAGTTCTGCTGAGATTTTGTTTTGCAGCTGAACGATTATTCGAATCGTAACAACAGTGCAACTTAGTTCAGTTTAACAAAGTGACCACAATCCTTGTATCCCTGTTCATTCGTTGACTTGTTCGCAGTGTTGGAACTTCGTCCTTCTTCGTCCACAACAGGAGCGAACCCTCATGTACTATTCCTGTCTAAAACAGTTCGCTTCACCGGGTTACGGAAAACCAACCCATTGGCACTACATAAGCAATATTCAATAGTTCAATTTTTCACATCGGTTTGACTCATCGATGCCTTGAAAATACGTCGACGCAACAGTATTCATAAATAGCTTCACTTGTTGCTCACATTCCGCGTCAACGTGTGCATCGTCGTTCGCATTAATCAGATGATTCATTTCGCTTGACGAACTGTCAAGGCTTCCGTATGCGTTCTTTCTTATAACAGCATATTCATAATCATTTTCACTTTCATTATCATCTGTAAAGATTGACTCTGACTTAGCCAGCTGAACGTCATTCCTTAAAGGAATGAGGCCATGTTGTACGCTCTGTTTCTTGACCTCTTCCTGCAAGAACTTCGACCTGAGATTGGAGTACTTGCATTTCCAGAGTCCTGATCTGAAAAGGTTAACCTCAGCAAGCAATGCCTGTAATCTTAAAGCCCTATAATGTCGCATTAAGCTTTGAAAGGATGTAAGAATAATTACTAAAAGATCATGATGAAAGATTCTTTCAATACGGTATACTCTTGTTTATATTTCATTTAGATTGTCAAAGATTTCGTATTTCCACACTATCCTTCACCATTCGTCTCAAGCACTGAAGCGAAGATGGGTCGCTGATTAAGATTTGGGCTAACAGGCTGTGTTTGGCTATCTTCTTTAACGGCAAAGGATTTCTGAAAAACGGAACAATTTTGTTCTCTTGTTTTACCATTTAAGTGAACATAGGGCTACGCGTTTCTGCTTGACTTCCAATCGCTTCGGTAGTGGTCGATGAAAAGTATTTTTTACATTAACTATACTAAGTCCACTTTTAGCAGAGTGTGAATACTGTAGTGACGAATGAATTTTTCGCCTTGAAACGTTCCTGCACTTTCTGTCCGCCAATCATTCCCTTGCATTAATGCTAAGTTTTTATGGCCTCAAGTTCAGTATAGTTGCTCAAATTAGCTGAAAACTTCATATTACTAGGACATATTTATTGCACTGCTGGCTTACAGGTGCTTCTGATCGGCAGACGGATGATGTCTTCCATTTCATTGCACATAGAAATGTTATTTTTCTGCTCACTAAAAATTGTAAAACAAAATGCAGCGTTTTCACTCTTGAAGAATGATTATTAAAATTTAAATTGCATGAAATTACTGCCCTACGTATGCTGCGTTCTTATAGCTGCGTGGAATTAGCAGTGCAACATACTGGTCATCGTTATCCTGAAATCCGCAACTTCCTTCTTCATTGATTTGACCGTTGATGAAAGCAGCCTTGTCTGAAACAAAATAATCAGAGTACAAAAGCGACTCTTACAGTTTATCACCACGAGTGTACTCTAGTCCGTCAGTCACCGAAGCAGGTACTTTCTTTGATTTCTTTACTAATCGACTTCTGCCAACGCATAGGATAATAGTCAAGAGGATTACCAAGACAATGAAACCACCGGCTGTCCACGCAAAACTTGAGAAGTAAACGCCCTTTCCTGTAAACGCACATAATTTATATCTTAAGCTATGGTGTATCTAAATGTAAAGAAATATTCACATATTTACTATAGAAATGGCCTCCCTGACGAAACGCTAATGTGATTATATACTAAATTACCATGTGGCATCCGGAAAACTAGTTTGCTTGGATCGCTAGCGGTAAACATGGAGTGCGAGCGGACTTGCAACTCGTAGATAGATCCTGGTTCAAACATGGAACCGCTCATGTTGAGATGCAACGCTTCTACTCTGCTATTGGCAACCTGGCTGGAATGAAAAGCATCCTGCTCACTTCGAGCTTTTCCGGAGACCGCAGAATGAGGAGAACTTCAAATAAAAATTTTGTCCATCCTTAAGAAACAGTCTATTTATACCTTCGACCTTGCCGATATTCCACACTATAGTAATAGACTGGCACATTGCTGGGCTTTCCGGGGCTCCATCGGAGAATCACTGATAGCGGACTGGCACTAACGTTGAGGCCAACAGGCTTAGGCGGCTTTCTTCTCCCGAAAGAATCCAGGGATTTCGTAATGAGCCATTCACTAGTTTGTCCATCCGTTTGGTCATTGAATTTTGACTCTAGGAAGCGACATTGGATAAAGGATGAGTTCGAATGTTGGGATGTAAGTTTTGTAACAAAGGGTGATTATTGCTTACTGTGGTAAATCTGCGTTTGGAGTTTCGTGCTTTCGCCCTCACCGACTGAATTTACAGGAATAACTTCAAATATGTAATTGGAATCCGGGGTCAAGCCTTTAACCGTAACATTGAACGCTCTGGTCGCGTTAATCGATGTCCAGCTGCTGTGAATTGAATCTTTCTTATACCTTCATAAATCATTTGCTACTGATCAACCCCTGCGCAATAAGTTGATAATCCTACTTTACGATAAAGTGTTGTTCATGACCGCCGTCGAACCCAGGTTTCCATTGCAAGACGGCCGTACTGTTCACAACCTCTATAGTGGCATAAGGAAGCTTTTGCGGGCGCGTATCTGCAATGAAAAGTAGTATGCTTTGATTTTAACCACCTGTGCTTCTTTTACCAGTTACTTTCAAAGTGGTGCTCTGTTTTACAGTTGCAACTGCGTTTGAAGCAACGCACTCATATTCACCATGGTCCTTGTAGGTCATATTTACTATGGACAAATTCTTTCCAGCTTGCAACAATTTTCCTTCCTGAATCACAAAACACTTACGCAGAGTATTAATATGAATATTGGTGCATGTGAAGTAGTAACGATAAAGAATGGTAATGCTCATATACGAAATAAATAAAAAAAAAGTTTGTTTGAATGATTGCACACTGTAGAAATTCCTCTTTGTATGGCTTATAAGCAGCCTAAGGCCAAGTAAAGAAACTAAGCCCTGAAACGCAGTTGGCGTATTCTTACCTTAAACCACTCGATATTAGGCGTTGGTTCTCCTGCTGCATCGCATGAAAATGTTATTCTGCTCCCCTGAGGAGATTCTATGCTGCTTTCCAGGGTAGTGGAGAAATGGGGTGGATCTAAATTCACAAAAGATACTGACACCATGGTAATAGTCGTGCTGAAGCTTGAACCATCTCAAAAAAATTAAGCCACTTTATCCCTGTTTGCGTTTTTGGAATAAACGCTTTTATCTAACGGGTTGACACCGTGTTGAAGAATTTGTTAGCATTATCCCTGTTTTTGCAACAGAATCGTTTGCTTTCTGTATTTTTTCACGTTGGCATAAATATACACAAGGACTGTTTGCTTCGCTTACCAGAAACAATGACGTGAATTTCGAATGCTTTACTAGCACCAATTTCATTATATGCTTGGCACGTGTAGATTCCGGCGTCCGACTGCTCACCCTAAAACTTTTCATTAGCATTGCATGAAAGGAAATTGACTCTGATCATTGATCAAAGCCTATCCATTTTGTGTTTTGCAATGTGATGTGAACTCTGATTCACCTAGCGCATGAATTTGGCAGGGGATTACTGTAATAGGTGTTTCCCGTACCCGTCGAAAATGAAGCTTCTGGCCCCCTTCAGTAGTAAAGATATGCGCAGGCTTCTGGAAGTCGCTCAAATCCAGGACTTGACCATCTTTGCTCCAAAGGACGAACGTATGCTGCGGATTTGCAAGTACATTGCACTGGATATAAGACGCAGTACCATTTGAAATGTATTGCACTGCGGGTGTTTGCGGTGCTATCCTCGCTGGATCTGCAACAGATGCTCTGAATAACCTCTCGTCTTTTACTATAATTGTTCGATCGCTTCTTGCTTACGTGAAAAATTCCAAGAATGTTCTATTCCCTCAGCATTATTTGTTGCATACCCGTTTGAGTATTTTATCAAGAGGCGTTTCGGTTACGTAAACCTTCTCCTGCTGCTTACTTGGGTGTTCACCGGGTGCACATTCTTGTGTCGCAATATAGCGCCATATTAGAGTACATGAGCATGAACTAGTGTGGTTTATTGGAGTTCACAGCATTTATTCTGTACTATATTTAAAAGATCAAGGTTGAGCTGTGTCGCTTGGGACATCACAACATTTCATAAAGTTGAACAGGTTCATTGTACAAATTGAAAGAGTATCAAGAGAATGAAATGACGCCATTAATTGGTAAGCCTTTAAAAATTTCAGGAATATAGTGTGATGCACCAATGGTGTTATTCGTCAGTTACAAGTTCATTTTAGAGACTGAGTAAAAGAATCTGCCCTTTATTAATCTGTTACTCTTCAAAATGAAGGCATATCGTACAAAACTTGCTGAGCTAAACATTGGATTTTTGCACACAGGGTAGGAGCTCATCTTCGTAAACAAACACAGCTATCACCCGTGACCAGAGACTTTTTTATTAACGAAGCCTTCGAAAACTACTCCTGTTCTTGTCTTCAGCGTTATGGTGGTGAGTGGTGGTGATGGTGACTCACCATCATAACACTGAAGATGAAAACAGGAGTAGTTTCCGAAAGCTTCGTTGATAAAAAAGTTTCTGATCACGGGTGATAGCCGTCTTTGCTTACGAAGATGAGAATTTGCTGAAACTATATATATATATATATATATATATATATATATATATATATATATAATAATATATAAAAAAAATAAATATAAAAAAAAAAAAAAAAAAAAAAAAAAAAAAAAAAAATATAATAAATATATATATATAAAAAAAAAAAAATATATATATACTCTTTTTTATCAAAGAGAACTAATTGTTAAAGAAAACAGTTGGAGTATTCTGAATGTTCCTTAAGATTGGCGGTCTTGAATAACAATTTAAGGTTTCAGTTGTGATAAACTATTCCTGTGAAAATTTCCCTTTGGCTTTTCTTAAGAAAGATTATTCATGTGGCTATGAATGCCAATACTTGATACTGTCCACCTGCGCAGTAATAAATAGTGATTAAGATATCTGTGCACTCTGTCAACTTTATCATAGTCACAGGATGTTCTGACAATTTGCAAATTAGATTAATCCAGTGATGCTAGTCCAATAACTTGTGTACTCACAATTTCCGCACATACAGAGTAAAAAATTAAAGTCGAACTTACAGTAGACAAGCAAGTAGGCTGAGGACCTTGCCTGCTTCCCATAGCCATTCCATGCAACACATGTGAACCATCCGCTGTCGTCCTCGCTAACTGATGTTATTTCCAAATTTCCTTTCTAAACGAAGCTTACAAATAGACGGCTTCTCAACGCAGTAGTATGCAAGTTTAAAGAACTGGTTAATAGCAAAAAAGCTTTCATAAAAGTTTGCTATTAGAAACATCAGTCAGCATGATCAGGAAATTCTAGCACATTATGACCTGCGCGTTTTCGTAATCACCGTTAATGCGCTACTGAAGCAGCGAAACCTTCACAGCAATGAAATGCCACACGGTTAAAAATCGTCACAGTATGCGGAAAATCAAAATGTGCAGATATGAACAATCGACTTCCAATATTGCTTACATCAATTCTTGCTCTGAAAGGAAGATCAGAATTCAGGAAACGCAATGGTTTTTCGTCCTTCATCCAGGAATACTGAATCACCGGCGGATCAGCTCGGGCACGACATGGCCAAATGAGTTTGCTGCCAGCAACGGCAGTGACATTTTTTAGGTGCTGCTCAAAATAGGCATCTTCTAAAAGTTGCTGCTTTAGGAACGAAAAATTCCTGCTAGCTTTATCAGCTGAAAGTACTAGATGCAAGAGTTCATTGCACTCATCCGCACGGCCACTAAGAAAAACTATATCGCACGACTAGCGGTCCTTCGGTAGCGCAACGTGGTACACCTACCGGCAAAGTGGACGTTCAGATTGTATTCTTCACTGGCAAGCGCGTTGCTTGCTGTACATGAATATGTTCCCTTATCAACGAGTTGCAATTTCTTAGTGAATAACTGGGCGGATGTCACGTTTGAATGGTCTCTCTGATTTGTTGTGGACAATAGCCGGCCATCCTAGAATTGCAGTTCTTGATTAAATACTAATAAACACTTGATGTCAACGTAAGGAGAAAGTGTCACCTTTTTCCACTGAATTTCCGGGAGTGGATTGCCAGTAGCCTCGCATGTAAGTGTAAGTTCATCATCTAGCTTTTTGAATATTTCTTTCGGAGGCACTTTGGTAAATTCTGGAGGCGCTGCAAGTTTTCAATAATTTAGTTGGTTGTACATGTATGGCGTTTAATTTCTAGCAAAACTCACATTTAGAACAGGATTTTTGAATTTAATATACACTAACAATGTGAACGGGGTGAATCCGTAAAAAATTTCGCTGGCATTTACACTAACGTGTCATATTGAATACTCAAAGGTTGATGAAAAGATGAGTTCCTTACAATATATAACCAGGTGAATCTTCTTTCCCACAGGAGTCTCAGCTGGTCGATTCAAGTACTTGACAACACACCAATATAAGCCAGTGTCATTTGGCAGTGCGTTGGTCAGCGTCAAAGCAAAATCATCTCGAACCAGCAACCGCGCTTAAAAATGGAGAATACTCAGCTTTGTGAGAAACCATCGTTTCAAGCATAAGATAAATTATCAAGCTTCTCATTATTTTACTTTTCCGGCATTTCAGGCGAATTCTAAAGTTCGCAAGCTCAAAATGAATACTGACGAAAATTGATTCCCTACAGTGGTATGGAAAAGTACGTATCGATATGCTGAGAGTGCTGTTCTGAAAACATTCCACCCAAATTAATACGCGCGTTCAATATTGCCTGTTTTCCTCGAGAAACTGCGCATCTATAACCTAAAAGAACATTTGCTGAGCCTGCAGCTGCCAGTCTTTCAAGTATAAAACAGAATCATTTCATAATAGCCAACCGACAGAGTGACATTACTTCGTCGTTCGAACGTCAGAAAAGAAAATATCGCTTTCCTCTTCGGCTAAGAAAACTTCTCTCACTAAGAAATCATAAGCGACCATGTCATCGCATTTTCCTAGACGCGCTTTCAAAAATAGCGATTATATTTCTAATGGATGCGACTTGATTAGTACTTTTCAAATATTCAGCTAACAAGTGCGCCTTGAATTGTTCATCACTATCATAACAAATTATAAAATCTGTTAATACATGCAGTTTAACCTCCCGTTGCGACAGATTATTTGAATGTCTACCGAATACGAAAAGACTCAACTTCATGCTGCGAATAATAACCTGGAGGTCAGACGAGCGTGACAATTAGATGAGATTGAATGAAGATTACTAACGGTCTATGGACAGACCAGCAATGAGCGAATAATGACGAGACGCTTGCATTGTCACTTCCACTTTCACGGAAACTTCATTCATCACAAGCGCATCCCAATTGAATTTCACACAAACTTTCTACTACCGTCATTGCGAACAAAGGCAATGGGAAGTAAGCAGTTCATGCTTACCACTGGGGAGTTCGCATGTTTAAGCAGTCAGTCTAGTTATTTAAGGTTATGTTGTGTCAGCGAACTGCTTGATCGAATAGGCAGCACTGCCCTAATCATGATGTATGGGCAATAATCAGAGTGCATTGAGTTCGTACAACCGAATCTACACGTTTGAGCAAAGGAAGTATGACCGCGGTAGACTTGCAGGTAGACACTTAGTGGCTAGACCTGTCAGTCCCACTTTGCGTCATGCATTTCAAATGGACTGCCCACAAGGCTCTCTGCACGCCAGGTGACGTATGGAAAAGTGCCGTCGCTGATGGGAGCCACTCGACAGAACCACAAACATTTCAAGCAATCAGCGCTTGCCTGTCAAGTGCTGATCGCCTACGGCTGTGTGACTGAAGTAGTTTACGTCAAAGCAGAGGTCAGTTAGCGTAACCAGCGGCTGATTACGTAAACAATGAGCTTAGATGCAGTCTGGGTAGAACGATATTTGCACTGTACGCAAAGGTAATCCCGTAAACCATCGATGACCGATTCTGTGCCTCCCACCTCCCTCGGTTGCCTCGCTGGAGACTCCGCTCCGCAATGATGAGTCAACTGTAGAAGATCGCGCGTCCTGTTGCGCTTTGTATAAAAACTATAGGTCACGCCGACGCGACCCGAACTGAATAAGGATTTCAAGCACACGCGACCTGGTCGCGATTGTTGTTTTCTTCAGATAAAATTCTCGGTACTCGCCAAAGGCATTGCTGTGCCATCACGTGGATGAGTAGCCTCTGCCGTGTTCACTTGTTCTCAATTGGCGCATAGTTGTAGAGAAAGTTCGCAATTACATTTTCTCTTCATCAGCTCAACTTTATATCCCAGTCAAGTAAGTTGCCATGCGGTTACCAGGACCTTATCGTTCCGCTTTGAGCATGGATCACGAAATAATGGCACATGAACTCATAACTTTCTTGCGTGAACAGGGGAATTGGTTCGTGGACTGTACCCCGCAGTTAGACCGCGCACTTTGGAGTGAAGCAGGCGAACTCTTAAGTTGAGATTATGCACCAATGCTAGTGCTTTAGTACTGTTGGGTATTTCAGTTGGAACAGGGCCAGGAAGTAATCATTTGTACTATGTAAAACCGCAAATTCAGGCTTGGTGCTAATCATTTCATGCAGAGATGTTCCATTTCCATTACGTTTATGGTTTATTTAGGCGTAGGCAGAGTTAGGCGCAGCAAAGCGAATGCATGACTATTCGGCATTTCTGAATCTTCAGGTTATTCGTTTGCATTTGATTTGTGAGAAAACTTTATTGCTTAACGTTAGCTTATTAAAATTTTCATTTGCTGAGTGGAGTCATTACATTGTCAGCTTGACGTCGCAGACATCACTGGGAAAGGTATTTTTTCATCAGAAGCAACAGTTTAAGTGACGAAAATTCATTCCAAGTCGAGGGTTAACTTGTTGCAAAGGTCACGTCCTTGTAAAATAACAGCTGAATTCTCACAAATCATGTCACCTTACCTATGGCAAAGAAATGATCTTCTTGTTCACGTGACAAAGCATCTTAATGGTCTTCTAAGCACGATTAATGAATACGGCCTACGGTCGCTTCAGGTGTTACGACGCTCGCGACATCGCGTAGGAGCGTTGCGTGCATAAATAATTTTGTTAACCTTCCAGCAAGCGATGGTCCAACCTCTCAAGCAGTCGCAATTTAGGTATTCGCTCTCATTCAATTATGAATAGCTATCTATTACAACTCTATATATAACGTTAACGGGAGTTGTTCTCTTGTTACTTTTCGTGAAAGTCGAGTTTTCTCAGGTGGACTGAAGCACAACGAGATTAATGCAAGCTGGCATATATGCACGTCGCTGAACGCTGAGCTTGCAAGACGAAACATTCCTCAAGGAGAAAACTTGCGAGTAAGTACAACGAGCATTAAAGTTTCCTAAATGTGCAGAAGCGGCGTGGCAAACCAAAGTTTGACAGGAAAAGCTTTTGGCTTCGCATTACATCACAGCTGACCAAGAAAAAGCAAGGCACTGTACTTATTCTTTCGAGGGAAGCTTAGCAAATACCTGCCGCGTCTGACACAGCGCTGCCATTGCTTTGCGCAACCGAGCGTGGGTAAGCCACTTTGCACCCCCTATGAACTCGCCCGTCGTTGGGGGCGTACGAAAGAATCCTTTTCCCTAGGAAATTAAATGTTTTGCTTAAAAAACTTTAAAGAAAGTATGCCTACTGATATAGCCACGCCATCGCATCTTCATCGATTTAGTTATCCATGAAGACGAATGCTAGACAATCTCAGCTTGTTCTGCATAACAAAGAACTATGTAAAAAATGGACAATGGGTGGCTTAACGAATAAATCAAGCGAACAGGACATGAATTCACAGGAACCATTGATCCTTGCACCGGACGAAGGTTTATACTTGCTGTATATATAATATGACCTAAAGGTATGGAACGAAACTTTTTAAAAAATGAACTAAAGGTTATGTAATTACTAATACACGGACTTGTTGATCATCGAAGCAAAAGTTCATTGCGCATAGTTCCTGCGATTTGAAATTCAACAGGTCAAAGTTAAATACGGTTTAGATGTTGATACAGGTGGACGGAGAACGGGAGAAAGATAACTTTGCCTGCGACAATTTGACAGAACCATTCTTCCGCTCAAACGCAACATCGAGGATTGGTATTCAAAGGAGAAATTTGGACTCCACAGATAGCGAACGATAAAGCGAGTGACGGCAAGCCCTCTTCTCGCTACTTACCAAGAGGCAGTCCGAATCTCTGCTTTCATTGTTAGGCAGTTTTCCGCCGCGAGCGTTTACCTGGCAATGGTTAGCGTCAAATCGCTCGAAGCAACATTTCGTTTGCTCTACCCTGCGGTTGCGCGAGCCAGCCTTCCATCATTACGGTTAACTGACAAACCAAAAGTTGGTCAAGATCATATCAACGTATGCCATATTTCATCATGCTCAGCGCTATTTCATAATGCTTGCGAGCAGAAATTTATGCCTTCGCGCGCGGCGATGCCCAAAGGGCAAACTGCTGGGATTCGCCCAAGTTTAAGCTGACGCAGTGGGCATGCTTACCTGCTGTCGTAGCTGGAATTAACGGCAGGAGGAAAGCGTGTGTTCCTCGCACGCGTCAGCGTGCAAAACGGACTCATCAAATGGAAGGATGAGATCGCGCGTCCGCACTTGCCCATCAGATTGGCCGAAAGTGAGGGAAGGAGGTGGACCCTGCGGACGGGTCATAACTGATCCCGGCGTACGGACATGTTCAGACAAGGAGCAGTTGGTCAGATTCCTGATGAACTCTTCCAACTTTCGGCCGCAGAGCAAGGAGGCTCTTCAACTTATAAGGTAATTCACTTTTTTAGGGACAACTAAAGCCTCCCAGTGTAATTTCCCTTTCCCCACGGTAAGCTGAACAACCGCTGGGAGCACGGAACTGCAAGTTCACAATCAGCGTGAACATACGCGAAAATGGCATTCCTTTAAGCATATACTCTGCTCAGAAAGGCTTTGAACCAAAGTTTCATCAGGCCAAGCTCGGAAATGCTGTAATTTTACGTAAACATTTGCATGGACTGTAGTTCAATTACCAAATTTAGGACAACCTGCGTGCCCCATTTAGGGATTTCCTAAGAGGTTGGATAGACTAGGTGATAAGACGAACAACTTGTTGTCGCCACTGGATATGCATAACTGCTGAAGTAGTTTTATATGAGCGTGCTTCATGGCAAAGGCGGCCAATATCAGTGCACACTTAACTTCTGGCATTACCCATGGGGAGGAGCACACCTCCAGCGGAGATACTGAAACTTGACTTAGGTCCATAAGAAGGGGAATTACATAGAGCCCCCATGGAAGAGACTTGCTCTGCCGCGTAAGCTACGAACGAGTGGGAATGCAGCCCTTGCAATTGGCGAATTAGCATTTTGATTACACGGGCTGTGTTGTTTTGCCATGCATGATCAGGGGCGGCAAAATAGGTCTTTCGAATGCGCTTGTCATCCCACGCCAGACGACGTCAAAGTTGGCTCTTGTATCACCTTGAAGGGCCGAGACGAAAGAGATTAATTTTTTCCAGCCAACATTCAATTTGAGTAAACGATAAATTGGCGGTTGTTTCCATTCGGCAGCCGACCAGACGAATGTCAAAAGGCAGTAGAGCCGCCGGTACCTGAGGGCGGGCGGACGGTCCTGCTCGGCCGAATGCATCGCGAAACGAGTGATTACCGTCGAGAAGGAAAGAGACGTGTTTTTATGTGTCTACGACCCATCCGCTCGTGCCCTGACCCTTTTTTCATTAAACTTTCACCCGTCAATTTTTACATAAAAAATTTTCAAACTGATAGAGTGGGAACCCAGCCGGAGAGGGCCACCCGGAGTCGCATGTGTTGTCTCGAAACTCCAGTCAGAACGCGCCATTCCAGTTGTACGGTGGCAGATCGCGAACCGGCAGTGGGAGCCGTTCACAAATCATAGGCAAATGACACAATGACGACGACAGCGTTCGTTGACGCACAGCTGATGGTCGCAGCAGTTTCGTGCGGTCATTGTACTTGCTTTCACGCATTCGATAAATATTAGTAACAATATATTACCAACAAAAAGTGGTCGACAAAGTTTGCCTTAAATAGATAAGCCTGCCAGCGACCTGCCAGCTATTCCACGGGTGGGGTGCGGCGCCAAAACTGCCATATCAAAACGGCATGCAAATAAGATTTCCCTGAAATGGCAATCCGTGCTGCCTAGCGTTGCCATGAGTCGACGTTCAGGAAGTTTCCCTCAACCGCGGCTAGCTAGTCATATTGGCGCGCACCTAGGGTTCGACTGAGGTAGACCTAAGGCGCCCTGATCGCTTTGCGCCTGCTGACCCCACGACTTAAGGCCAGGGCCAGTGGGAACAATCCGTAGCCTTCAGCAAGAAATCTAGTCGCTGCTCCTGGAATGGTCGGACAATGGGGAGCACCGTCTGTTCTCACCTTTGCCGCTATTCCAGCGAATTCTGAATCTAGATCAGCGCCGTCGACGGCAGCAACGCGGAGGAGGAGACAGGCGACAGTGGCGACTGCTGACCGGAACCCAAAGCAGCAATTACGTCGGCGTGGGATTTCCCAGTTCGATGACAACGCCCAGCGGTCTGTGGCCTCTGTACCGTAGCATTGGGCCAATCATTTTTTGGCTCCTACTGACTCGTGGCAGTACAGGCACTTTCGGCGTCAACGGACGTGGATTGACCGACTCGTCCAAGGGCAGCCAAGGTTGCATTCCAGGTGAGATACGTTCACGCCTGCCGCCTTTGTTCATTCATTAATCGTTCGCATGCCAAATATCACGGATGTTATGCCTTATCTTCTCTTACCTTCACGTTAAGCAACCAGGGCAGTTAGGGGTGCTCTTCTTGCCAGCAAGCGCTTGAAGTCAACTTCGACTTTTCACAGTCATCTGTAGGCGCTGGGGTAAGAACTCGTACTCGAGATCGAATGGAAGTATCACGCCTGTAGGGTCCCACTTGCTGAGAGCTCAAGTACACACGTATTTTACGCGCCACTGGACATCTTCAAACACCCAAGGCTTTGCGGCCGTCTTATCTATTGGAATACGGCGCCCTAGCCGCTCGCCTCCCCCCGAGCCTGAGGCACGGCCCAGTGTCAGTGGTTGGTGCACTCATTAACCCTCATTTGTCATGTCAATCGTGGAAGGGCCTTTCGATTTCCAGTTCGGCGCAAAAGCACATAAGTGATTTATGCTCAGCGTCTGTGCGTCGCAAGGTTGACGATGAAGATAGAGAAAGTTGTTACGAGGCCGCTAGTCTACCTCAGCGATGCCGAGGTTTGCGGTCGTCGTTTTACACCTTGCACAAGACAGTACGGAAAGGGAAGCCGGTTTGGGACTGACTGCCTCGCCATCAATTCCCAGGGGCGACTAACCTTTGATGCCAACGGAAGAACCGAGTATCCGCCAACTGCTGCTCTCTTTGCAGACACAACCAAGTGCTGCCAGTCGAAGGGTGTGTCCCAGTTGTGCGTGAGGAAACTGTGCGACTACCGTCGGCCGCCCAACGAGTTTGAAGTGTTCGAAGTAGCTAGCGAGTGCCCTCACTCGTTGACCGCCATTGCGTCTTGTCTTGCCGATCAAAGAGACCACATGCCGTGCTGCAGTCGCCGGGCAAAGGGTGCTGACGACCTTCTCTGCCTTCACTTGTGCAACGGCTCCAAGACTACGGTCGACCTGAATCGCTGGGAAGAATACAAGGCCTACGTAGCGTGCCTGTCGTTCAACATCCAGCCTATGTATCAGTGCTTCGCAGAAGGTTACCGCAAGAGCCCCTACCCGCCAGTTAACCTGACCGCCGTATCCGTGGGACAGCGGTCAGCTCATCTGCAGTGGAAACCGCCTTTGGCGTTGTCAAGTCTAGTCAAGAAGTATCGGGTGCAATGTCGCAGCAGCGATATGCTGTTTCTAAAAGAAGGCCACACCAGTAGCACGTTCCTGCTCATTGACGATTTGCTTCCCAACACAAAGTACGCCATTACGGTGACGGCAGAAGGAGAGGATTTCACTGCCAGAAGTCTTCCTTCGGATGAAATCACCATAGTTACTAAGGGATTAACACCTGAGGTAGAAGCCTACCAGGAGGAGATGGAAACCGCCGACGGCTTCACTCAAACGCTTGCCTGCAGAATCAAGGTACACGGAAGGCGCCAGTCCGTTCCATCGGTTCAGTGGGTCAGGAGGTGGACAAAGGGCGAGAACTTTCATCCTATTGCTAGCCAAGGTGATCTCTCCAAAAGTTACTCCGCGGACATATTCTTATCGTCGGTGGAGGCAACGTGGCTCTTGTATACAACCACGCTGACGATTTATTCGGTGCGAGCCACCGACTACGCCCTGTACAAATGCCAAGTGAGAACTGAAGATGGAGAGGACACAAAGGAGATACGCCTGCGTCCTTTGCATACGATTCATATACCAAGAAGTCCGCCAAACATTACCAAGTGCTGCCTGAAGGAGCAACTTGAGGGCGCCTGCCTGGCCACGTGCAAAGGGAGCAGCTTGGATTTGGACTTTGCTGGCTTATTCTTGGCAGACTTCCAAGTGCACAAGTGCTCCAACGAGCTGTCCAAAATGGTCCACTGCAGCCTGGGCGCTATCAGCTATGGACCGTGCTGCCTGCGCCGCAAGGTGCCCCAAGTGTGCATGGCATTATGCGATGGGACCCTGAAGTTGCCAACGGCTGCAGACTCGTACGCCTCCTGCTTGCCCTATCTCAGCAGCGTTATGGAATGTCACATGGAATCGAGAGCTCTTATCCCGTCCCCACCGGACAATTTGCGTTTGGTGACTAGCAATCAGGTGTCAACGGTGATCATCGAATGGAGTGAAGTGGTGGACGCAAAGCTGTACATCGTCTATTACAGGATTGTGGGAGAGGGGGCCCGCGACGAGTGGGAAAGGAAAACTTCCACCGCCAATGTTATCGTTTTGAACCGGCTGCCCCAGCAAACTCGCTTCGAAGTTGTCGTGCTTGCTGCCAGCCTTGCTGGCAGCAGCGAGCCCAGTCGCTCCTTGTTCTTTTCCACCATGCCAAGGAGCAATTAAAAATGCCCAGGTGGACCCATCGAAGCCGAAGTGTTGAATACGTTCTCATTGCTGCGCTTTGAATGTTCAGACTTCGTTTTTGCTTCCAACGTGGAAGCTGCTGCCGACGTCTGGGCAGGGCTGTGTTTCCTGACGTTTTTCCCTGGTTTTTACCTGGCAACCGGATCATGCCGAGCCACCATTTTAACGAATGTTGCCTGCTACTTCAAGGACCACTGGTCAGCGTGGCAAGTTTTTCAGCAGCCTTGGTCGTTCCTCGTTCTCGAATGTTGCCCGTAAGCGCAGCGGACCATCCAACCAGCACAAAATGACGCTCTGTGCCTTCGTCTGCACTCTGGACGATCACACTTTGTTGTTAGACCGTTTATACGGGGAAGTGATCATCGTTTTTGGGCTATCGATGCGTGAAACAAAAAACTTCCCTCCTTGCCAATTGCTAACGGGTGTTTGACTTGGTCTGCTAAACATGTGTGGTACATCGTGAATTTCCTGTTAAATGATTATTCTTTTCTTAAAACGTGTTTTGGCGGAATGAAATGGAAAAAGTGACCGCATCCCGAAATGCCGTTAGCCTTCTTTAGATGGCAGCCCACGCTTTCCAAGTGAACAGCCATCTCCAAGAAGTTACGGTTGGGCAGTCGAACCAATTGGCTTTAAAAATTTCTTACGCTCAAAAACTCTTCACAGCGACGTTGTGTCGCTCAAACAGCTGGTGCGCAAAGAAGGGGTAGATCTTTTTTATGCCAGGTAGTTTTTGAAAGAATTTACACACTTTTCTATTTTTTACTAACTTTAAAATTTGCGCGTCAGCGCAATGCTGTCGCAGCAGATCGCAAATGTCATGACTGAAGGACGCGCCATTCTTTTCGATTGATTAAGACCACTGTAGCTGTTGTGCCCAGGCATGCTGTCACTGACAGGGAACTATGCACAAGGCAACTGAGGGAAAAGAAAACAAGCAGAACGGCCAAGCAGATGAACGTTGAAAGGAAAATCGACTGAGGCAGTGCTGCATGCTAAGGGAAAGATGATTTCATTTACCGTAGTCAGCGTCTTCAAAGAACGCGCACCACTTCTGTAAAGGGAGCAACAGGGGCACCCAAAGTCCCCCTAACTTTGTCTGTTTTATACGCCAGGGAACGCCTGAAGTTGGTTCGTACTTATCCCTGGATTCAAGTTGCTTAGGCCTCTTGATATACCTGTCGGCTTCAAAGAGTTTTATATTTTGTACTCCTGCTTTCATGAAGGCAGGACTTGGTCCATTCCATTGACTCGTGAAGTAAGTTCTTAGGCTATACTTATTTAAGCGACCTATGCAATAGGTCAGATGCCGAAAAGTTCAAACTGAACTTTTTAAACCAGGAATTCAGCCTGATTTTGAATCATACACAGAACTGCTAATCGCAGCGAATATGGGTGAATAGAGCAACTTGAAGCAATAGGAACAATTACTCACATAGTTGGAGCAATTACTCACAATGTTTTCATGGAAGCATAGCTGAGCGCCCCTTGGGAACGAATATTAATACCAAGATTAGCGCTAGTGATGAAGCAGAATCTGCACTGATTTGTTGACTGCGCTGAATTGCATATTTTTCGCAAGCCTATTAACAGCAATCTCACAGGGACATTAAAACTGGCTGAATAATTCCACAGCGCTATCGCGAATTCGTTGGAAGCATCATGCTGATAGATAAATTGCTGCTACTCTCTCTTAAATCACGCGGTAGATGAAATCCAGTTGCGTATTAATGATGCGCATGTACCGCTTACTGTATGGCCAATCTGGCGCTTTTAAAAAGTAGATTATTTAACAATATTTTACTAATGAAAAAATATGAAAAGATACGATATCCTTGTTCAACGAGCTTTAATAGGCGAAGCTTTCGGAACGTACGTGTTCCGTCATCAGCGCGATTCAAAGTCTCATTCCGACATTCCGACACTTTGAATCGCGCTGATGACGGAACACGTACGTTCCGAAAGCTTCGCCTGTTAAAGCTCGTTGAACAAGGATACTGTATCTTTTCATATTTTTTCATAAGTATGAGACACCTTGTTACTAATTCCTCTTGCTTCATATTTTACTATTGGTATTATCATACTGTGAAAATCTTTGGTGTACATATGGCGCTACATAGTACTACAGCCATGACAAAACTGGCTTATTCTACTTGAATCAGCCTTTTCCGCACGCACCTGCAATTAAAGAACAGATTCCTACGAGAAGCTATGCGCTGATGTCTAAAAGCCCTGCGGATCTCCGCTGCATTAAACGCACGACCACGACCATTGTGTTCGTTTATTCCTGATAACTTCTTCCGGTGATTCGTTAGCTGGACATTTGTTTTTGATTGCAGACACTGTAGACATTGCGTACATTACAGACACGGAAGCACAACCTTTCATGAATATAATAAGATGTCTAATTGGACGAACGGACAGTGGGTTGAATAAAAACTACGCAGAGGATGTAGTTTAAATTTTCAGGAAAAGATTTCAGTACTCGCACTTCACGCTGAAGAGAAGACAAGGTGAGTACCGCAAACTCGTCTTGAGAAATAAAAGTGCGTGTGCAGCCTTGTCCTTATCTTAAAGATTATCCATCCGACAGGCTATTCACTTTACTGCACTTACTGACACATGCCGCGACCTGAGAGCCCGCCTCCTTAGGTAACTAATCATTAAGGAAACACAAGCATCCGTCATGAGAATTTCTATTTGCAACGTGAACAATGGTTTTCTGGTTAAAGCTACCATCGCCAACCATGTCCCAAGTAAATAATTAATGTACGTGTAAGTTCAAGCCAAACTTCAGGGGGAAAGGACCATGAGATGCTAGGAAGCAAATGCCACCAACGGCGCGTTGGTGTCACATATTTAGGGCCGTTCGTCAGGCAAATGGTTGAGCATAAGGAATTTTAATAATACAATTAGCTATTTTAACCCGCCATTAATTTATGCAACTTGTTTGTCCGGAAAACTGCAGCTGGTCTGTCGACAATGAATTCAATTCTCCTTGCATACGTTGATGTTCTCACAAAATGCAGGTTTATATAAGTGGCAGCAGACTGGATAATGCAAACACTTGTAAGACTTACAAAATGCACACTGGAAGAAGACAGATGATCACGATCAAAAGCGATTTCAAAGAAGAACGCAAAATTGATGTCATTGTAACTAAATCTTTTGTACTGTTAAAAGTGTAGGCTTTTATAAAAGGGATGTATGCTCTTGCTCTTGCTCGCTGAAGACGGAACTCGAGCGTTCCGAAATATCCGAGAAACCGTACGTTGTGTCCTGACCGTAAAGATGGTGTTTTAAGCATTTTTCTTTATTGATGACCTCATGTCCCTTCTAATTTAAAAATTGCCTGACGCTGCTCGAAAATAATTAAAAAATGTATGCACAAGCACAAGGGCGCATATAATGTTCCCTAGTTGAAAAAATGGTGTACTAATAGAGTAGCAGTTATTACTAACCGCAAAAGCGGCAACTGTTCAAATGTCTCTCTTAATGCATCCTGCCAGCAGTGACCGACAGAGTGCATTGAAAGATAGGCTCACCGATTTTTCGTTTTCCTAAACAAACAAACTAATGGCATTATGTGCAATGTTGTAGCCATGCCATTAACTTGTACAGTTCTTTCTATACGATTATCTGATGAATACGCATACAAATTGGTGAGAATTTTGGCGACTTAAATGAAGCGAAAAGAAGCAAACACTTTCAAACTGGATAAATAACATATGCGTACAAATATGCAAGAAAAAAAGCAGGTTTACATAGGAAGTGAAAGTCAGTATATTCATGGGTGAATTATTAAAATCATTATTATTTGTCATTTCTCGTCACGGAATTATTGTTATTACTGTTGTTGAATGCGGGGTTCATTGTAACGGGTGGAGGTGTTATTGTTCAACGGAAGACGGTTGACTACCCGTTCGGTCTTGCTCGCGGTGTCTGTAGTCACGTAAGCAGGCCTCACCTGTGGCAGATGGGCGAGTTTATTAGTAAAAAACAGACGGTGTCAAAGAACTGCGAGCAATACAATTTCTACCGTAGCTTCCGGAACAGCCTAGTTCTGTGAGCAAGACCGAACAGGTAGTCAACCGTTTTCCGTTGAACAATATAACTATTATTATTATTATTATTATTATTATTATTATTATTATTATTATTATTATTATTATTATTATTATTATTATTATTATTATTATTATTCAGTAGCATTTTAATCACAGTTGTCCGCGTTTAGCAAGAACCCTTTTATTTCACAACTAAACCAAATCTTTCAGACCTCTCGTGGTCCGTCATCAGTGGTAAATGGTCACTGCGCAGCCAGTCTTAGGTTCAGCAAGCTGCTCTGCTCAACCAACCAGACGAGCGACATCCGCTATCCGGTCAGTCATGCTGAGAAGCAAGCATCCCCACCGACCGACCGCGACAGTCACACAACGAGAATGACAAACAGTACTAGTGATCCCTTTGATCGTCGACGTTTTCTTCTTTAAATTCACAGAGTTTAACGCGTCCCGGGTTGATGTTCCCCGGATCCGACGATCTTCTTCAACCCCTGCATTCTTCTACCGTTGTCTTCTCTTCGAAGAAGTTTCATTTTATTATTATTATTGGATAACGGATTTCCAACGGGTTTCGGTTTCATTGTGTTAAAGGTCGGCAGAATACCCGTTCACGAATGTTTTTTTATTTGACAGCAGAGCTTTCAGGACCAAGACAGGTCCCGAAAGCTACGCTGTCAAATAAAAAGCATTCGTGAACGGGTATTCTGCCGTCCTTTAGCACGTATTAATATTATTTGAGCAAATACATGATTTGTAACAGGATTTATTCTCATTTCTCCCTTGAAATTTTTACTTTTTACTGCTTGCCCAAAATTCATAAAGAAGGGGTGCCGTTTAGACCAGTGATATCCAATTTGTGCAGTGTCACATCTGCAATTAGTCCTTTCTTGGCGAAACTTATCCAACCTTTAACAGGGAAACGTCCCTCACACGTCATCGATTCCAGCAGCTTTCGTTTGGAACTAAAGAATCTAAGCATCACAAAAGATGACTTCATGGTCAGTTATGACGTGAAAGAACTTTTCAACAGCATACCCTTAGAGAAACTTTTTGAAATATTAATGAGCTTGTTGGAAAGTGATGGCTCAGTGAATGAAAGAACGAAACGGAACCCCTTCCAATGCAATTAGTCATATTCTGTATGAAGCAAGGCAATTATTTCCAATTCCAAGGCAGGTTTTACCGGCAAGACAAAGGTATCCCTATGGGAAGCTCCTTATCACCGGTTATAGCTGAGATCTTCATGGAGTATTTAGAGGAAATTGCCTTTAAAACGGGAAACCCGGACTGTTACCCCAGTTTCTTCAAAAGATACGTTGATGATGTTTTTGCCATGATCAAAATGGGAAAGGAAAAGGCTTTCGTGGACCAATTGAATGGCCTTTCTCCAGGGGTCACTTTGTTCATCAAGGGAGTAGAAAACAATAACGAAAATCCCTTCCTAGACATGACGATTATTAGAAAGAGCAACCATTTCAAGACCACGATATACAGAAAACCCACAAACTCGGATCTTTACTGCAATATAGCTCCCACCATCCGAGATCAGTTTTCACAGGCATTACGAATGGTATGGTGAAAAGAGCTATAAATTTATGTGATGAAGAATATTTGATGGAAGAAATAAAGCACATAAGGAAGATCTTACATCATAATGGCTATTCAAAAAACTTGGTGAATCAGCAATTAGATGGGAGTTTACAGAACAGAACGAAAGAATCAGTCAGACTGCACAAGCAATGAACACTTCTATCCAGACCATTACGATACCGCACTTTTACGGCATTGGAAACAAAATCAAAAGTGTAGCGAAAAATTTGGGTTTCCATGTATTTTTCAAATCTTCACCTAATATTAGTGCTTTACTTAGAAATGACAAGCATAGTGTCCCTGGTGAAAGATCCCACGGTTGCGTTTATAGACTGAGTTGTAGTTGCTCAGTCACCTACATCAGTGAAACTGGACGCACAATCATGGACAGATTCAAACAACACCTATCGGACATTAATAGATAAAAGAATGCAAAAGAAAGAATGCAGAATAACGGTTATGTCCGAAGAAGAGGAAGACCACCATCACTAGATGCACAACTAGTAATGGAGAGGTTAATTCAAAATTCAGCAGTGGTAGAACATGCCGCAGAATGTAGCGGATGTTTCAATGCTACACGATTATGCATAGAGAAACACCATAGACGAAGAAAAATCAAAGAAGCATTATACATAAGACATAACAGTTGTTTGAACAGAGATAAAGGGACACTTGTAAGTGACATATGGACGAGTTTAACACAGAGAACAAACTGCTGCAAACTCATCAGACCTGAACAATTCCGAAACACAAACACGCCACAAGACGCTTAAGACGGAGTGGGATAGCTCCGAAAGCTACGTCGCCACTAATGTCCGATTTGTTCGAATAATAGTGTATTTGGAGGATGCTCAGACCGTAAATTTCAAGGGAGAAATATTAATATTATTATTTAAATACAGATGGATAATCTTTGAATCCAATAGTACGACTTTCACCGTTGTCTGGAAATTTATTCGAAAAATATACCGAAGCTTTCGGGACTAAGTGTGTCCCGTCCTGAGCGGTTAGTAATGAGGGATGACACAATTGTGGCGTAAGGAGTGATAAGAACCGTCCTGATTTTAAACCGAAACAATGGTGTTTTGTCATCATGTTGGTTTAAACTCTTTCTTCGTTTGATCCGTGTATTGGCCTTGATATATTGCAGCATCCATTCTCTCTTATGATTACACCGTTACAAAGGTTCCAATTTTTAATTATGGATAATCTTTAGAATATTTCCATTTTTGAATATTGGATTCCTAACGGGTTTCGGTTCCATCGTGTCACAGGACGGCAGGGCACCCGTTCATAAATGCTTTATTTGCAACTCGTAGCTTTCAGGAACTCCCCTGATCCCGTCTTAGGCGCAAAAAAGTAACCAACCGTTCACGTGAGTGAAACTGTTCCAAGTCAATTTTTACTATTACGCCCTTATGAAAAAATATGAAAAGATACGGTATCCTTGTTCAACGAGCTTTAACAGACGAAGCTTTCGGAACTTACGTGTTCCGTCATCAGCGCGATTCAAGTTCCGTCATCAGCGTGATTTACATCAGACTTTGAATCGCGCTGATGACGGACCACGTAAGTTCCGAAAGCTCCGCCTATTAAAGCTCGTTGAACAAGGATACCGTATCTTTTCATATTTTTTCATAAGTATGAGACACCTTGTTACTAATTCCTCTTGCTTCATTATTATACCCTTACGATTAATGGTATTTTACAGTCGGAAAGAACTTAAATTCCATATGAAAACAAGCACTGGCACTGATAAGGTTAAAGTAAGTAGGACAAATCGCTTCGAAGTATTCATCACCAATTAATAAAATATTGCATCTGACGTTGTCAGGCAACTTTTGTAAAATGACCTTGAAGTCTCATTTCGTGTGTAGAATGGAACAAGCTACCAATGCTACCTAAAGTCAGTTAATTTCCCGCATCCAGTTAGCATACTTCTGTCATAACACATCAAAACAATTTCACGCTCTCCTTCAGGCAAGCGGTAGTCCTGAAGTGGGAAATGTCCTTCACATCGCGCTGTTATCAGCAAGGGAGTTAGGCAATCCTTGCAAAACTGAATCTTGGTTCAATGGGAGAAAGTGTTCCTCTTAAACGTTCATCACTCACGGCAAACGGTCTTAGGCTTCTTGTCAAGTAAGCCGTTTCGTGAAACGAAATGCGAAAAAGAGAGAGGACAGAATCGATAAAGTAATCAGACTTCAGAAATGCGCAAGGCGGAGAGGACAATCGAAGGACTTACTGTCGTATCCGAAGGCGCGGTGATGTTCTCCTTGAGGATTCAGCAAAGTGTATATGGGTCCGTGACCATTTCTCACCCACTCCAGAACGAATTGGGCGTTGCTCGGAGCGACCGTGCACGGCAGGGAAGCGTTTTGGCCTTTGAACACCACAGTTTCCGTTTGGTCAACCATTTGGCCGTTGGTCGGCGCCATTCGGAGCAGCCAAAACGAGAGAACGAGAGCTAAAACAGAGGTCGGTCAGTTGGCTCCGGTTCATTCAAGAATTAGTCTTTGTTGCTTCCCCCGGCATGCCCTTTGCAAAGCCTGGCAACCGATTGGATCGACCTAAACCCGACGAGATTAATTGGATATGCCAGCGGTTAAGCTAATTCGCCCGCATAAATCAGAGAATCGGCAAATGGCGCAAGAGTATGAAGTCGTTGGCTGAGCTGCCGGCCGCTCTGAGCAACGGTTATTCAAAGCTGCTTAACTTAAGATGGGCAACAAAGGACGACCCATTAATGGGGCTGCTCCCGGACTACCGGTTGTGAAATAAACAAAGTCTTTACGGAAGAGTGCACATGTAACGAGTTGCAGCATTTGTCGTACGCAGCTCCCGTAGTGTGCAGCACGGCAATGGGAGGAGACTTGTCGCGCAAAGAAAGCGCCGTCCACTTGTCCCGTGGCTTTAAAATTCAAAAGTGGGAAAGGTCGGCTTTTGTTGATCTAAAAACAAGCGAAAATCACGTAATCTTTCTTTCAGAATAGCATCAATGAATGACTTAATAGTGGCACGGGACGGAACAATTGATTATTCCGCATGAATCGACCATTCAGGCAGTTGCTGGTAGGTAGCGGAGACCAACACGGTTGCTCATTGTCGTGAAGTCACAATAATTGTCCTTATTGCAGCAAAGGGGTCGATGTGAGCCAGTGGGCAGCCGTAAAAACGTATTTCGCACCGTGAGACACTTGGCAATCAATCCGCAATAAATCATTCACCAATGCATCGTTTGGCGCGTACGACGACAAGCCAAATGCTTTGGGGGCCGTGAAGGTGACCTGCAGCTGCATTAGCCAACGCTACCCGTTCCTCGGAGTGCCGCTACAACGGATGTGGTAAACATGAGCAGGAGATTTGAAGGGCGGCCTGTCACGAGATGAGAACAGCCACACATAGGTGGGTAGAAGCAGGCAGCGAGCAAAGCGCTATTGTAAGATGATGGGGAGAGCAAAGGGCTTTTCCCTGTGTAAACAGCAATTCTATGCAGACCACTGCTTCACCGGAAAACGTCTAAGTAACATTACTGAGGAGTGCCCGCAGTTGGAATACCGCTTTGCGCCTGACCTCGGAAGCCCTTTCGCAAATGCAACCCCCCGGTGAGGTCACCAGCAGCGCAAGGCCGGTATCACCGTCAACCAACAGAATCACGGACATATGCCCATCTCCTTCGCCAAACCTTCCATTCCAATTCGATTAGCGTAAATTCTAACTTCTCCAATTACTTGCCTATTTTGGTCGCATCGGTCGACGCATGCACAGGCAACCTGTTTTGTTGAACTCGAAACGACAACCGTGTTCACACCCTTTCGAATAAACGCAGAGCTTGACAACCTCATCATGAGCTGATTGACAATGCTGCGTTCATCATTTTAACGTGCGCTCGACGAAATCCATAAGCTTTGCACGAACATTATTGACATACGATCGGTGGGGCGTACCTAAGTGAACAGAGGGACGGATCCGACGTTGGCGCCAAGTGGGACGGCGATCGCAGCTACATGGTCGGCTAATGTGCAGGATTAGCATGAGCCAAGCGATCAGCAAAAATTTTAGCCAATTGATCTTCGCCTCTCTGTCGACGTCCTTTTCATTAGGATCGGTTACGTTTCGAGCCTACATGATTCGTTTGCGATAGAATCAATAAAGCATGCTTATATTAGCTTAGAACGCATCTACAGACAATGTGATTTCCTACATTTGGTAGTCGGTGGTTCTGTCCGTCCATTTGATCGATAGGTTAATAAGAAAGGAGATAAGCGAAATTCATCCCTGCATTCAAAGTTAGCTTCTTGCCACGCGAATGCCAAGGTTTTGCCGCATCTACAGTTTTCAACAAGGGGAAGACAAGTTGAACTAGGCGGTGCGACGCCTACTCTGTAAGCTGAAGCGTATCTTAGGCCCTACTGTCAACAGTGCGAACCCATTGCTTAAGCGAAAACCCATACTAAGCAGTGCATAGAAGCTGAGATTCTGTAACGGAAAGTTTGCTGGTAGCCGTCTTCTTGCGCAAAACGACGATGACCATGAAAACACCTTGCAACAAGGAGATGTGGGAAAAGAAGGCTGAAGCCGTCAGGCACCTTCCGAGAACAACTTGCCAACGTTTACCTTTTTCCTGGACTGCACGTTGTAAAAGCATATGGGCGAATTAATTATTTCTGAGGAACAACAGTCCCAACATCTGCAGCGACAATCAAGGTGGCCACTCCTATTGACCAAGCTGCTTCAGGAAGGTCAGAAATCAGCAAGGAAGGAAACAGTGGATAATTAGTGGGATACACGTGACCTTGTCGCCACTGGCTTTGCGTGACATTTACCTCAGCGGAGGTGGATCCACACTGCGTGAAGGGTAGAATTGGCGCGTGAAATCAATAAATGCCATATTCCGCGCTTCTGGCAACCTCAGGGAGCTCACCTCCAAGCCGTGGAATTGAAACCTATCGAAACTGCGCCTTGCCATGGAGCGGGCGGAATTTGTTCGCCAAATGACGGAAACGATCCATCTTGCCGAAGCCGCTCCAGAACAGCTGTTCTGAAAACAAAGAAGGGCAACCCGGAATGGAAATGACATAGACGGGTTTCGTATTAGTTGGAGAAGAAGCGCAAGTTCTTCTCCGCTGACCTCGCTGTTGGGTATATCTGCTGGCCAACAGAGCGGCATGATGCCTGTTGCTGCGCTGGGGCGTTAGCTGAGTAACCAGGCGCCAGAGTACAGTAAGTCCCAAAACTGGAGGCTCAAAAAAGAACAAGATTTTCAGGTTCCTTACTAGCTGGTCCTCAGCGGGTGTTCGCACAGGTGGTGTTGCGCAGATGCTTTCTTGAGGTCTTTGCATGCGATTTTTTCATTGAAGACTGCCGCCGCTCCATTGGGTCTAGTGCTAAGCAGATTGGATTTCTATCCGCAGAAGGCCTTCCTGTCGTGTGCCGCAATTCCCTACCATCAGCTCAAATAGCGCCCCCCCTACTGCTTGGAAAGTTTCTCCTGCGTAAGGTCGCCCTCACAACCGGAAGTGGCACACTGAGGTAGCACTAGGCGGTATTGTATGACAGTGGCAAACATACTATTAATAATAACCAAATGGAAAAGCGCTCTAACAAGGCCATGTGTGCCTACACGGCAGTCAATTTCAATATTCTTATTCTTCAATATTCATTCTTACGTTAAGTACCTTTCAAACTCCCTTGATAGCTTCGGTGCGGCATTTTTAAAGCTTCACAGGTCTGAATACGTATTTCACTTGCGACAAATGTTGGAGCGATCCTTATTTCCTCCGAGGACCCAGGCCAGCGAGTATTCTAAAGTTAACAAACGCGTTCCTGGTCAATGAAAGCCGTTTTATTCATCCCATCGGAATAAGGCAGCGGTAAGCGATGCTCCGTAGGCGAGCTCGCCATTTCTGACAAAATAAATGATCCGCACCAACTGTGGAAAGCGCGGACCTTTGAGAGTGGTCCCAAAGTGGTGTACGGTCAAGTCGCAACTCATTCATTGACTGCTGAGTTCATCGAAAGGCAACGCATAAATCAGCAGTGCCCATTCTGAATTCTAAACTTACGGCAGCAGTGAACTAACTTAACAAACAGCAGACTGACGCTGCAGTTGGACATTGGCAACGTCCTTCTTGCTGCCATAAATCGCAAGCAGTCGTTTGTCAGTCGAAAGGCAAAATATGTGGCGCAAAACAAAGTCTAATAGCGTAAAAGAAAACTAGAAATGCTAGCAAACATTGGGTGCCTCTGTTCATTGTCTTAGCGCAGACTGACGGCAAATTCGCTCAAAATGTGCAGGAGCAGATGGCAAACATTTGTAGGCTTTTCATTGTGCATAAGTAATCTATCAAGCGTTGTTCACAGGGCAGTTGCGTTAGCGAAGGAAAGAAATGGTCAATTTTAAGACAGCTAACACCTTGTCGAAAAGGCTAAAAATAGTGAACCGCCCGAGCGACCCACCGCTGGCACAATTGTTCCGGCGAGCCATCCGTAAAACCGTGAAGAGGGACGCCGACCACAACGCGAGGCACGAGTTACTCGTGCGCAAGAGAGTCATACGTACTCTATTCATTTCCCCATCGATGGTTGAATGCACGCACGTAGTGCGGTGCGTGCTATGAACCTCGTAACAACAGAGTCATATTTACTCCCACAATTTGCCCTCGCAGTTACACTTACTTCCTCAATTGCCTCGAAGATGACCAGGCTCATAGCTTTGCTTTTGCGTTTGTAAGCAAAACTATGAGCCTGGCCATCCTCGAGGCAATTGAGGAAGTAAGTGCAACTCACTTACTCCCTCCCAACGCCCAACGCCTTTGAGATATTGAGGCACTTCCTCCTATTTCGAGAAAAATGTCAATTGGCCTTCTGGTAGCTGAAGTTAAAATTTTATCCACTGCAATTTTTGGTTTGCAAACATCGCATGGATAATGATCAGTAATCCCAACCGCGAGAAAATCATGACAGACTGATCGTAATTCTCATGTGTGATCGTCCTAAAGGATCACAGCTTTTATGTAAGAATGTATCATTTTCATATCCTTGCAATAAGCTGTCTCAGCTTAGTTGCCAGCCGTAGGTACGTGGTCTCCTTGTTCATGTAAAAGGAAGCCTGAAGCTCATGCAAAAGACGAACACATTGCCTCCAAAATGATGTTACGATTTCGTATAACAGAGAAGCCATGTAGGAATAAGCAGAGAGAAGAAATAAATCTGCCACTGACATCTGACTTAAATTAATGATAGCGGTTAAAAAGCTTTAAAATCAAGTTAGACGTAAGCAAGGCACCAAAAGCACGCTGCAGAGCTATACGGAAATGATTTGCAACGGCGTCTGCTGAATAGAGTACTCATGGGCACCCGAAAAGCTCTTATGTTGCTTGACGGAGCCATGCCGCCGTCTATGGAGATGCCGCGACACCAGTATGCATTAAACCGCGAGGCAAGAACTATTACTAAAGCAAGCAAGAAATGAGATGAGGAAAACCAGTTCTCTCCTGCAGCATGTTTTCGGAACTTTACCTTTGCTTAGTAACACTGAACAGAGAATTTCACGTTCACTAAGGTCGAATAACATTTGTAAGGGTATTTGGTTTTTACCTGTTGAAATGGCCCATGTGCTAATTATGAACTAAACATCAGAAAGGCAAAAAGTACCGTGAAGAATGACAGAACGACCTGTTTCTCGTTTTTAACGCTTTGCTAACACGTCCAATCGATTGGAATCTTTTCAAATGTGGACACAGGAGTCATTCAGCAGAAATAAAACAGCGAACAAATTGTGATAACTGACTAGCTACGAGGAGTTGGGGTTCCAAATTTAAGAAACTCAAACGTTATGTTTTTGAATTGCCACTGTCACCGGTCACCTGTACAAACTCTCCAACGAAGCAACTTAGTTTATTCGCATCAAGTTAACGGTTATGCCTCGTCCTGATCAGCTATTGGAAAATAGAAGAAGCTTTCGACAATAAAATCAGCGCGGTTGACACATGCGCAAATTTGTCGCTCTAAAGTGAACATCAAATGAATTGATGGGGCACCACGTATTGCATTAATCAAAAATAATGCTACCACTCCCAATGTTGCGCCCACCTGCGAGCCATGAAGAAAGCAGCTTTTTGTTAACAGGGTTCATTTATTATTAATAGCAATAATCTACCGCACCTTTGCGTGAAAACCTGTGAATCTTTCCAAACTTATTCGAATTATTGGTTACTGGTACTTTCGAGAAATGCGCTTGTCAGAAGGATGGCAACCAAAGTGGCAGCTCGCAGCTCTGCTCTTTGCACTGTAATGCCTTTCTGCACGGAAAATAAAATATTTGTTCTTCCATGAACAAGGAATGTATTGCTGCTTATGTGACCTATTTTCCTGTCGGTAAACAGTAGCTCCAATTATATAAAGAATGCGTTTGTAAAGATTCCTCATCTACACTGGTATCTGTGAAACGAATAATCAGGTTGGTGATTAGCAATAAAGGCGATGACATTGGACGAAACAATTTAGTGCAACATGGCTCCCGTGACCAACTTACAGAAGTTAGACCAAAGCTGCAATGTAGCTTGGTATAAGAACGCTGTACATGATCAGCTAGCGACTGCAAGCACCAAGTCAGATAGCAAAATCTTATGGTGTTTCTTTCACTGTTTCACTTCTTTGAATGATTTGTGTTCTACGGTCGCGTCCAACATCATGAGCTGCGTCCTCCTGAAGCTCAAGCGTCTTCCCTCTAGATGACAACAGCCAATGTCCATTTATTTATCCCAGTTATGTGCTAATATATAGCGGGGAAATTTTTAAGTTTGATTAGCGATAAACCACAGTGTGCATTTTAAGACAGATCTCGACGACTTGAGCATAAAACGATGTGCAATGCAAAAAGAGGTTGGCTGGCAGTTCAGTGCAATGACGAATGAGAAATTCAACGAATGGTCACTTCTGATGGAGTGAACTTAATGAGAGTGCTGTTCATCTATTACTGACCATGACAGAATGAACGAAATTGGGAAAATACCGCGCAAATAAATTACTAAATGCCGCTTTCTTTAGCCTAGCCGCAGCTGACAAATGGATGCGCATGTGAAAATAGTGTTGTGTACGCCAGGAAAAAATGACTGTCACTAATGATGGAGCCAACTGGCAGCCAAAGAATTGTTTCCCTTATCAACGACGTCCTAAGTTCACCTTGCAACAATCCATACATGAGTAGATCATATGAGTTCTCTGAGTTCTCGCGCAGCGGCATATATTGAAAAAACTGGATTAGTTAGCTCTATGGCGAAGTTATCTAACCTTAGTCGCAAATGCAAATCAGTGATATGTTTTCATGCTTTGTTGGATGATGGACTGGAAGGTCCAAATTGCCTTCTAGGAATATAATCACATAGGATAGGTCATGCAGGATGTCACAGTTCTCAGTCAGCATTCGCTCATTAGGTCAAATTTGTTTTATGCATTGGCGATGTATCCGTGGAAGAATTAATGTGTTATATAAATGACAACTTACTCAGTCACTGAAATCTGGTGACTACTGGTTTTCGAGCAAACTGCTGACCACGGAGGTAGGCGAATTGGAAATCATACATTCGGAATTGGCCAGGCTTATGCGGAAATTTGGAAATCGCAAACAGTTGATCTAGAACGCCTTCCAACAACAGATGATTCTCAAATTGACTACAGAGACCCGATGCTTGCGCGAGCTGTCAGGCAGGCAGCAAGTTTGATCGATCTTGGCAAAAGTATGCGACAAAGCCAGCTGCCGGACGTGGTTCCCCAACCTGCATAGGTGACGCACGTTTGCCATACACGATTGGCTTCAACTGCAGTGACTCTTTAATCAGCTGCTCCATCCGCCGTCATACCGACAGGAGACTTGCAGTCAGGAATGAGAAAGGTGACTGGAGGATACGTGGCAACTTCGCAAAAAAGATCTCCGTGCAATTTGACCCCTCGAAACATGCGGGTTACAATCGATGTAGCAAAGTAGAAATTGTGCGCCTTTGGGCGGATGTCTTTAGCCTGGTATGTAAATGCCGTCAGATTCGGTTTCTGTCGATAAGCTGCCTTTGAGCTAAAGTAGTCTAGTGGGAACTTCCTGAATGTTGCCTAGAACGGAGCAATTAAACTTGTAAAACTGCTTCTTCCATGTTCGCAAGCAAAATGAAAAGTATTAGTACTATCCGTTCCTGCAAAATGTTTAATACCTATGCGGTGGTTACAAGGCCTGCGCTTCTCTGCTTCTGCGCACAGCTAGTTGCTTTCCCATTGGCTTTCCAATAGGTCCTCAATGCTATTGTCAGGCTACTTTTGTCATACGATTTTCTGAAGCAGTTCGAGTGTGGCCATGCTCACTGATAAACCATTCTGCTAGAACTGACCATGTTAACTGAAAGTGGCGAACAAAAATCTGAATTACGTTCACTTTGACTTTTAAGTGTGAGATAATCAATTCTAAATTATATGCATTCGTCACTCAGTAGTTCCGGCATGATCATGGTATTGTTCAAAGTACGTGTACCTTTGAGCTGTTTAGCTAATATATCCTCTCTGGCAATCCGTACTAATGGTTTGGTCTGCTTTATGGTAAAGGACTTGTCTTTTCCTTTAGCTTCTCTGATTTTTATGACGATTTCCTTCTCATCCATGCTACCACAGAAATGGGAGTAAATTCATCTTCAATTGCTCAGAATGCTCATTTTATTCTTCCCAATTCATAGATGACAAGCGCACAAAATGGCAACTCGATTTGTATTCGAAAACTGCTAAATCCCCTGTTCATGTACGCCAGTGCTTCCCAGCGTTTTTGGAGCCAGGGACCCCTTTCACTGCTGACAATAATCAACCTTTTTGGAGCGAAGACCCCCAACCAACTCTTTACAATCGTTCTTATTGTCCTATTAGATTCCCTACAGGTTTTTGCTCTATTTTGGGGTGCTTTCACAGTAAACTTGCTTGAATCTGAACAATGGTCAGCATTTAGCGCAGAATGAAGCATTGAACTTGTCTGCACGTGTTTCAAAAATTTTATACAACATGGTTGATCAACATTCATTAATTTATTTACCAGAACATAACCAATTAATTTGTATCGTTACTTGCTGACCCTTGAACCCCCAGTTCCTCAGGTCGTTTATGCAATCACTCACTGTATACTGCAAGCAATTCCCCAATTATCATTGCCAATTTAGTTTCCAAGTTGTAAGGTCCAATCTTGTATAGAATTAATGATCTTTAACGCTGTGCTGACCAGATCAAATTGGCAGTACATTAGTATGAACCTTAATGCATTGTTTCGGCTATCAAAACTGTTGCGCAGAAGTATCCAAGCAAAACTGGCCACTGATGTTACTCAGAGGGTTCGCCTTCAGGGCGTGAAGCTCTTTATTTGTGGATATCTCTAACAGCTATTGGTTTCATGAAAATTTTAACATGTTGAAATAATTGTAGTTCTTAATTATATGGAAGCACAACTTCCCAACAGGCCAACTGGTCACGTTACTAGAACGGATAGCATTTCTGAGCCTTAATGTAGTAAACCACGTTCCTAAACAATAATCCAAAGCTCACTGCTACAGAAGTTGTCGTACATGAGCAAAAGTAATTCTTGAAAAGTGCAATCGCTCATTCATTCAGCGCGCATGAGCACTTTGCTAATTAGTAAGCTTTTATTCATATACTTGTCTATGCGGCTGACTATTATCAGTGGACAAGCCTGCTTACATGCCTTCAGCAATCCTGTCCTCTTAGGGTACGTTAAGGAAACAGCACATTCAACGTACTATGCAGTACAAGCGTTAACATTAATGTAAGGCTTTTGAGCAGGTCGCTGAACCTTCGTTCTGCTGTTTCAGCGAGTATCGTCATGTTCGCAAACCTGAAGAACCAACAACCTCTGCAGTCGACAACACACTAACGTCATATAATCAGAATTTGTATGTCATGACTTCATTTGGATGCAGTAATCATTAAGAATATGGCAGAAAATTTTTTGTAAAGACAAAGTACTTCCACTCCAGTTTTCAAAGCGAATAGTAGGAAGAGCTTTAATTAACTCATCTTTTCAATGAGAAAATGAAGTTCACATTTTTTGCCAATTTGTTAAAGTTCGTTAAGTGCAAGTGATATCCCAACACTTATGATATTCAGCATGGCGTGATATTTAAACCTTTGATAAGAAGGAGAAAGAGCAAAGCAATTGAAGGTACCAACAAAAGTATTAATAGGTGCAACAGGTAGAAGCAACATGAAGAAGCAGCACCAGTAGGTACGGCATGCATACAAAATGTTGCTTTGAAAGTAGCGTTGTTTAGCGCAGTCATCAAACATTTCCATTCCAGCGAATGCTGCACTGCGTTTGCGAGAGATTTCGAGCGACAGCTTTTAAACTTACGTCACGTCCTGTCTCCTGCGAATAAGATCAACGACACAGAACGTTTGCAAAAATGTCGCAGCAAATGAAGCTACAAAATTTGGCTGATTGAAACTCTTAGTTCCCGCTTAATTTGCCTTCAGAGCTTTGCGTAGAGGCTATCCATAGCATTTCATTTTGGAATTTTCTTGCATTAGGAAAGCTTCTATCATACGATTTATCGAAATAAAGCGTTATTTGTTGCGTCTCCCTGCTGCGGGTTGCTTGGCCATATTCTTCTATAGTATGAACACAATCACAAACTATCCTCTTTACTTCGCCAAGAGATTTATGCCTGAAGAAGGAATTATAATGAATGAATAGTTTACATAAGAACTGGCTTATCTAAAGCGTAATGCATCTTTTGTTTTTAACTGCTTAAAATCATTCTAATTAGTAAACTGAATTCGTGATCAGTGCTTCGAACTTTCAGGGAAGAGCTTTCCTCCCAAGGTTCCCAAGCGGCTTGGGCCTTGAAAGCGTTTTCAGTGCTAAGATACTGGTGGAAACATAGCAAAAGCGTTTGCGAAAAAATTAATCCAGTTAAAAGATTTAGTCAAACGATCATAACGAACTGATAAGGGAATAGCAACGGATTTGTTATTTGTACTCTGACTACCTGATTGGTCGTTTGGTTTGAAAATCCAGTTTAGCAAATGCCAAGCAAACATAGCATCCTATCTATTAAATTTAGATGCACGAGTAAAATTTAACTATCAGCAATCTTCCATCATTGACGTACTTTCCTAGTAAAGCAGGCGCATTCGCGCTTTTTGAGCAAATGCCTAAAAATATCAAAGCGAAATGATTCTGCTGATGTTTCTTAAACAGAAAGTGACCTTACTTGCCAAGATTGCAATCTATGTTCAAGTTACGCATGATCATTTCAGACATAAACTTGAGAGTCGCTTCAAACTATCAAACTTCAAACTACTAATACCAACTGAAATTACATTCTGTATGTAAAGTAATGAAGTTTAATTGACTGTTTTAACCGAAGTTCATCATTTATTGCAAAATCACGTGCAGCGAAATGAAAACAGAAAGTGGGAGAGTCGTTTCTCGTATTTGAACTGAAGCAATTTCTCTTCTAGGGTTGTTTGTTCTTCTTCAGTTCTGGCAAGCAAACAAATCTTACTGGCATTGAAATAGTACAAGACATGGGCTTCCAAACGCGCTAGCTTTGCCGTTAGTGGTCAGTGCCAATCCTTTAAGCTGCATACACCTTAAGCGCATGGCAGATGTGTCAGAGCATCCCATTTGACAAATCAGATTCATCCCTATATAGCTCAAGGTTACCCTTCGAACTTCATCCGTACTTCGCTTCATCTCCTGCATTGTTTGAGGTTTAAGCATGCCGAATACGAAGCAGTTGTTTTAGAAAAGGCATTCATATTTTCAACATGCTGCTGCTATTGTCACGCGATTTGCAGAAAACTGCTGATGCTACCCGTAAATGCATTTACAAATTCAAATGCAACTTCTGCGTGCAAATGCAACGTGCTAGCAGCCGATGCCGAAAAGTTTGAAATGCAGAACATAGATGAATGGAAGTTAACAGTCGACCGCAGGGCCGTATATCACCCTGTCTATGTAATACGACTGAAGCATGCATGTTAAACTGGCGACTGTGTGCGTTTGTGGAGTTGCTTGATAGTTGTGCAAAATTCCTACAGGATATTTGTCACGGCAAATGTTTTCACTTCATGTCCGTTTGGTTTCCGAACCACTTTTTATGACGCCCAAACCGATTCTGATGTAGCTAGTAATTCGTTCATCGTACGCAGTCAAAGCAGCGGAGTTGTCATCAGTTTAAAAAAGGCTGTGCCACTATATTGATGACGGACTGAATACTCTTTCCTGGTCCACTACAGCAGAACACATTGCATTTTCAGTCAATCAGAACGTTCTGCTACGATGAGTTGACTATCAGTAGCACTGGCATTTGAGTGTGTCTTTTGACTTTGAACTTTAGGGACTTAAACTGCTGCCATTCATGTGAATGGCCTTACTATTCGTATAAACAGAAATTCCTTAATTTGAAGTATTAATGAAAAATGAACAGTTCTATGATACTAAGAACATAATTGAACATTTGTTTTCAATAGAAAACATCCAGTTTACAAGAAGAATAGTACTTCTTTAATTATTAGCTTAACACCGTTTTTTGTGCAGGAACCCATTGTTTAACACCATTTTTGTTCATTTAGTTTTTCGGGTGCAGCTTTCCAAACTTTCCGCTTCTCCCTCTCTCAGCGGTAAAGCGATGTATTATTAGAAAGGCTAAATCGAAGTTAGGCTGTACGGCTAATTAAGACATGTCTTTGTAAGCTTGCATTGAAGGGATGCCCAACTTCGTAAAGAGATTAACTCACTTAAAACACTCCTAAAGGGTTTGGCAAATTCAAAATTGGTCCACTGAAATTTTAAAGCAACTGTTGAAAGCTTATGCCTAAACGGTAGCAAAATTCCATTCGCATAGTCATCTGTAAGCTTCACGGGGCAAACCAGCATTTGGTAATACTAGTAGTGATGTTTACTTGGTTCGCTCCTTTCGCGGAGCTCAAAGTGTTAGCGTTTCAGTTACTTCCAACCTTCCTCGGAGAAGTTAACAGCCAACGGAACTTCTCTTTCGGCTCATTGTTTTCCGCGTATCCTTCCATCGCTATTCATGCGACTTTGTTCAGCTTTTCACAAAGCTAGACATCAGTGATTAACGTAACTTTTTGTAAGCAGGACTTCTCCCACAGCACCTTCTGATTTCACCACATGGAACTTCATGTCTATGGAAGAACCCGTTGAGTATCCCTGATGTACAAAAGGATGTTTATGGAAATTTTGTCAGAAGCGAATGTTTGCCAAGTGACGTCAGATATGCAACAGCAACTGCAGCTGCATGCCAGTTTTCATTGTGTTAAAGCAGGACCTGTTTGAGGCACACTGTACCCGTTATTGTCACCGTTGGATACTAATGGAAGCAAACAGCATGTAACTAGTTGCCGTAATCCACCTTTTAGGTATTCTTTGTATGAGCGACTTGTAAAAGACGTTATTTCGACGCTGTGCAAACTTGGTGAGCTGAAATTTATGCAGTGAAAGGGTCTCTTTGTTCAAATGCTGAAAATCGTCAGATTCTTTTTGCGTTCTAACTGAAAGCTAATCAACGGTTAATAGTTACAAGGACTACTCAGATTTCAGGCAATGCAGAAAAGTGTGCATACTTGGATACATTCCTTCCCAGTAAATCTTGCTCACTCACCATATCTAGGCATGCTCATTGCGGGTGTTTGATGCTTTCAGCTTACGACACACTCCCATGCAGTGTCCCCTCTGAGTTTCAACGCAAACTTCAATTAGGTAAAATAGGTTGGCAGCGCTGCTCAGTCGGATAACCCGCAAAGCTTGCTTTGTCCCTATTCCAGTTTGTCCTATAATAAATGATTGAGCTTGCACCACCTAGCGCAAACAAACTGTTGGAGGTCGTATAACTTTCCGGTTTTTCATACTGGAACCGCAACAGATATAAAGCTATTGTAAGAAGAAGAATTGCAGTTGCCATTTCCAGAGCTATACTGTGGCAGTCATGAGCAGCTTCCTGACCATAATAAGTATGGCCATCATCAGCGGAGTACTGTCGTTCACTGTGGGTCCCTACTATATCAACGACATATATGACAGTTCGGTGGAGGACGATTACTGGAGTAATACATATCAGCTTCCGGTAAGTGTCGGTTCCTCATTGCTAGCAATGTAATTAACGGAAAGGAGCACTGCTCACGAGTTATTTTTACAGTATTTCGCTTCTTTGCGCTTCCTTGTTCAGATACGTTGGGTGCAACGTTGGCTCAAATTGGGCCTTGCGCGCAATGACTTCAAAGTCTTGACGCTCGCGATTTATTCTCAGAGGAAGACATCTCCATAGCCCATGCTTAACGTTGTACTTGCCATTAAAACACTCACAAGCTGAAAGCTATAAGCGCGCAGCAAACCTGGAAGACTGAGCTTCTTTTAAGAACTTATAAGAAGTTTTAAGCTTCTTTTAAGAACTTTTAAGAAAGGGCAGTTAGAATTTTTTTAAATTTGTTATTCTGTAGAAGCAGTATGGAACAATATGCTGCTTATTTTTTCAGGAGCATAACAACTTCGTGGAAAAAGATTACGACTGCACGTACGGTGCTTGTCAGTCGTCAAATATGGTGATGATGGCTTGCGAGGACTTGCACACGGCTTGTGTTGATCGAATGGCGCCTGCCAGAGAATGTGACAGTATTAATACTAACTGCGCCGTTCTAAAATCCATCTTTGCGCGTTGCATGGCAGACTGCACTCGAAAAGAATACAGCGGTAAGTGGGTTCATAAAACAATAAGAAACGCAGCCTTCTGGAGATACTGACTTGTTCGCTTAAAATCCTTACCAAGAAGTTTAGCGTGGGAGTTCACACTGCTCTGTGTTTCAGATTTGAAAATCGCTGTAATGAATTCGACCATGGATCTTACCAAGACTGTGAGCTGGTCATGAGATCCACGAAGCCCATCGTTAACCATGGACAAAGCAGCAACCGAAGACGGCGGTGGAAGAAATTATAAAAAGAATTTCTTATTCGCAAAGTTAAGCTTTCTCTCGTTTGCCAGATTGAATTTTGATAATTAATAGAACAGTGGATGTCGAATCAACAAACTGCTGCTGCAACCCCATCTTGTACTTTTGGCCTCAACAATGGCTAAAGGTTCCCGGCGGAAATCAAAGCAATTTCGTAGTGCCTTTCTCAAGTTTATTTAATGTGCCAGGTTAATCATAGCAGTGCGAGCAGTTCGCTAATGACAATTCAGCTTGACTTGATTACCTGAGATTCGTAGCGGTATGGGTCATCGGCATACGCATTTAGAGTCGGCTGTGGCATCTGTTTATAGCCAAACAAATAGCTGCAATGCATTAATAAGAGTAGTCAAAACGCGCATTTTTACCAGCTTCCATGAAGAGTATCTTATAATAGATGAAGTACACCTTGAATACTGGACGCTGTGTAACGGGGTTTCATGTCTGAATTTGGTGGTATTCCTGCTTTCCCGTTTTTTTTATGATACCTGTAATAAAACCGTAAATGCCCTACCAGCGAATGAATGGGCGTTTATTCGTGATATGACAGGTAATAACTCTTATCGAAGCTTTCGGAATGCCCTGGTTCCGTCGCCAGCGATGGCGAAAGGAATTCGCCGTTTCGCCCCCATTCGCCAGATCGCTGACGACAGAACCAGGGCTTTCCGAAAGCTTCGATAAGAATTATTACCTGTTATATCACTAATAATCACCCATCCATCCGCTGATAGGGCATTTGAGGTTTTATTACAGGTATCATTAAAAAAACGGGAAAGCCGGAATAGCACCAAATTCAGATAAACTAAACTACAGAAGACACACCAAATGAATGAACTGTATAAATGCCTTCGGACGTCGATGAATGTGCAGAGAGTGACGTAAATAGGTGCAGAGGCCGTTTTGATCGCTTCATACAGCAGAGCGACAAAATATTTCTGCTGAAGTTATGAGGCGTAACGAGTTCATTTAAGTTACAATAGGAAATCTGCCTGTCAGTGCGCGTTTCATAATGCATCTATTGCGTTGCGTACCTGAAAAATCAATACTGCGGCAAGCGATGTCATAAATATTGTGACCAGCTGTGGTCCAAAAAGATTTAACTACACTGTCGCTCATATTATATCAGTTATGCTTCATTCTTCTTTGTAACGGGGTAGGTCCATCAATGGAATTTTTAGGTGAAAAGTCGCGGTTGTTATGCTAATGCACAATGAGTATACAGCAGCAGCGGTGTTTCGTACACCAAACTTCAACTGACTGGGCAGTCGACAAATCTACTTGCACTGATGACGGGTCGAAGAGTACGGCCCGAAGGCTTTGCAGAAAAGGGGATAATAAAAGGCTTCTTCGAAAACGGGACCAAACCGTGTCAAATGGAATTTGAAGATTATGAATTTGTTCCCGTATATAAACCCTACAGTTTGTTCATTGAAAATGAAAACATGCTTTGCAGCCCACCTTGCTCTATTTCTCTGAAAGCAGAGAGTTAAATAATTGATGGTGCTTCGACGCAAAGAGCGAAGGGTGAGCAGGAACTTACGGTTAATATGACAACCGCATTGCCTATTAGTAAATTAAGTTGCATTTTTTCAACTGCTCATACGTTGCAGAGAAGAAGTGGTAAATATAATACAAAACTTTTGAAAGAAATTTTGTACGTTGGAAAGTGGAACGTAGATTAATAATTTTGAATACTTTTGCCTCCGTAGTATTGAAAGCATATGCAGATCAAGCACACAGCCCTATATAGGGGCATACTCTGCTGAAAGTGATTGCAACAATTTAAAACAATGCACATATAATACTCCAGAAATGAGAACAGTTTGCTACAGAACTTAAGCACTAGTGCTTTTTTCCGAAACATTCTCAAAAAAGATTGACGAACGAACAGACGCACTTAACCGAGATCTCCATCAGTCGTACGCTAAACGATGGAACCCATAGGCAGCTATCATTGCCATTCGCTTCCCCCAAATTCGCGTGACCGAAGCAAACTACCGGCATGACATTTGCATTCACGAGAGTTGAGATGAACTGCCTGATTCTTTCCCGCCATAACGAGCCTTGGGGTGTGTGAAACGCAGTTAAAATGATGTATAATGGAGGACAGCGGGACTCTTAACGTATCCTGCAAGAAACTACCTAATGTCAACGGTTAAAATGGATGGCGCAATGATTTATGGTCAAAGACAATATGTTTGAATTATCTAAAGAACGGAAAGTTGACATGTCCTGCAAGACCCAATGAGCTGTCTGGGAATTTGGTTGGAATTTCCACTACTTATTAGTTCTTGCATAGCAAAAACGTCCGCGCAGATCGACGATTCCAGAGAGCTCCCTATCTAAGGAATCACTTGGTATTTGCTTGATCACGCTTGAAACAAGCAGTACATACTATCATTATTACTCAAATCGCCTATATTACGCCGTTATAAGCATTATATCGTGAACGCGGTACCGCCACGTGAAAATGCCATTGGCAAAACAGCAGGCATACGGCAACACGTCTGAGCGTAATTTACCGATTGAATGACGAACAGACAGTATGCTTAACAATTTGAGCGTATCTGGTAGTATTGCGAACACAACGAACAATCTTAACATGCCCTGTCAAGGCAACAACATTTGTATACAGGTTCATTGCTTTCTCACTAATTTTTCTATTATTCTCCAAGGTTAGGTTCGTAGGTAACTTCTGCTCGTCCAATTGATTCAATGCCTACTTCTTCGGGATAGAATTCATCCAACCGCATTTTGCAGCCATTATATCACGGCTTGTCAGGCACGCAAGTGATCTTGTAAGTTGAGAACTACGAAAAGCAAGCGGCTACAAGATTATCTGCAGCTTTTATGTGGTACAGCTTGATTTCAGTTACCTTTAAAAGTAGCTGTGCTCAGCTGACGAACTAGTGTTGCGCCAATGGTTTGGGATATTTGCCAATCTGTGCATGTGAATTAGCCTGTTAGTTGTGTTTGATTTGTCAGTATATGAGTAGCAATATTCGCTGAAAGAAGCAGCCAGGAGAATAACTGGTTCCGATGCCATTATAGCATTATTTTTTGCGAGAACAACTTTACTGAACGAATTGCAACTTTCAGATGCATCGTTTGAACTTCAGCTGTTCCGCAAGTTTTGCAAAGCGAGGAATGAAGTTGCCTTCTGCCTGGAATTTAGTATTCAGTTCCGGAAGGTCATCCCCATTTTTGAGGTACTGAACGGAGATGGGCAAAATAATATTTGATTTATCAACGAAGCTCTCATTTTGCTCTGTTAAGCAAAAAGTGCAAAAACCGAATACGCATTCACGCGTCTGCATTGTTAAAAGCTGACATGGTTGGGGCGAATTAAATTTGACTTCGCAATATCTCAAAAGCAAGCTTGCCGCAAAACGGCATAATTTTGGTGGCGAAAACGCAAGAAATTGTCTCGTAGGTTTAATTGCATCTCTTTTGGTGGCAGTTGCATTTTGGGCAAGTTGCAACTGACAAAATAGTGCATTTGGCTGGAACATGTGGCTGTTTGCGCAGTGGCGGAAGCAATTTAGCCGCCCGATTTCATGGCCATGTTAAAAGCGTTTTATCAGAAAGTGTCCAAAATAGGAAACAGTGAGCCCGTGAACGGTCAACCTAAGAATGAGCCCTTGATGATTTTGATTTTCATTTCACTTCGCGCATCGCAAGTAGTTCGACTTTTCCGGCTTCCGCAAACTGAATGTCTCCACGGATAACGTTTGGAAATTTGATTTTGGAGCCAACTTGTGAAAACCCTTCCACCCTTTTAGTTATATCTTTCAGTCTCATTAAAGTACATGCTAATCTTGCAGGGATGTGGTAATGACCTGCTTCGCGGACAAGCAGGGTTGCAGAGTCTAATGAACTATGTTTAAAACGTAATGCAATTTCAGAAGTGTTAACCATGCTATCACAAATTTTAGGATAACCATTATGCATATACTTTAGTGCGACGTTTTGTCATGTTATCGCTTCTGTTCGCAAGCATGTATAGATAGGCATCGCGAATAGGCGGGACAAGCATACCAAAGTTGACTTCCCCCATGAAATGTCACAACATGATGGAAATTACGATGAAATTTCGATAGATTTGTTACCCTGTCATATATGATCATTCTATTTGCAACTATGTAAAACGAGTGAGGATTGAGAAACAGTACTTATGTCCACGTAATTGAAACCCAAAAGCATTCGCATGAATGCGAAACGCTACTGAGAATTGAAACCACGCGTTTAGCATCAGTAAGATCTAATAAGTAATATTACGCGATTAACTTTGAATTGAACTTGAATTGAAACACGTGCACAAAATTCACCTAAAATTCTCCACTTAACATCCAAGAAGTGACAGCTTGATTAAGTACCTGCAAACTAAATTTGCAGGTATTATGAACCTATTTTGCAGGCGAACCTGGTAGGGTTTAAAATTTCCAATGCCCAAAAACAACGGGTACTCTAAATTAGAGAGGGGATAATTTCAGCAAGTATATAATAAAGCAATCACGAGTCTGAGAATGCTCTGCGCAGGCATTTTTCTTCAAATAAAACGGTCACTGAAGAACGGACTGCAACTTAACCACTTCGTTAGCTCGGCCAGCGCTGTTATGCCATATTAAATAGCCGTGATCCGTTCCTCGGTAATTAAATTATGTGCAATCTTTCAAAGCCTCGTCTTTCATAGCGTTCTGTTCGTAATTAAATATAAACAACGAACTCATGGCGTTTGACATTGTCATGCCCTAGCTGTGCCTTGGAGCAAAGGCAGCCGCACTAGCGCTTTACTATGGAAGTATATTTGAAGCCTTTATACTGAAAAGCTCCAATGTCATTAGTAACTTTGAAAACGTTCATTTCCTTCAAACGGTGAAGAGAAGTGGATATCATTTCCCGTAATATGTTGGAAGCCAAACCCAATTCAGAGGTTACGGCATTCACTTTCCTAATACTTGGCATAGCAACAGGGGCTTCAACACCCACGTCATTTCGTGCTGACAGGAAGCTGAGAACAGAAACATGTTGTCTTTTATTTTACATTCCCATTAACCGCAGTCAGCGGCTTTACCCAGAGTACCAGTTGCAAAATGTATATTGGCGGGATATTTTGTAAAGCTACTTTCTTCCAGAAGGCAAATGTCACGTGGTACTGAAATTGAAAAATCAGGACACTGTCTTGGCTGATCATGGAGGAATTGTCATAAACGTTTTCTCAAAGACGTGTGCAGCTTTTCATTTCTCGAGCTGGAACTTTATACAAATGTGAATAAATTACCAGAGTGCCACAACCAGAATGTATCACGGTTTTCCCCCGTTAAGTAGAAGCCTTTTACTACCAGAAAAGGCACAAAGCAGAGCTTTCGGCTACTACTCTTGTAGCCGTCTTCAGTGCAATAATATAAAACATGTCCACTGTCCAGCCAGTCACGGTTCAGCAAGCTCCTCTGCTAGACCGTCCGGGTTGGTGACATCAACTATCAGGTACTACCCTTGTACCTGTCAAGCCTCTGTCGCCCACCCAGTCAGCCCTGCAGAGAGCGAGCATCCCCACCGACCGACCAGGGCAGAGACGCAACACAAAATAGTCTCTGTCCTGGTCGGTCGGTGGGGATTCTCGCTCTCTGCAGGGCTGACTGGGTGGGCGACAGAGGCTTGACAGGTACAAGGGTAGTACCTGATAGTTGATGTCGCCAGCCCGGATGGTCTAGGAGAGGAGCTAGCTGAACCGTGACTGGCTGGACAGTGGACATGTTTTATATTATTGCACTGAAGACGGCTACAAGAGTAGTAGCCGAAAGCTCTGCTTTGTGCCTTTTGTGGTATTAAAAGGCTTCTACTTAACGGGGGAAAACCGTGATACATTTTGCTTGCATATATGCATCAACCCCGTAAGAAAAGGAAAATTTGCTAGAGTGCCACAACAGCATAAGTATTGACAAAGGCAGCTGATGAGTGATTCCAAAAGGGCATTACAGCTTCCGTGAAAACGATAATGTCAGTCCATTGGTGGACGCTGGGCGTCACAAAGTAATGAACAACGTATTGTAGATATTAGAATGATCACGTTGCTTTCTCTTGCAGGCTCAATCGATTTTTAAAACTCAAAGCAACGTTTTCCTCAATTTCCGTGATTTCCGAAACCCGTGCTATCGTGCTCTTTGCAGAGCAAGTACAACCGTTTTCATACGTTGTAAATGAAGTCATTTGAAGAAGCCCTGACGAATGCAAGAGTGAAATATGCAGCGCTAAAAATGAGTCGCTTCTGTAGAGAAGATTTCAATGAAGATGTAAGCACTTGATGAAAAGAGATTTGATAGTACGACGATCACTATTTAACGGTGATCGTCGTACTATCAAATCATGTTTACACCGTTACAAAAGTCCCAGTTTTTAATTGTATCAAATAGGAGCGTAAGACGTCTGACGGGCTCGCTTCGTAAGGGATATCCGGTTACCAAAGTGGTTAGATTTCGTAATACTCTCAATTTCTAAGCAAATATCAGGAAGTAAACATAGAGATCTTGTATCACCTAAGCATTCAACGAATAACAACAAGATACGTAGCCATCTTGGACTGCACCAGCAGAAGCGTGTGGTACAGTTTTGGTAACGCTACAACCAAATGTTGAACTTAATTATAGATTTTTACCCGATATGCCATCAAGTTGACTGCAACCGCCTAAGTGGACCTGTCACGAAGGTTCGTTCATCAAAATAAGTAGATGCGGCAGGTTCCCTCCATTAATACGCGTCGATACCGAAGTAGCGCGTCTAAGTACAAGTAATCACAAAAGCATTAAAACTTACTTCGGTAGCGCAACAGTCTTCCACCACATGTGTTACTGTATATCCATGTTATTATACCTATTTGTAAAACTTAGTTACATCGCTGCCCTGCATCAACTATTTCAGGTTATATATTTCAGCTGGAATGCTCTGCTAACAAAAGCTCTTGAACGAACAGTAGGGCCTAACGATGTAACATTCACGTGTACCCGTGGTAATTTGCAACGTCAAGCGGCTCAACATCTTCAGGCATCCTTGAAGCTGTAGTCAAAATTTTCAAGCTATCAGCAACAATTTTGAAAGCTTCGCAAAAACGCGGCAATTCAGTTATCGAAAAACAACGATTGCAAACGCTGGAGGTCTCTTACTTGCTTTCCGTCAACAGAATCCACGAATGAATAAAAATTCGTTCATACATCAGGGTCTGTGAATGCGTATACTTTTCAGGGTTGTCAAGCTTTTAGAATACTCAGTTTTACCTTGTAGAAATGAACGTGGCGCATGATCTGCTCAGGAAAAGGTTAAGCAAATAGCCCAAGGTAAGGACGGGCCGAAATTACCAAATCGCGTTATGCATGGAATTATGAATCCACACCGACTTCAGCGCTTCAGCAGCACTAGGTAAAGCATTAGGTAATCAATTAATATCTTCTTTGAAACTGAAACTAGCGAATGTTTACCGCAAACGCAATTTGATTTAGCCAACGGGACTTCACGCAAGAAACGAACAAACGGAAAGACGAATTTTACTATCGGATGTTCGTAGCCTACATCCTGTCATGCTTCATCGATATCGCTCAGATCGCACCCCTTTCCTTAAATGGTGCACCTGGCAAGTATGCAACAAACGCCTATTGATTATTCAGTGTTCACCCTTTGTTGGAGGTCGGTTTTCGCTTCCATGGAAGTAGAGATCAAGAATGGAAACTGCCCTCCTGCAGGGTATATTGCGATGGAGATTTAATAAGCTCAACTCGCCAGCTTGCAGTGCGCATGCTCAGCAGTGGAGGATGCAACCCAGCATCAACTAGCGCTCCAAATAAGTAAGTTCGACACTGATTATCTGCTCAGGTTTGGTGCTTTGCTTGGCAAACAAAGTTGCGCTAAGCGTTTGTCGGCAAGCAGCTAACAACTCAACATGCGTTTCCACGTCACAAGGAAAAGATTGAATGTTCCATTCGTTCATTTTGTCAAACTTGAACTTGGCAAACTTGCTTGGGGGCTTGTATCCTGTGACCATATCGGCTCAATAGGCACTGCTCGATGTTTAAGCAGCACTGTTGAAATCAAACGGATGAGTCGGCTAGCAGCATGCCGACGCATTGCCAGAAAGCCCTTGATGGTCTATAAAATGCAAAGTGGCTTTTTCATTGACAGTTGGGAATTAATGACCAGGCGATAATGGCAAAAGCCGTCAAGTGAGCAAAAACCATTCAGGCGGGAACGCCTGACGTTAGGCAATTGGCGGAAAAAGGTTTCGAACATTTTTACGCTTCGAGTACATTCCCATTGCGTTGGAAGCACGACGCAATCGACGTCGTCATTCCATTGTTCAAATGCCGTGGCTGCAGGAGACAAGAGAAATCCGACGAGAGCGAAAACGTCAATGCAAAATGCTCAAGAAGTGGGGCATCAAAGGAAGCTATTTTTAGAGATAACGTTGCGCAAAAAGTACAAATCGATAATTAAAGCACCCTGTCAGGGATCCAAAAGGGTACGGGATGCCACCGGGAGCTTTAGCAAAACGTATGTTAATTGCAAATGGGTTTAGAAGAATTTCCATAACCTCAAATTAGCAGCAAACACAAAAAACAACTTTTGCAGCAAACTTACACGTACTTACACAAACGCGGCATATTTAACCTTAACGGTTGGCGATACAGTTCGGAAAGTAATTCTTTCGGACGACTGCAGGAAACACACGATTGCTGAAGCTTAGTGAGATCCTCCCTACTGAGTGGCAGATGGCTGATAGCGGCATAATTAAACATATTCTTCCAAAGCGACCTCACCCCTTCGTTGCGGACGTTTGCTTGTTTAATATACTCCATAGTGTTCAAAACTTCGAATGTGCTGTCTTCAGAGGACGAAAGAACTCAACCATACGAGAATAGTGAGAACAGACGCAATGATGAATGTCACTGCGCAAAGGATGTCAGCCTAAAGCAAAGGTTTTAGAATTCTTTCATTAGGCTACTGTAGATCTTTTCCGAGTTCGTTTCGTCAACCTCTTCCGCACTTGGATAATTTCCGTCTTCACCAGGATTCACCTTTGAACCTTCCATCCACATATGCATTTACGCTTTGCCACGACCCTTTCGGTTTTACAATGCTTGTCTATACATCGCTAACATCGTTTCTGATTAACCTTGCCATTGCTTCAGACGACGAACTTTAGGTATCCTTATCGCATCCTGCGTATTTAAGCGGCTGCGCATCGCAAAGCGCGCTAAGGAACGCACAAGCTTCAATCGCCTGTTCTGAAGACATTCTTTGGGTGAAGCGATCGTGGTGAACCCTTCACCTTGTAGCCAAACTGCCCAACCTGCCTTTTGCATAATTGCAACGTGTGTTCCCCGAATCTACGTGCCGAGTTCCCATTCCCACCTATAGATTATGCTGAGCAATTGCATTTAATTTCGCAAATGGAAGTTATTCTCAATAACTTCCGGCGGTACCCTAACCTTATCGCACCTGATGAATGACCACCTGCTATTTGAACTTCTAAACAACACACTCTAATCCAGTAATCCCCCAGGGCGGCGGACTTCTTCTCCTGTGCTTTCATAATAAAGTGCGACGGGTATTGGTCCATAGCGTAGTGGTTTCCCATTTATTATTGCAGAAATAGCCCTTCTGGGATGACTACTGCCAGAGACCATATGGCGTGGCTTAACTTTGACTGCAAAACTTCCAGAGTGAACGTGTTGTCTGCCTGCCCATCATGCGCCTCAAGATTTCCGTAAGAACCGCTCAAGAAAGGCGAGATGAAAAATGAACATACCGGTTTGAACGATCAGCGAATTGTGAACTCTGATATTCAAATCATCATAGCAGACAGCGATTAAGGTAGGTATGAATGGATGTATTTGGCGTGATTCGTTTCCTACGGTGAATTTGAAGTGCCTAGGAAGTATGCTCTTGACATGTCTTTAGAAAACATTCACCTTGTCATTGTCTACGATAGCAGAAATATCAGGAGTTATTGGTGACGGAAATAATGATAGCAAACCAAAAGTTATTAATGAAGATAATAACCACTTAGCATTACAGAGAGATGAAGCTTGGAACACAGCGGGACGGTAACGCACAGATTCGATGGACACATGCCAAGCGCAGATCGCTTCATTTGTTAATTATTATAAATTTAAAATATCTAAGGCTCCTTTGTGAAGGACAGAATATTCTCTTTCCATATGCTCCGCGAATTTTGAATTTTCAATTTCCCGAGCCCAAGCGCCCGTCGGTGTCTCCGTTCGAAAGGGATTAACTTATCACGTCGGATTATTGGCCAAACGCTTTGTTTGATCAGAACTGGGAATTTGTTTACCAGGCAAAGCAATTATTTGCTGGATGAGCCTCTCCGACCCTTGCTCATGAAAAGCTCGGCTGCCAAACCAGTCCGCTACGATCCACTTGAAAGCGGAACTTCGGTTGTGTCCCCAAAGGAGATTGGACGCTCAATTCCATTAAGGAAACCGTTGGACGCTTCCTTGAAGAACGTGAGGATGGGAGCAAGAGAAAATTGAACTTTATTGTCCATTCGATATGTCGGGATAGATACGCTTCGGAATCCGCTCGCGGAATGAATATCCGACAACTGGAACTTGCGCCGGCGGTATTTTCCCAATGCAACTTGCCTTGCGAACCGGTTCGACCAACGAAGCTCTGCCTTTGAGGATTCAATTAACGTGCGCTTTGTTCTCTTGCCAAACTTTGTTATCTCCCATTTGTCCAACGTTGCTGGAACAATTGAATATTTGGCGATCACCACAACCAGCTGACGATTGCCCGGCAATTAATACCGTGCAAAGTGCCCGGACAAAGGCGAAGGTTTTCAGTTTGCACGAACTCGACGGAGGTTCAAGGCGAAATGCTCTTTCGAACAAAAAAGAAAACTTTTACGACCGTTCACAGTTGCCTTGAAAAACTGATCAGGCATCAAGCGGTTCAATGCTCAACTTACGCCAAGGAAGAGAAGGTCGCACGAAATAATGGATGTCAATTTGAATATATCGAAATTAGTTCAATCGCGTTATCGAATGGCGAAAAGGACTTGCAGGAAGCATTTACCATTAACAAAATAGGGTCTCCCTTTGAGGGTCGAAGGATAGCCGCATCCGGCGGCTGGGAGGACACTTCGAAAGCCGTAGCTTCAAAGGAATGCAACTTCGTCCTCAAATGCACTGCGCTAAAAGAGAACAGAGAACCAACATGCGAATTAGCTCAGTAAAAGATACACTTTATAGCTTCGTAGGCAAGGCGCCTTCGCGGGCGTGCCGGCAGGAAACTACTATACACGTAACTGCAAATCCGCTGCGCAGTGTGCGGTGAATGACCAAAGGTTCATCGCTGATTAGCAGCGGTCAAACATCCGTACGCGGCTGCCTACGATCGACGCAGGGTTTCATTCAAGAAGTGTCGGGACGGCGCCGTACGGCAGCTCGTTCCTCAAGAATGGATACACATTGATATTTAGGTTCGTGCACGCTATTCAATATTCATGTTTACCCATCACACGGTCGCCTGACCGCCGGCATGAATAACACCCTTACAACGTTCCTGCGAACTTAATAGGCATTTAGACTAAGGCAACATCAAGCCGTGTCCTTCGAACGTTAAAATCCGCCTGCGACCTTCAGGCATAGGTAACACGCGATTCGTTTCCAGCTTTATGATTAACCGCAGTTCCCTGCGTACTAAGCTCAGCACATCGTATGTGCATACGATTGGCAGAGTCGAACGGGACCAAAATTCGCTGATACGTAAGGGTGGTTGATTGTTGCATTCCTTGATATTCATGACGTCATCAGGGCCTAGCCGAGCATTTGAGTAACAATGCGCGTGAATGAGATGATGAGGAGAAATGTTACTCTCTAACCGCCAGCTCGGGATAACGCTGGCTTACTGGTAAGCCTGCTAATCTTAGTTGGGCCCAAAAGTTCGTCGCTTTTGCGATTGCACATTTTTTGCTTACTGACGAACTATTGTACGTGCTTGTCAATTTTCAAGCATCTGCATCATTCCCTTTGCGAGAAGGTCTACACCGAACAAGTATAAGCAGCAAAGACTTTCATAAGTTCGCCGGTTTTACAGCTTGGACTTGTTCCTCGTTGGCAGAAATGCGTACGTCCTAATGGAATTCACGTCACCAATATACGCTTTGCTACAAGCTGGGCTATGCGCACACCATGTTGGGAACCAAAAAGTAATCAAATATATATATATATATATATATATATATATATATATATATATATATATATATACCGTGTGAAAACTTTGTTATATATATATATATATTGTGTTGAGGGACGGCAAAAACCCGTTCCAGAATAAAATCTTTATTGCAAATGCGGAGCTTTCGGGACCTATCTTGGTCCCGTCTTCAGCGCCAAGATCAAGTGCAACCGTAAACGTGAAAGTAACGGTTACGAAAATAAAGATTTTATTCTGGAACGGGTTTTTGCCGTCCCTCAACACAATGAAACCGAAACCCGTTAGACAACCATTATTCATATATATATATATATATATATATATATATATATATATATATATATATATATATATATATATATATATATATATATATATATATATATATATATATATATATATATATATATATACAGTGGAACCTCCAAAGTTGACCACCTCTATAAGTTGACCAATTTCTTACCGTCCTTGGGTGGTCAACTTATAGAGGTTCTACTGTATATCCAAACCAAATGAAGAGGTAGTGGCGGCCTATATTGAAATTTCACAGTTGTGACGACTTGGGTATAAGAGCCACTTGTTAAGACGCGCCTTCCAATAACTTAAAATTGCGGCTCAGTCTCACTCATCTCTACAACGAGCATCGTTACATGAGGAAAGAAAATGGAACGTCCATAATCTTTAATGGTCAATGGAGCGCTTGCGACTGCGAGTTGTTCTTGCATCGAAATGCAACGCAAATGGCACAATCAAAATGCGCATTCTCTTTTCATGGCAGAGGGTGCAAGCGACCTTCGCCACAACGTGGAACGTTGACATCCATAGGAAAAGGCCGGGACTGCCTGCGGATGAAGAACTACCAGAACGGAAGAACCGGTTCTCGGCAAGGCAACAGAGTGAAGCAAAACAAGCAAACCGCAACGGCGATGGTTCTACAAAAGTCAAGCAAACGAAAAAAGGGGTTGGGAAGGGTCAGCACGCAGTGCCCTTCGACAGAATTCCGCCGAAAGCGCTAACCCACTTGCTCGCACCCGCCCGTCGTGCACCCACGACCGCGCCATTTTATTGAATCGTCGTCGCGTGCATGTTCGCTGGTTGGTCGCGAACGCAGGTTCAACTCCACTGAGGAGCGCCTATGCTCGGCGCAGCGAAAATTTGCATGCGAACTTTTTTTGAAATTTCAAACCAATCGATTTGGCACAACCCGCCGCTCGCCCGTGCACGGGTAGTTCAAACAATTGAATAATTTGCATAAGCAAGCAAGGCTGGCCAATCGCCTTCGATCGGCGAAGGAAATTCAAAAATGTGAAAAATTTGCATGAGCAAATCCTGGACCGGTGACTTATTTTGCACCTATCCTTAACCCGCTGAAGAAGGGGTCAGAAGAGCCCCGACAGCTTTGGGAAATGAAGAAAATTTGACTGAAAAACGTGGTTTTCCCTTCGCAAAAATTTGCAAATAGCAAATCCTGTTGGCCGAACAAATAAAAGCCCTAGCTCACATGTGGCGCTACTGTTGCGCAAAAACTGTTCGAATGCTCAAACTGCCCTTTTTTTCTCGATAGCCAATTCCACTCGGTCTTCGTAAGCAACACGGCTAAACTGTCTTGCTTACGAAGATGAGATGCTACCCCGTGTGCAAAAAATCCTATGCTTAATTCCACTCGGTGGTGTTATTCATTGACGCTCGAAGGACCAATCCTGCCCCGTCATCATCGCCTTCCCGGACAGCTCAGTCCACTGCGTAATTGCAGCACAATCGTCATGACGGTCGCTTCCGTGACGGCGACACCATATCGTTAACTGATGACACATAGAATGGTTGGCAGGTTTGTTGTCACTGTTGTTTGCTTTTTAGAGCGAATTTCTAAGCAACAGGTACGGTCCGTCCATAATGACACGGCCGAGCGGAATTGGCGTGGACCGAAGAAAATGGAATGGAAATACGAAGCCTAAAACCCAGGCTCGACAGTTTAAACAGCGCGTCGTCGCGAAAAGTGTCGTTACTCCTTTCAAGCGGCCTTCGGCGTGATTGGTCTGAAAATTTAAAATAATTTGCATAAAGGAGTCTCATTCGCCAACCGATGGCGACACTTTGCCAGCCGGTCGTCGTTCCTATTGGACGAATCGCCTTCGAGCAGACCAGAACGGTGTCCAACCGAGTCGGAAGCTACGAAAAGTGCTTTAAAAAATTTGCATAATCAAATCGAGTGGCTAAAGCGATTGCATACGGCCGTTCGCGATTGGCCTCCGGCCTGACGCCCCGTCATTATGCAAATATTTTCGAACGTTCAAACCGCACGCTGCCGCCGAAAGCGACGCCGTGAATTCAAACTTTTAAATAATTTGCATAAAGATGCCGCAGACTCCCGACCGACCAACCGGCAAATACCTTCGGCGGCTACGGCCCCCGCCAATGCTAAGACCAACAAGTCAATGGCCTCGCGCGGTCGAATTGCCGATTCAACAACAAGGAGCGGTTGGGCGGCCTTTGAGTACAATAAATTGTCCCGCTGCTGGCGGACACCGACGGATAGGACGGAAAGGTAAAGAGCGCAATGCGAGAGAGCACTTGGCCATTTCCAGCGTTGACTCAAAGGTCTTCGAGGGACTTGACTTGTCCAAGGTGCCGATCGATTGCTCCTTGGCAAGTCCAATTTAGGCGCGACCGCGTTTCAAGTCGATTTAATGTAATATTCAGAGGGGGGAAATACGCGCCAAAGGCGCTTTCATAAAATATGCACGCCCATCTTTTGTGCGCAACGGCGCGCGAGACACACAGAAAGAGCGAAATAGCCAACTGGTCAAAAAGAAGACAGCCGTTTCGAACGAACGGATGGGAATGTCGAACAGCCACGCTACTTTGGAGGCGCAACTGGGCGCCGCCGCCGTAGCCGTCCGAGGGCATCCGCGCCGAGCAATGGTCGCCCCCAACGCTGGATGGCCAACGGCAAATGAAGGGAGGCGGCAATGGGCGCTGTCCAAATTGAATTGCAAAAGAAAACGTTTAATTCAACAACGGCCCCGAAGGAGAACAATCGAGCAGAATGCTTCGCGAAAAACGTAGAAAAGTTCGAAAAAGAAACGTCTCTTCTTCGTCAACGCCGCACACGGAGCGGCAGCAACTTTCATACCGAGTTCTCAGGCATACCTGGTATTTTCAACATCTTCGGCGGAGTAGCAAAGCCCAACGGTTGCTCGACGCGGCGAGGCGTTTGCTTCTGGTTCCAATGGTCGCTGTGTCGACTGGCATTCGAGTCGACCGAGTCTTCGGCATCGCAGCGGTGATAGCGGTCGCCCGAACAATTTCCACGCCGACCCCTTCGTCGCATCACGGTCAGCAGAAAGCCAAGGCCGCCCACTATGCCAAGCACCGTTACCAGCATGAAAAGTATGCGCATCTGGCTGATGTACTCGGTCAGGTTGTGCATGTCGTTGGCCATTTGGAACATCTGCGGTAGCTTTCGCAGCATCTCGTCGAAGCTTATACCACCGCTGGATATTCGGTCACTTTCCATCGGCTTAACAACGGTCGCGCTCGCCCTTAGGACCCTGGACGAGCACTGAAGGCTTGCGGATACGAGACTGGCGATTAGCAGTGAACCAAAGCCGCGACCACGTGCAATGATGGGTACTGGTCTGCCATGAATCATCAAAAGGCCATCTGGTCGTCAATGAGCACCGTTGACCTCTGCCTACGAGCGAACAGCCTACGATCAATTGTTCATACGATGACGGAGAAAGTCTGAGAATGCTCCAACGATGCTGATGACGACAGCCACTGGCGGTGACCCACCGACAACATGAAATAAGAAGGAAAGTAAACCGGAATAGTCTGCTCACTATCGCTTCAGCATAATCACAGTTTGTCAAGCGTTCCTATTGGCAAACCAGCCCCACTTTATCATAGACGCATCATCGTCGTAGTCGCCTAACGCCACTCATGTATTGGCACGTGCGCACGTTGATGTGGCCTTAGGACTGTTGGGCGCCACAGCAGCGCTCACTCTCAGCGTTGCCGACAGGTGGCCAAAGGGCGTTGCTTACTCAAAGACGCGACGAGACCAATCAGCGCCTTCGTGATTCAAAGCAGAGAGGTGCCTAATTGTGCTTGGCATTTCGCCCTGCTTGTTCAGAGTTGCTTCACAATGCGTGGTTGCATTCGGCAAACGTGTAAGCACTGGTCCCAAGCGAGGACTGCGCCAAAGAGGCGTTCTCCCTGGCAATCGATCATTGCTGCTACGCTAAGAAGTGCGCGTCCATTCATTGAGCGGAAGAAGGCGAGGAAGCATAGCTGCTCCGAATTCGGACGACCGAACTTAATTGAAAGGAGGCCATTGTGCCTTCGGCGCAAAGTGTAACGCCTGCGCGCGGACGGAGGGAAAAAAGGTTTCCTCACACCTGTTTAACCGGCAACGCGATATCGAACTGACGAGCTCAAGGCGCTAAGCGTAAACATTGCTCCAGCAGCCACGTCCAAGCTTTAACGCACCGACTAGCGGCGAACGGCCGAGGTTACGCGCTCGGCAAGTAGGATCGCAAGTATTAAGCGGAGCGATGCAATCTTCGATAGACTCAAAATAACAGGACAAGTAGCAGCCTGATTTCGTCTCGCCCGAATAAGGCTATGAGCAGACGACCGACGTTTGGCGCGGTAGTACTTTAAGTTGAATTGTTCACATCATTACTTCACACGATCGTTACCTACCTATACTTAAATGTTCATACAGTACCAGATCTTTCTTACGCCAGTAGTTCACGCGGGTGCATGCCAACTTAATGCAGGGACAGCTTGATACGAATGATTCGCGAGCATTAGCGACTGTTTGTTTTGCTGCGCTGCCAACGATTACGCCTAAACCGAAGATGCCCAAATGGGAGCAGGGCTCCGCAAAAAGTAGCAAAGGCTCGGAAATTGCACGTGTCAAGTACTCCGCCGTCAACTTGCTCCTGCGTCACGTAGTTCGTGTTCGCCATTACTTTGCTGCGTTGCCCGGAAGGTCCATATTATCGCCAACCGTATCCCCTTTGCCAAAAAGGAAAAACGCCAACGGCCTAAATGGCGAAGAGCCCATGGTCGACGTCGCGCGTCCCCTAATGCGCAAAGTGAAGCAAAACTTCCGCGGTCTTCAAATTAGACTTACCAGGAGAAACGCTCCCGGAAGGTACCTTACGTGAATCATCGCCTCTGTCGACTTGGGATTGGTATGTGGAACATTCGCGCCATTGATGGGCCGGAGTCGAGCGCTTGCCTCAGATCGAAGACCAGGGAAAGCGTAGAATACAGGCGACAACGAACGCGCCACAAATTGGACTACGAAAGCGACATGACATACTGTAGATTGTCAGGTTACCATTTCCAAAGGCGTGAGTTCATAGTCGGATGTTTCCCGGCGGGCTGCGGTTGCGTGCCGCCTTTTGAATTTCTGGAAACGATTCAAGTGGCATTCGGCTTCCTCACACTCGCTTTGTCCGCAGTTAGCGAGCAGCCGTACGACCATTCTCAGGTGCCTTGGCCATTCGAACGGATGGTCATGTAGCCACTTATTGTCCAAGAGCGAATACATACGGATGAGATTAAAGTACCCCGCGATATGAAAACAAGCCCATCGGAGCAAATGCAATTGTTGCAGTAATGTTATCAAAGAGGAGGCTGTTGAGATATTCAAGCAGTCCTATGCAATCCTGTTTCTTCACCAACATTTACGGCAGCGAATACGTCATCCAGGTATGTTTTGAAAACGCATGCAGCTAAGGTCGTGTCGCTAGTGAAAGGTACGGTCGTGGATCTCGTCGGGATGATCCGTGAATATCTCAGCGAGAATTGGTGAGCAAGGGCTGCTCATTGGTGCCCCGTTAGTCTGCACGAAGAAGTGGTCTTGAAGTCTGAAATGATTACCTACGTCCATGCAGAACGAAATAAGTTGAACTGTAGGATAGGAACGTAGCTTTCCCCTGCTTTTAATTCTTAACCCGTTTTTTGGTAATGGGTAACGGCTAGCGATATTTATTTACAACTGCTTTAATACGCTGTAACTTTCCGGGTGCCTTGCGCAACAGTTTCCGACCAACGAGAAATGTATCCCCATCCAAGGATGCGCAGGCACGGAGTTGCAGAAGGACCGTTTGCCGGGCGCGTTACGATGATTGTAATACAAATAGGCAGCCGGACGTTCCCTACGCGACGTCGCATTCACCAGCGGCTCATTAGACATTTGCAACATATCAGAGCAACGTTTTAATAGATTCGGAACTATTCAAGTTGGAAACCGTTGATTCACGTGAAACGTCATTTTCAGGAGCACAAGGCACCCTAAATGCTACGACACATTAAAGCAGTTTGGAATAGCGCTGTCAATTGTCAATTGTGCAAAATATAATAGTGACATGTGACTGCACGGTTACCAAGAATGCAATATCCAATTTATCCGTAAAATTTGTAATACACTATGCGCAGATTTTCTTTCATTTAACGGGGTTTGGGCACATAAGCGAGCAACTTGTATCACGGTTATTCCCCGTTCAGCAAAAACGTTTTATTCTTAAAAAGTATTCCAATGCAGAGCTTTCGGACCAAATCCTAGGTCCGTCATCAGTGCAACAATTTCAGGGCACTGACTGGGCAGTTGACTGAAATTGTTGCACTGATGACGGACCTAGGATTTGGTCCGAAAGCTCTGCATTGGAATACGTTTGAAGAATAAAACGTTTTTACTGAACGGGGAATAACCGTGATACAAGTTGTTCGCTTATACACTATGCGCAGATGAAATAGGTACGCTCAGGAATAGGCCTCTGTAATGTCACGGCCTAAGGAAATGACATTTTCAGCTGAGAAACCAACGAGTATTTCCGGCGCTTTTAAAAGCCCCAGGGACTTTTAGAAAGCTGAGTGCGGAGTTTCTCACTTCCCTTTGTGAGTATTTTTAACGTAGAGACCCTGGAGCACCGCGGAGAAATTCAGTACGTGCAAAAGTTGCGGCATCAATTGCTGCAGGATGACTCCTGAAAGGTAAGCAAGCGTTCAGTGTTGCAGCTATGCATTTGCGAAGACTACTTGGGAAGGCATGCCGAAACTTTTCTAATAAACGGCGAAGCTCGTATTGCTCAGGTGTTGCTCACATTGCTACACAAGCAGCGGAAGGAAACTTCGTTGCACGTTTCACGTGAATCAACACCTTTCAAGTTGCGTAGCTCCAAAACTATTCAAGTGTTGCGTAGATGTGTAGCAATGCTTAACGGGCTGTCGTTAAAGGGAACGTCACGTCTGCTTGTCAACTTGCATGGCGATTATCTTATAGCGCCCTGCGAACGGCCATTCTGCGCATCTTTCACTGCGTATCCTTATGGGTGGCAGATGGATTTAAACCGGTCATTCGTGTACAGCCGCAATATTCCCATCGATATGCACCTATAAGTGTTAAGATTATGAATTAATGAATTGTGCAGCTGTTGGCTCGTTGTTAATATTGATAACTTAGCTGTCCTCAATTCGAACTTTAATAACAAACCAAGTCCATGTAGCACATACGTAGCGCTACATTTAACCGCTTACTAACTATGGAAGATATAAGTTTTTTAGGGTATCCATTTTTTAACAACGTCTCCGTTATGTAATCTAGTTCCGGTTGTATGAACTCATGGTCGCATACTTTCTCCGCTCTGTCAACCATCCCTTTGATCACACTGCGAAAAACCGAGTGGGAGTGGTGGGACGAAAAGTCTAGATATCTTTCTGACTGGGTCGCCTTTCTGTAAACTGTTGATTGAACCCATTCATCATGCCTTTTGACCAAAGTGTCCAAAAATGGAAGTGTTCTATTAGATTCCTTTTCCATAGTGAAGCTGATTTGTCCGGGAAACAAGCTGTTAAGATGTTCCAAGAATTGATCTTCCTTCCCATTTGTGATGACAACGAATATGTCATCTACGTAACGCTTGAAAAACCTTGGTTTGATTAGAATGTCAACCCCAGCAAAAGCTATTTACTCAAGGTTCTCCATAAACACCTCAGCCATGACAGGAGATAAACTGCTACCCATTGGGGCTCCGTTCTGTTGTTGGAAGTGTTTTCCTTGGAAATGAAAGTAGTTAGCCTCCAATATGCAGAAAGAGGTTAACCGTAAGATGTGGTGTGGGTTTAACTTTGTTCTGTTTTTTGTATTTAGCAACTTTGTCCATTGGCTTTAGAAAGCGGGTGTAAGGACGGTCTTGAATATAGACCGCATTCCAGCATTCGATAGCTTTGTTCAACACTCTTCTTTCCTTGTCGAAAGCTTTATCAAAAATAATTGGGTGAGGTGAGTGATGCGTTAAGTGAGTGATTATTAAGCCCAATCCTGTCATTCGCTCAAAGCGCAAAAGTTTCAATGCTGTCGCCGCAACCCGACTAAAACCTGGATTACTTAGCAACACATGCATGCAGTAGAACGCATGAGTTCTCAAAACCAGTGATCCTTCAAATGCTCGTGAGATCCAAACCGTCGTATCAAGTTTGATACATGCCCAAGGGCATGACATTCTTTCTCCTTCCACTCGACCTTGAGCATTGATAAACCGTAAGAGCCTTTTTGGCATCCAACTGTGATAAAAATCAGCTGTAACGGATTAACCGACCAACAAAAAGAGAATGCCCAAAGTGCCAAAGCTGTACTCCACATCCATTGGAGCAAATCCAATTTTCCACATCATGTTCAAAAGTGCCTCTTCATCAATGTCCACTGAGTTGATTTTGATTTGCAAATCTGTAGCAACTTGATCAACAGGCATATCCAAAACACTATTCTGTGCGCTTAAGCAGAACGACAATGCTTGATGCTTCGTTAAATCCAAGCAGAGGCCAAACATAGAGAACTCCAAGACTTTAGCATTGAGTGATGGGTCCTTAGTTTGTAAAACCTCTATAGTCTTGGGGTCTCGGAAATAGTCCAATGTGCATTTCATTGCGCGCTGAGTGACCTGAAGAACCGACATCCTTTCAGTCTTCAACAAGTGACGGGATGAGTAAACTTGGATAACATAGGACTCAGACGCATAAGTGCTACATGAATATCAACTCGGACATGCACAACAGGGACAATCTTAAACTCTATAAGGCCATACAACGCACAGAAGAGAGTCCAGAAGGCCTCGCCACAAGCTCCATTGGCGTTCAGGTAACATGCGATTGCAGCGGCTTTGACTATTCGAGAATTAAACGCAGATACTGTGGTAAGGTCCTTCATGTACGAGTGCATTGGTCGAATGGATTTTCTTGCGAGATATCACCCACAGGGAACAACGCTATCGTAAAGGTTAGGATACATATCCTGAGCTCCCTCATCGCTCGGAGGGCCAACTGGTTCAACCCAAGATACGCTTGTAACAGCGGAGTCGCCATCTTCCTTTATGGTTAATATGTCGTACATGCTCGGCAGTGTGTGATTGTGCACTTGAATTCCAACTTTTGCAAACTGAAGCTCTCTTGCGGTTGCAGCAAGGACCGTGTGGGCTTCAGTCATGAGCATGTCATGTGCGGCTTCAATCTCGTTCCAAACAAATTTCCGAGCAGTAAATACATGTTGGACGTACCTGCGATCAGCGGTCCAGACCAATTTAGATAACCAAATACGGCCACCAACCCCAAGTAGGCATATTACAAGCTCGTTGCGTTCGGTGCGATCGACGAGGGCATGAACAACCGAGGGAAGAAGAAGTTCAGAAAGAGCAATAAGGACTGATGCGTCTATCCTGAGACCTCTCATAGCTTCGGCTAACAAAAAGTTGCAATCTCCATCGAAATTAGAGCTCAGAGCATCCTTGAACACAAGACTCTTGGCAAATCGTGAAAGACGCAATTTGAGGCAATTGTACGCTACAATAGAGGCACGGCTCGGGACATTGAAGCCAACTTGCATAGGGTTGGAAATGACTGCCCAAATATTCGTACTGGCCAAGTCTTTAGCCTTGATAGAACAAGCAGTTGTCATGAATGCCCTGCTAATATTGCCGATATACGGTCGGTAGGGTCCTTTTTCAACAAGCTGTTGTTCAACAGTGGCCGGAGAGACAACAAAAAGAATTCCAGGCTCGTTGATTGTCCAAGTAGGCTCAACTTCCTTTAGTATAAACTGCTCTGCCGGATGAGGAGTTGTGACTCCTTCGAGGACCACTGTCTCCAGGGGAAACCAAGAATGACTGCGCCATCTTGATGCAGCACGTGTGCTACACCCAAAGGGCGATTGTGGAAAATTGGAACGTAGTCTCCAGATGGTTTGAAGATGGCGTATCCACGCAGTTTCGTAGTCCACCACTTTTGCGAAAATTGACTCTTGCTTGATCCGTTGGGCTAGTTGCCTGACAGTGCGAACATGAGAAACTGTCGCTAGCACGCCGACACGGGCTCTGGAGGCTGGATTTCTATAGATTTCACTCACCACCCGAGGGGCGAATGGTCGACTCGCTACCAGCGTAGCGATCAAAGAGGCATCCTCGGTTTTTGAGCCAGAGTGGAATAACAACGTTAATTGCTTGTTTCGGCACAGAGAAGCAAATTGACTTTCCACTGCTTGACGTAAGATTGTAGTTACTTGAGAAAGAATGTTCCAATTAATTGCAACCGGGTCCAAAATTAAGGCCTCGTAGTCTTGACCAGGAGCAAATGCTTGTCCCGAATTTAAATAATGCAACACTTGATTGTACATTGGTACATGTCTTGCCAAAATCTTCAGTGCACAAATGCCGGCAGTGCACGGGTCCGGATGCCCGGGATAAAGGAAATCCAACAAAGAAAGAACTGGATAACCACCAAGAGCGTGCGGCATTGTTAAAATAAAAAGCAAAAAAGCGTCATCATTGCGTATAAGTTCCACCTCTTTTCTTGGAAAACATGGCCTTCCTGTAAGGACACAATAGTTACACTGAGACATCACCAAAAGGGCGCTTTCCATGAAAGACACAAAGTAGGGAATAAAACAGTCAAGTCCTTTTGAGCAACTGGCTTGCCCTGCCGCAAAGAGCGTAGCAAGGCTGTTTGTAAGTGAGGGAAAGATATCATTTACATCGGGCATCACCCGCATGATGCGCTTTATTGCCATTGGCAATACCGCACCTTTGTACAGGATGTCTTTGCCGTAGGCAAAATTGTCTAAGTGCATCCAGCTCTGCTCGCGTTTTACAGGTAACCCGATTGAATGAACACTGGGTGTTTTGTAACTAATGTTAATGCTAACCCGATTGAATTGAAAACTTGAGACAACTTCGTCATGTAGTTCTCCACTCTCCGTTTCCCCGAGCCGTCCTTATACCAAACTGTAGCACATTCCGGGGGGCATAGTCGATTGTCTTTCGTTAATCCGTCCGGGATACAGTATCTTGAAACCAGATAAAACATGGAAGATTCAAAAAATTCGTGCGTGTAATCGTATAGGTAATCGTGTAATCGCCTTTGGGTTACCACTGTATAGTTTAGTTGCCAGGGCACAGAAGGCTGACAGGGGGTCACGTTGGATGCCTGTGAGCCAATGAACAATGGTTGGAAAGCCTAAACCTCCTATGTCGAGAGGAGCGAGTGCGCCAACTAGAAGAGACTCTTTTGCCCAGTTGCAATGCCGGTCGAGGCGAGGAGGAAAAGGAAACTCTTTAGAGCACAAAAATATTACGTTACCACTGGATCGGCTCCACGTCCAACTGCGCAGCGATCGGTATTGAAAATGCTGGAGATGTGCTCGTCGCTGCTAACGTAACGACGCCTGTGTTCGTGTGAAATCTTGGAGAAGACCTTCAAAGCTGTCAGAACTTCGGACTTGCCCTCATAAATGCGATTTAAAACGACACACTTATCGGTTGAGTACAGCGTTTTGCTTATATCCACAATAAAACCAAGCTGACGGTAAGTTTCTCTGACATGGTCGAGAAAGACATTGGCAGTTCTTTGTGCATCATCCCGGCTACGACTCATATCCAATGGAACTGATATGATTGCGTCATCAATGAGTGCGACTGCACGAGCAGCTTCGGACTTGGACAGTATGTGCTTACGTTTTGCCTCGTAAACACAAAAGTAGAGCATGTGCACATGGAAAACTGTGTCCATGGTTCCAGTGAAGCCCTGCAACATACCCTTATTGCCAGGGGCTTCGTGGAATACGCCACGCTTCGATATTAGCAGCTTGACACGCGACCTAAGCTCTGAAATGCCATAGGCTTGGCCCACGGCACATGTCCTGAGAATGTAGCAGTGATGTTCAAGCATAGTGTCCCGTAGTGCAGCCATTCTCAACCTTTTTTCCGCCCGGCCCCCCTTTCTGGGGTCGGCTGAGCTCCTGGCCCCCCCCCCCTATCATTGAAAAGCTTGATAGGAACACATATTGATGAAATCATTTATTGTTGAGCGCAAAGAACGTTTGTTCCTTTACAGGTAGCCAAGTAAACTTAAGATCTGCGATCATGGAGTTAACAAAACCTCCGTTTGGCTTAATGGGATCCTTGGGCTTGGTACTTTTGGGCCAACTGGTCGATATTTGGCTCTAAGTTGGACAACGACAAGCGCAGGTCACCTCTTGTCGCAACATCCAATCTGCTCCTCGTCTTTGTCAATGAAGCTACTTTGCTGAATCCGCATTCAACTAAGTACATCGATGGAAAGGCGACGAAAAATGTTCGAGCTTGTTCCCATAACGTCGGGTATTTATTCGGCAAATCATTTTTCATCCAAAAGTCTTTCTCAAAGAGACTAAACTGATGACGTGCACTTGTATCACTTTGCAGATCAATCAAGCTCTCTTGAATTTCTGTATCCACTTCCGTTGGGTCTACAACGAATGGGTTCAAGATCCAGTCTGGAATATTGAGGTTTATTAGGTCATGAAATCTTTCTTCCATATCAGTACGTATTTGCTGCAAGTGCTTCACGTAAACCAAAAGATCGTCATCGGTCACCATCTCTGCGATCTCCTTCACGTTTGGGAACTGTAAGAATTCTCGACGACCCATGTTATGCCAGTATACTTCAAGTTTCTTAAGGAAAGAAGTGATGGCTTCCTTACTACTTACCAGGGTACTGTCTCTTCCCTGTAAGTTCTTGTTTAACAAGTCCAATTTCTCAAAAATATCCGCCAGGTAAAATATGTCAGCTTTTGCTTCAATCAATTTTCCCACATCTTCTTTGTCAGACATGAAGGAAACTATGGTGTTCCAAAGTGTTACAAATCTTCGTAGGCAGTTTCCTTTAGACAGCCATCTCACTTCGGTATGCAGCAAAAGCGTCCGGAAGTTCTCGTTATAATGTTCACACAACTGTCGGAAAAGACGATCTCGAAGGGCATGGGATTTGATGAAGTTAACAGTTCTTATCACTATCGATAGCGAGTGATTGAGACGTGCTCCCAGGTTTTTGGATACGAGATGCTGCCTGTGAATGACACAATGAATAGTAAAAACGGAAGGAATAGCCTTCTTCAAATGGGCTATGAACCCTCTGTATCGCCCAACCATGGAAGCAGCACCGTCAGTTGCGCATGCAATTATATTTTCCAGTGGAATGTTATTTTCAGCTAAATAACTTTTCATTTCCTCAAAAATGGACAACCCTCTGGTATCAGTTTTAATTCTCTTGGCGAATAACATCTCTTCCATTAATTTGTCGCCATTCCAGAATCTTACGTAAGCCATTAGAAGACTGTCATTGTCTTGCAAACACGTTTCATCTAATTGCAAAGAGAATTTATGTGTTCTCAGCGAATCGACCAAACGCTCCTCGATGTCACGAGCCATTTCGTCAATCCTCCTGCGAACAGTAGAGTTGCTCAAAGGAACGGCCTGAATTGTGCTATTGGGATTCATGTTCATGACATCAGAGATAATAATAGACAAGGAAGGCAGGATAAGCGACTCACCAACGTTGTGGCCATGTCCTGTTTTAGCAATTAGTTTACTAATTTTGTAAGACGCGACAACACCCTTGTCCAATTTTTGTGTTCTTTCAGTCAGCAATTGTGTTAATACTGGCCGCTTCTCGAAATTGTTTCTTAGTGCTTTGAAAAACTCCAACGGTTTATCCTTTTTATCTGGATGCGATGTTACCAAGTGTTTCTTCAATTTGCAAGGCTTCGTGGTCTCATTTGAAAACGTAGCCATGCAGTTCAAGCACATAGGCAATGACTGGTCTTGAGGAGACGGGATAAAACCGTATTGCAAGTATTCCACAGAATACCGCCGACACTTCTTTTTCGGTAAAGAACTCATTGGAAAATCTACTGCGCAAAAGTTAACCGAGCAACGGACGGACAACAGTACTCACGCGGTTGAGCGATGAACACGTTGAACGGTGTGAATTTGCACAACCTGACTGCAGCAGAGAAGGGAACAAGACTCCGGCAACCAACAAATTACAAGAGAGAGAACGACGGAGAAACGACTGATGACTACTGATGCGCGTCAGGAACTGAATTGGTAGACAAAGCACGGATGCAATGTCGCGTCCGGAGACTGCGCCAGAACTCGACAAATGATGAAAAACTGTCCGAGCATCTACTGCGCAGCATAGATAAATTCATAATGAAGGTCATAGCTGCAAGGTTTGTGCTATCAGCCGACGTTGAATTTGCCGTCGTGTAGTTATCAGGCGATCCAATAGTAGTGACTGGTTCGATTCCGGGCCCCCCTTCCCGTGCTGCCGCCCCCCCCCTCTCGCAGACTTCAACTGCTGCCCCCCCCCTGTAAGCCTGCTAGGCCCCCCCCCCCAGGGGGGCCCAGGCCCCACGTTGAGAATGGCTGCCGTAGTGCGTTGGGGCTCCAACCTGACACATCCAATGAGATGATCAAATTGTAACCTTTAGCGGCCGAGACAATTGACATAATCCTTTTGGCAGTGGCATCCTCAGTCTTTCGGAGCATAGCAGCTGAGTGTAGGTTGCATAGGCCATTGGCGGAACGATCATACTCAGTTGTTACTTTACGAACGATATCACATGCAGAGTAAGTTCCGCGTTTTGCCAATCGGTTTGGTATTTTCAGATTTAGCAGCAAGAACCTGTGGGAGTTCCTTAGGACACTCGGGCGGGAGCCTGGGCATGAATCACCATGAATCTTCTGAATGTCGAAGGAATTCCGGCCCGTGAAACCATAAGGAATTTATCAGTTCTGTTTGATTCATTGATGATCGAGTAGTACCATCCGTGATATTCAGTTGCCCTGGCACGAAACGCCATTCTGATGGGTTCGTAACGGTTTGTATTTCTCCGATTCGATGGTTGACGTATGGCTTGTAATATGCTGCGGACGATCGGATCCAGTTCCGGACGCAGCAGCTGTCAGTCCAGAAAAAGCGCCTCCTGATCAACCTTGTGAGCCCGCCTTCCACGAACGTAGCCAGGCGTGCACCAAGCAACGCGGCTTGCAATTCAAGTCGAGCGACTGATATTGTTTTTAATGGAGCCGATTTTGTCTTAGCCATCACAAGTCGGACCTTCACCTGACCGTTGTCATAAACGTTCCTGAGGTATACCGCAGCCGCGAAAGCTTTTCGTGACGCATCACAAAATGTATGCAATTCTGAGGATGTAATGTCCTCATTCCTCAGAAATAAGCAACAGGGAATGAATAATGTCTTCAATTCGTCCAATCCTTCTATCCATTCTTGGCACCATTTTATTTGATCTGCCGGGATGACGTCCTCCCAATCCGATTCGCGAAATCCCAAGTTGCGATGCATTATCTTGGCTTGTGTGACGACAGGACATAGTAAGCCTAGTGGGTCGTAAATCTTTGCCATTTTGCTTAGCAGCCCGCATCGGGTAAAGCTCACCGCTCCATGGTTAACGTGGAACACAAACACATCATCGAGTGGCCTCCGCCGCATCCCTAGGACTTTAGCGTCGAAGGAGTCTTCTCCCAGTTGGTACATGTCTCCCGATGACGGCAATACCGATCCGTCGTTAAGGATCTCCATTACTTTCTTGGAGTTTGAAATCCATTTTGTCAAATGGAAGTTTCCATTTCGCAGAATATCGCGAGCGAGCGAGATGGTTTCGGCTATCGTTCCAGCGCTATCAAGATAGTCATCCATGTAAAAATTGTTCTGAATCGCCAGCACCGCTTCTTCCTTTCCTTGTCCGAGTTCTTGAGCGGTACGCATGATAGTACTGATGGCGACGAAAGGGGAACACGTACCACCGAAGGTCACTCGGTCCATTTGGAAAACCTTTACCTTCTCCGTCTTTCCAAAGGAATCGGTTATATTTTGCGTCTTCAGGGCGTAACCTTATCCGACTGAACATTGCCTCGATGTCGGCTGCATAAGCTACTTCTTTTTCGCTCAATTTTAGCAACACTAACGGAAGTTCATTCTGTAACGATGGCCCTGTCAACAATGCGCAACTCAAACTTCGACCCTTGTACAAAGCAGATGAGTCAAAAACAATCCTCAACTCATGAGCCTGCGATGACTTCTTGTAGATCCCATGATGGGGCAAGAAGTACTGTTCTGGATCGCTTAACAAAGCTTCGTCGGTGACTTCATTAACCTGAGGATACGTACTTGCAGATTGCCTTCTCGTTGTCCGACTTGTAATCTGGATCGCTTTCGAAGCGGCGCAACAGCCGCTGCAATCGATGCTCAGCCACAGGACGATTGTTCGGAAGGTTTGGTTCGCCTACGTGCCATGGGAGGGGCACTTCGGGCCCAACCTCTAATTTCCTGGTTACGGATTCAATTACAGTAAAACCTCGATTATCCGAACTCGCCGAGAACAATAGGCCTACAGTATGACTAAATGACGTTTAAGTTGTGAGCCATCAAGGTGTGAAGGGATTCTCTTTCTAAAACGCTACTTCCTAGCTACTACCGCTCTTTGCACGTCGAAAAATTATTATTCAAACAAAGCATTCTAGCAATATTAGGTTAGCTTGCATATAAGCAGGAGGGTGTCTGCCATTATCTCTTGGTACTTGAATATCGTTACTCTGTTGGCTGGTAAGCTGCTGCGAAACGGAGAGTTTGTTCTTCAGGGTTCTCGCGCTTATTCAAAAAAGCGTAAGAAATTATCGAATTCGTTTTAGACCAAGCGGCTAATACAGAAGAAGAAGAAGACGGAAAAGAAGTGGGCGAACTGGGTTACTTGAAGCCAGAACGGCCACTTCCATCAAACAATGAGGCTTTTCATTATTTAGAAGAGGTCGTAAGATGGTTCGAAACGCGAGGCGAGTATGATTCGCAGAGCCTTTGTAACGTTCAAGGAAGCAGCGTTTATTAGCTGTAATCGGCAGAGCAAGCGGAGCAAGCAAAAGAAAAAGAAAGAAGACACACGCAATCCAGTCAACTACAGTACCAAGTGTATGCAAGTTGATTCTCATACACTACAGCCTTCTGTGCTTCAAGAGCATCCGTGATCTTGCAACTATGAAACGTAGAACGGTTTTAAAGCAGACGGTGATAACTGATTCTTAAAGGAATGTTTGACTTTTTAATGTATTCCTACAGCTCGGCGCTCGTATGAAGTAAACGCAACCATACCTTGCAGGAATGATGCAAGAAATACTGACAAACTGGTAAAAAGCAGTTAAGTAAACATATTGGATTATCCGGACTACCCGTGCAACAATTAGTACGGATAGTCGAGGTTTTAGTGTATTTGTTTTACCAGTTAGTCTTCCGGTGCTAATTTCTGGTTGTCTTTCCCTTCAGTTCCGAATGCTTCAGTGCTGCAGAACTGTCGGAATTGGTGGACCAAATCCTCGTCTGTGTCGATCACCGCCAAATTCATTCGAGCGTTCGGCTTACTGTACCCACTACCGATTATGCCTCTTGTAACCCACCCGAGCGCAGTGTTAATAGCGACTGGCTCACCGCTGCTTCCTACTCGTCATTCTGCAGACGCCATGAGGACGGCTTGCTCAACTCCTAACAAAATATCTATTCGTCCTTTTGATTCCGTTAGCGGGAGGTCTGCCGCATTGTTTGCCCCCGGAAGTGTGACATGAGCAAACCTGAAAGGCGCGAAGAAATTAACTAACGTGAAACGTCCACAACAACGGTGTCAAATCGGTAAGGTCAAAAGAGAAACTGAATTAATCATCTTCAAGGATAGGGAGCTGCTATATTGCTGCCAAGGATTCATAGAACTTAAATAATCAGGCATGACCACATAATTGAAAGAGCAAATCAACCTTATTTGATAACTTTTTGGTTCCAAACCATCGACGTATCCTTAAACGACAAAACACCGCCTCGTCCTTTGACCAATGACGCAACGATCCCGGCTAACATTAATGGAGACTTGCATCCGAACCGAAACAGTCGTTCATGTTACCAACCTTCTACATAGTCACCAAATTCGATAATGCGCATTTTAAATTTTAACGCAATGTAAAACGACTTTCATCACGCTGCGTTCAAATGACCTAGTAAACATTATGCCACGCGTACTTTGCAGATTCATTTATCACGCTCAAAAAAATTCTCAAAAAAGGAAATGGATTGTAATTCAACGTTTTACTCATTATCTCGTGGAATAGCATTCAAGAGTGAGAAACGACCTTACAATATCAATCTTCATCGGACATATGGCCTTCCTCTGCAGCCTTGGCGCCGTAATTCATCGCTGGCACAAGCAGTTCGCTGCTGCCAGCCTGCAAACGCTGCCCTGAAAATTTAAATATTAGAAACAAAAAAATAAAACCGAATCCGTCTTTTTGGATTTTGCTCCGGCGAACTTTGACTAAGGCAGCACTGCTGGTAAAGCGGCCAAAGCTCAGCAGAGAGATGAGGGTTAGGCAACCATCATCCGTATATTCAGTGCCTATTGGTCTGGTCTATTCTGTTATCCGCTCTGTACACGACGATAATCAGGTTGCAGTTTCGTTCTTACTTACTGCGCAGCACTTATACCACATGGGAGCAAAGTAAATGCGCCAGAACTATCGTGGCCCATACTTAAGCCTAAGACCAAATACCACACATCGCCTGGACAAAATTGGAGCAAACAAACAACTGATACTACTATTGGCAAGTAAGTAACAGAAAAGACCCCAACATGAAAACAGAATCTTGTTACATAGCCTATATAGGCAAAGAAAAATTTTCCTAGACATAAAAAAGTTAGGAAAAGTGGGTGTGTGCACATATGTGACCCATGCAAACTGTCGATGGAGCGGTATCGCTCTGAAAGTTCCACAACGCTAACTTATTTCAACTAAAGCAAACAAGGACCTTGCTGTGAAAACTGAACAAAAACTGTGAATGTACGACTGTTCACGAATTGGCTTCTAGCCATTACTGTAAGACATCTTTACCGAGGTCCAATAATTGTCCACAATGTATTGCACACAACACCGCTTTTACATAAAACAACATTCTAATGACCGTATCGAAGTAAAGAATGTAAAGGTTTACCGATAAAAAAGATGCCAGACTTCACTAATACTGATGCGAAACCAAAATGCATTTCAAGCTCTCTTGTTGACTCCGCGATTTCGAATAATGGCACAATTTGTATACTACCTGCACATTTTATAAAGTTCAACATGGTGTGCGAAGTTTGAAAACGAAAGCTGTGCTATTGCACTCACAAACAACCTGACCGAAAGTAAATCGCAAGATGGGTGGGCTGTTAGCAAAAGCTGCATTTGGAATATAGCATGTCTATTTCTCGATTAATGAGGATTACCAGAACAGCCTTAGGCAATCTCCGACATTCAAAATGCAAACGTACATACAGCAATTATTAATTTCACGACTATTCTTTTGTTCGTTTGGTTTCTAGCGACTAATTGTAGCGTAAAAGAAATTACGTCATTTGGAGGAGTGATGTTCACGAGAATACAAGCGTAATTAGTAAATAGTCCTACGATGATGAAGAGACAAAATGCTGAATGGTAACACCAAGAAAAAGCGTACTTATTAATTCAATGATAGCCCTTTGCGTTCGTCGTTCCAGCTTGTCAAGCTTTTTCTGTACATCTCTCTTCAAATCCCAGTCGACCTTTTTGGGAGCCAATGAAGCCAGGTCCTACGAGAGTAGAATTTCCGTAGCCCTCTGATCAGAATGATAGTAACATAAAACATTACTATTTCTTTGACTTCCTGAAACTTTCTTGCCTCCTCGAGCACTTCGCGCAGCTCTTCCGCAACTGAAACAGTAAAACAATGTTGCGAGAATGAACAAGTGCTTCAAAAATTAAATCCGACATGGCTTTTGATTAGTGCAGCTCACATTCCATTAGCCCTAAGCAATGAACAAAGGTTCCTTTCCAGATAGGAACTTACTGTCCAACGCAGGCGAAAGGTCAACGACGAAACGAGAGAGATCGCTGTCCAAGGGCTTATAGTTTCGGAATTTAAAACCAGCACTAAACATAAGTTAGCCAAAGAAGGTGAAAAAGTGACACTCGGCCTACTCAAACTTTGAAATTGCATCAGCCTTTTGTGCATCCTGTTTCGCATCTTGGTCTCCTACGGAATCCATTTCATCATCATAACGGCCGTTGGAAAGTGACAGAGAATTGTTTCTTGAACCTTCTGTTCCAGCAAAAATCACCATCGCGCACGTACAGTCGAGTGCGACGTTTAAATAGGGGGCAAACCACTACGGCATCATGGCAACGTCCCCACGTGAGATCAACTGTCCAAAAAAGAAACAGACATTTATGAAGCAAGAAAAATTACAGAAGGTTAGTAGACTACATCTTAACACTATTCAGTCAACAAATACTTTAAAAAAAGAAACCTTGACACGAACTACAAAAGTATGATTTGCACGTACATTCGTCAAAACTCTACAAAGGGATTGTTATACCAGAACAAAGTGCCTTCTTTGGTTCAGTATTTTCCCAGATAAGTAAATCGACGGTTATTAGTTACCTTGAAGTCGTATTCCGTGATATGAAAATGGGTTCTTGCCTGTTATCAGCCCGCCATACTGTGACAGCCAGTTGTACTGTTTCGCTCTTATTCTGGAGCCAAGTAAATGTGCCAGTGGTATCGTAGACCGTTGCATACTATTGGCAGGCAGATAACAGAAGAGATCTTCCGTTTTCCCTTTGCAATTGTTGGCATGTTGGCTGCAGGACGCTACTAAATGGGGAACTTCATAAAACATGGAGTACCTTGTCAAACTTGAATTACTGGTTTATCAAAACTGCACAGTTGTATCTACTGGAGCTACGTTTGCCAATAATTGACCCTTTCGCTAGAAGTAACGAATTCCGTACCACCAAGACGCATCTTTGGATGAAAATCATCGACGGCGAACACAAACCCGGTACCTGCCGATACCGGCGATGATGGTAGCGAATTTTGTTCAGCTGTAATCCGCAATGCGCAGACGGAAGAGGAAGTTCCAGAAGGGCAGCAGTAAGGCAATGCAGGAGACTGTCGTGTTATTTAAACGGATCCTGTCTTGAACATGGGATTTTAGAAGTTGAGGGACGGACCGGGCGGAAGTCCCGCAAACCGAAAGCCTTATACGGAAGTGGAAAGAAGATCGGAAAAATTTGAAAACTACTATAAGGTATAAGCGACTTGCTAACTAATTAGTGGCATGGCATCGTTGTTTCTCTTTCCGTTTGCGTTCGAAGCGAAGTTGCTTTCATCTTCCGGCAAGGGCTAAATATGTAATATTCTGTAATCTAAGGCGCAAGGAATAGTTCCGGACAACGAATGGGATGCATTCATGGAATGCCTGAAAGCTGATTTGCCTGTCACGTTTCGCTTTGTTGGAGGACGCACGTGAGTTGCTCTTACGCGTGCATATTTTCAACATCCGTTTTCCTGGTTTGTAGGGATTCATGTCTTTTGCTGCAAAAGTTCAGGGAGCTGTTTTGCTGTGTCTGTTCCGAAGGTGACACTGGAGGCATCGACGCACCAGCCATCAAGGAATTGCAATGGCAAGAAAATATGCGGTCGAAGTTGTGCATCTTGAGTATAAATAATGCTTCGTTTAGGTATCCGGGTGGCTTGGCTTTCGAATTAAACATGAATAAGAAATCGTTCCGTCGTCACCCTAAATTGCGCAGTTTGCATAAGTTTATAGTTGCTGAAACTGCATGTGTTAGTCGTGCGCATGTATTCCTATTCAGTCTCGTGACTATTCCCTTTTAGGGTGTTTTAAGTCGCCAGGAAGCAGTCAGTATGATTCCACCGCTCTTGATGGACGTGAAGCCCACACATTACGTTCTTGACATGTGCGCTGCACCGGGAAGCAAAACTGTTCAAATCATTGAAATGCTTCATTCGGATGAAAACATTCCAATGCCTTGTAAGTGGGAGCACAGGAACGGCAGGATTACGTGTGCATGATGCTTTTGCCTAGATAGTTTCATGATATTTTTCTAAGGTGCTTCTCAGCTGTAGAATGTAAGTGTGGAAATGTGTATTTCCATTACCCTCGCACCGCCTTCGGGTTTTTAGATTGGGAAAGGCTTGAGAGAATATGGATAATTCTTCTAGCCTGAAGAAAGATTCTTGAAATGACATTGCCATAAGATATGCAACTTCAATTATTTTGTTAACGAAAAGGTAAAATTAACCAGCGAACTTTTAAAATCAGATTTATTATATAAAATGGGAAATTATAGCGTGTGATCTGCGCATTTTGTGGTATGTGCAATAAGTCATCTGTGGATTATTTATATTCAATACTTGGTTTATTGTAACGGTATAGCTAAACTTGTTATTATATGACTTCACACCGTTTCATTAAACATTGCTAAGGACCCTAGCTTTCGGAACTACGTCTGTGCCGTCTACGGCGGTCAGAATGCATCGTAACAGTCTTTTGAGGTAACTGTATATATATATATATATATATATATATATATATATATATATATATATATATATATATATATATCGGAAGACGGGATGTCTTTTAACGGGAGCATGGATCTTCATGATGTTGAGTTTTCACGGATTTTCCCGTTGCTTTGTACGTGGATGGATCTGTAAGTAAATGCTGGTCTGCCTAGAACTTTGAAGACTTGGAAACTAGGCGTACTCGTTTACCTATCATACGGACAATAAAGCATTGCCGGTATGCGGACATTGTTGCTGATAACTTCATTTGCATATAACTTTGCAACGCGAAACCTAGCCTAAGATTAAATGTTCAAGCGTTATAAAATCATTCGACTGTAAATATAAGAATACCTATTGCTTAAAGGCGCAATACCATCAGCTAAATAAAATAATTACTGTAGTCCTCTAAGACCTCCCAGCAGACAGCACGGGCTAAACTGATGGAATGTTTCGTGTCCTTCGAGTTAAGGCCGTATGTCCGTGCTCCTGTATTGGCAGATTGCATGCATCTTTGTGAGAGAGGATGAGCATATTTTTGGCTTGTTAAGTTTAATCTTAATGGAAGCTATCAGGAACAAACCTTTTGGATTGTAAGGTCATCTAGGATCGGTTAAACCAAATGAAGAGAGGGCCATAGCGAACTTCGTTGTGTGAGCAAAGGCCATCTTGAATCGAGCGTCAAGAGATAGCGCCATTACCATAATCTCCGCGAGATTAGCTTGAAATTCTTTTGAAGTTACGCTCTATCTTATGCTGTGGGTCGCTTAGACTGCACGTTCAATTCATGCACGTTTTCCCTGCTGTAGCTTGGTGCCAGTTGACTTGTTTGAAACTTGTTCCCTTGTCGCCAGATTTGCATAAAAATTTCAAGATATGATGTTTAGCTGGCCTCGTCGTGGCCAACGATTTGAACAACGAGCGTTGCTACTTGCTGGTCCACCAAGCTTTGAAACGCTCCGGCAGCCCATGTTGCGTTGTTACCAATATGGATGCAATGACGATGCCCAATGTCACCGCTTTAAATGTGAGCTTGTTTTGCATTCGGTTCAGAATGGCGCAGTGGTGAAATCGTGCATTGCACAGGAGAGCGGCGATCCTGTCATCATGAAGTTCGACCGAATTCTTTGCGACGTTCCATGCAGGCAAGCTTTTATTTTCACTGTTTATCCCCTTAAAGGGATTGTATCTCTTCAGCGGGGATGGCACCCTACGGAAGAATATAAATCTGTGGAAGGAGTGGAATCCCGTTCAAGCCTACGGATTGCACAAGTAGCTAGGTTTTTGCCAAAGCCATCCTTTCCCGCTTAGCTTCTAGGCTACAATTGAAGATTGCTGAGCGCTGCGTAAACCTGCTGAAAGTTGGAGGCCTTATGGTTTATTCAACGTGCAGTATGAATCCAGTAGAAGATGAGGCCGTTGTAGCTGCCCTTCTTGCGCAGTCAGGGGGTCAGACCTGCTTGGCAATTTCTTAAACGAACATTCCAAGGCTGTTCCTTTAGGCAGGCTAGAATTAATACCAACTCGACACACGCTTCCTAAATTGACTCGTTGCGATGGTTTGTTCACTTGGAAGGCAAGCGAAGGACCTTTTCCTTTTTCCTGTACGAATCTTGACTGTGCATAGGTGACTGACGGCAGCGGAGCGTTTTACAAAAGTCGTGAACAGCTGCCTGACCATCTCAAGTGCAAGATACCGAATACTGCCTTTCCTCCCGATCTTAAAGCGGCCGAAGAAATGCATCTAGAACGATGGTGCTCCCACGGATTGATAGTGTCTTTTGAGATGCCTTGCGTTGGTTTTCAGCATGCGCATTTTGCCTCACCATCAGGACACTGGCGGATTTTTTGTTGCCATCTTAAGAAAGGTTGACGAGACTTCTAGGAGAGCTGTCCTTCCTGTCGAGACGGCATGTACGCCCGATGAAGCGGAAGCTGACATTAAGGACAAGTAGTCCCTTGTGGTATAGTTGATCTGCCGACTTTACAAAAGTTCAATTTGCAGAGAGCTGCCGAGTAGGCGCAAGTTTTTCGGTCGTCAGGAAGATCCATTCGTTTTCGTCAAGGAGGGTGAAGAGATCGCCACATCCGTTACGTAAGCTTTCTTCCTCGTCAATTCCGGCAGGGCAGCGACGGTCCCCAACCTTCGCAGGAATTTTTACGGAATGAAAGACGGCTTCGCTAACTTACCTCTTCTGGCCAGAAGTTCTGATGGCTCAAAAAAGGCGAACATTTATTTGGTGAACGACACCGTCAAAGCGTTCATAATTCATAACGAAGGCAAGATAAAGGTACTTCCACAAAGTGGCATAAAGCTTCGGCAGTATCCTTCCGTTCAACGTTTAGATTATCAACGCCGGCTTGCGCATTTTTGGCAGAAGCAGCCCGAAGTCGGAAACGTGCAATTTTCGACTTGCTCAGGAGGTACAGTTCCCGACGTTTTGGAAACTCCCAGAACACCGCAGCCTTGCTTTAGGGAGTCCAATTCCTGTTTCCGATGATCACCAAGCGCATAGTGGACGTGCCTGCCGCCGACCTGGTCAGGCTGCTAAAGGCCGGCGAGAATTGCCTGCTAAGAGACCTGTCCGAAGGCTTGCAGAACGCCGTATCGCCTAACGGTGAGCAGCCTTCGCGAACTGTCACTTTAGGGTGCTATTTGCAATTGGGCTGCAGGCGTGGGAAGCATTGTTTTCCATTGTGTCGACAGCGAGGTGAACATTAGCGTCACCGGATGGCGAGGGAAGGCGTCCGTTGCCCTTTACTTGGACAGGGAGACAAAGCTCCATTATTTGCACTTGCTTGGGGAGGACTGGGAAGCTTCAGGTAATTCTCACTTGCTGCAGCGGTTTGCGTTTCAAGATGTTCCGTTGGCAGAACCGTCGACCGAAGGAGACACGAGCACGTTGCTTCACGGTGAGTCCGAAGATTGCGCAACCGCCCTTGCTGAGAACGGGGATGAAAAGGAGGGTAAAGATATTGGCTAATCCAAGTCTTGCGTAGAAAGCCGAGAAATTTAAATAAATGCTTCAATCAAGCCCCTCTGTTCGAACTTACAATGAATATCCGTTGGCCGTTGCCGAGCTTCTATTCTGTTTACCTTTTTTAATTATTAATTTTTGATACACTCCTTTAGTATCCGTCAGTTCCGGCTACCAGTAGTTGACATTTGGTCGTTGCAGAATTCCTGTTTTGGAGTTTGCACGACCCGTGTGTTCGAGCAACTTTTTTAGCGCTTTGATAAAATGCACCTTTCGGCCTGCGTCATTTTGCCGTGGGTCATCGCTCAGTCAATTACGGAGGCAGTCTGTACATGCATTGCATGTGGGAGCACTAGATCGTGTTTTGTTTTCTCTTTAGGCCAACGATCGTTGAAACCGAATTGAAGAGCGGATTTCTTTCCAACGTGTTCGTTGCGCAGTTGAAGACTCAGCGCTCTTATCGTGCCCACTGCGGCTGTTTCAGGCGATATGCTTCGTAAGAGTGCAAAGTTTCGTTTTATAATATAGATTTCCATTTACTCGCAACGCATTCAGCGGCGTCACCCGAAGTTGCACTTGGAAGACCCAGGTTTTCTACTGTCATTAGTATTTGTGAAAACATGCCTCAGCGTATCTTCTTTCCGAGCTGGAGTCTTAAGCTGGTATCCATCTAATGTGTGCACTTGCCGTTGCCGTTGTTCAACACTTAGCGACCACACGGACAAAACGTTGAAAAGAGTGCGCAGGGCACCGGGTGGATGTTGTTTATTTGAACGTTGCATTGGTGGTTTAAGCAGGCATCCCGCCGAGTTGGCAATTGCTGTTCTCCAGACATTGCGAATGTTTTCGATGTTAAGAGGCAGAGCTCCCGACGTTCTCCTTCCTTGTTTGACCGTATCCTTGTTGTTCGCCCAGTTTGAATTTTCTTCGCACTGCAGCGCGTTTGTAACCGTTTTGCCATACTGTACAAATTTCGCTCTTTCTTAGAGAGCGCAAGTACTGCGTCAATCCTGCTAGCCAGAGGAAGCAATGTCTAAGGAGGGAAGTCGGCCGGACAGCGTTGCCAGCAACAATGATGACGTTATAGTGGTACCCAAGCTGGGGGGCGGTCGTTTGCTGCAGGCCGTTGTCGTGATCGATCTTTCGCTAAAGGAAGAGGGCCCGTCCGCCAGACAAATGATTTGGGACGAACTGCAGGCATTGGAGTGTTCGCTGGACATTAGAGTGCAGGTAAATAAGTTTTCCTTGCAAAATGTCGTAACTTCTTAAGCGTCCAACTGTGTTACGTTTTCGACTTCTTGCGTGAATCTGCTTCCGTGCATCGCGTAAGCAATGAATTGTCAATTTGCTTAGGATATTCGTTTTCTATCGTCCAGCCGTCATTGCAAAAGGTGAAGTTCCAACTGGAAGATTCGTTTGCTCGCGACTTAAGGGATTTCGACAACACTTTGGGGTGAGGCAGCGCCCCGTAATGGCTCCGTTGAAATACAAACGCGCAGGAATGGAATTTCATTATCTTTGTTGTTTCTTCTGCCATTCGCGCTTAGGAAGGTGCGTTAGGCCCGCCGCGAAGCAGGCTGCAATTTCGCGTCCTCGGGGCAATTCCCGAAGGTGCTATGCCATGAGTATAGTAAATGTTAATTAATTGCTCGTTCATCCAAAAAAGGCGTGCGAACTGATAATTTATTACTTCGTTTTCCTTAAGCGAAAATAAGTCATGTTCCAGTTTGGAAGCAGCGCGTGTTGATTGCTCCGTTATTGCTGCTGATTTTTAGCATCTTTTCGGACCAACGAGCTTTCGGTAAATTGAATTGGCCGGATGTCGGTTGCATTGCTTGCACAATTACAAAGTTTACCTATTTTGGGCAGCAGTCTTTCAGTCTGCCCTTCCTCTACGGGCCCGCGAATCGATCTTTACATTTCCTTCAATTTTTGTCTTAGATCGTCTTGCCTACCATGAGGCGTCAAAAAATTTAAGGACAACGCTTATTCATACATCCAGCAATAGACCTGTGCTGCCTTTTCACGTTCAGATGCTTCCTTTGGAAAAAAGCGTTTAATTTCCACGTGCAATGGAAACTCCAAGGTTTCCACTTCTGTACGTTAATCACCATAAGTTGGCCTCATTTTTGTAGTCCCGACAAACGCCGCATGTATTCAATAGAAGATTGTCCTCTGTACATTGACCACTTACGTGATTTTTATGAAGACCATTTGCCCTGTGACATACAATGTTAATTTATCCTCCTTAAGCTGTGCAGGTGAGTTTACTCTACACTACAGGATGATGGCTTCCCGCTTTAGTTACATTGTTTGATCCTTAGCATTGTTAAGACTACGCATTCTTATTACTCTCACCAAATGCTTTTGCGTGGCGGTAGCTGGCTGCCATTGTCGTTTACGGTAATTAGGCAACGTACTATTCCGCTTCGATGACATGTAAGCTCTTTGGTTACAGAGATGGGTTGACCTGTTAGAGGGGGTTCTGATTCTTCGTTATGGCACTGTTTAGACCTGCTTTAAAACGTCGTTTGTAGCATTCGGTTGATCATAAGTGAATTGCTAGGAGATCGATAGCCGCTTTTATAGAAAATAAAGAATTTTATATAATGGATTCCCCGTTATATAAAATTTTTTATTTTCCACTCGTTTTAATAAAGAGTATCTTTCGGACCTCTCATGGTGCGTCATTAGGGCTTGTTGGTTACAAGCGCTCTCTGATGTTGTCTTGTTCTTTGGAGCAGTATTGAAATGCAAGAAGGCTATATAGTTTTTTGAGGTCATACTTGGCGAATATTTAATGAAGGATGTAGTTAGTAGGAGTTGATAATTTTACCCTTTCGACGTCACACTTGACGAATATTTAGTAATGAAAGAGGAAGTGAATACGAGAGATAAAGTGACTGTGTACGCTTCTAACAAAAAATAATAGACAGGTATAAATTGACTCTTTTCCCAGAAAAACTTGTTGAACCACGAAAAAACAGTAAATGTTAAATGTATTAATTTTTCACATACTGAATGTTACTGGTTTGATTAAGTAGATATCCTATGGTATGCTTCAATAGAAGCTGTAGAAGAAAGCAATGTACTTTCACGTATCGGTATCATGTGCCAAATTCCATATTTTGACCACCTTCCCATGTTGACCAGTTTGTTACAGCCTCTTGAGTGATCAACGTACGGCGGTTCTGCTGTATTTAAGTAGTGCCCGCCTATCTATAGCTGATATCACATTCAATGATCATATTTATTCCAACAGAGATTTTAATACTTATCATAATCCTTTTACGAACCGAATATGTAAGAAAAAATGACTTGGATGCTAACTAAACGCGGGAAGATTCAGCTCAACCTATAACCATACCCTGGCCCCGGTCATTTCCCGCCATTTCTCGTAACCGATAGGGTTCAGGGGCCGCAGGGATGTGCCGACTCTCAAAGGGGACGGTGGCGACTCTGACACTTGAGAAAGGCTGTTCTGTATCTTCCGACTGTTATGCATTCGTCCGCGAAAGTTACCAATTAAGGATTGATGGCTTTTCTTTTCCCATAGGAGTTGTGTAGTTCCTCATTTCGTGCACTTCTCGTTTTGACAGGTATTACGCCTGTATGGTTCGCTTAGACACTGAATTATGTCTTCCGCTCGCGTCCTTGCGCTTAAATTCTTTTGCTTCTTACTTTTAGCACAGCTGCAGTTGGGCATATTGCGGTAAGTGCAAAAGTTCTAGTCATCTTAAACGTCACTGTAAAATGTTCTCTTGTTCATTGGAGCAATATTTAAATGGAAGAAGGCTATAGGTTTTTTTACTTCACACTTAGCGAATATTTAATGAAGAATAAGGTGAGTATGAGTTGGTCACTTTGCTCTTTTGGCGTCACAGTTGACGAATATTCAATAATGAAGGTACAAAGTGAGTATGAGTTGGTTGACACGTAATCTTTACCTAACTTTCAGTTGGGCGTTTATTGATAGAACCGGGTTTTTAATTTTGATTGCTATGTGCGCATGTCCCGATTTGGAAATGTAATTCATCTTGCAAGGTGAACGTATTTTCATTTTTCCTTAGTCCATGGAAGTGACTCATTGAAAATAGATAGTTTTGTGTGTAAATGTGTAAAAAGTAGCGATCTGACAAATTCGCGTTGTTTGTTGACCATGAAGACAAATTACTTTCCTTTATTCTGCAAACGTTTCAGCAGTAGCCTGGTTGGGTCAGCGTAAATTGGGAGCTGGAATGGCCGGTAAAGAGGTGCTGTTGTCCATCATTAGCAGTTTCAAGGAGAACGGAGAGTTTAAAGCACGAGTTTAAAGAAAGCGCTTAAAGTTTTGAAATCTGTAAATTGAAGTTCGTAAGCTGCTTGAAAGAGCGACCCTGTATCTCAGCGCCAACACGTTTTTAGAGTTTCAAGCAGCTGTTATACAGAGACAACTAGCTGCAGTGTAAGGAAAATGGAGGCAAAGCAAATGAACCTCTTCGTATCATCAACTCTGATATTCATTTGACGTTAAATTTTCTTATTATTTTTGTTATGACTAGGCTTCCTTCCATTGAAGCCTAAATCACTCTGCCGTGCATTGCAATGATGGGAGAAAAGATTCAAGCATTGAGGTGAACGTTTAAGTTTTCATTTTTCTTTCTTTCATTTTTCCTTATTCATTCGCGTAGTTTTTATCGCGAGTGAATAGTTATTATTGCGCGATAGCTAAAACATTTGAACTCAAGGTGAGTCGAGTCGAGTCTTTAATGTGAGTACCCACGTGTTTACAATGAGTGTCAACGAATATAGGTTCGCAATGGCGAGAAATACTTGTTGCACGACACCCCATTTTCCGTGAAGATTTTATTCGCATTTCATTTTTTCTTAGTGGATACCATTTGAAAAGTTGGGTTTCGGCGAGACGTCTACACTGGGCTCGTTCTACAACGCCGACGTCGTTGTGGTGGACGTCAGCAACAGTTTGCAGCAGAGCACCCTGTGCTACCACCTGGGCGTCCGCGAGAGCATGAATCAGAATTACAACATTGTCCTGTATGCTTTCGACGAAACGTTCCGAGAGCGATCGCCCTTGCATTTCAAGGTAACGTCCATTGCTATCGTTTCGAGCAGAGTCGAACTTGCCAGCCGGTCTGCTTCCTTACAGATGCCGCAGAACAACTACAAAACGCTGCTGTATGCCATGGTGGATGGCACTCTGGTTGCTTGGAGTTGTACCCACGTAGTCTTCGGTATTCCCTGGTTCGGCAGTCCTCCGGTCGCAAACGGCGGTTCCCAGTGCAAAACGTCGTTTCGTTCTCAGATCAAGCAGCTGCTCAGCGAGGTGCAAATTGACGCCAGGTAGAACTTGGCGCTTTTGAATTTCGTAAATCCACCCTTGCCTAGTGAAGCAAGCATAGCAAGGAAAAATTTTTAACCGACCTACAAATCTCCCGTCAGAATTGCAGCGGCGAAAAGTTTAACAATGTTTTAAATCAACTTCGTTCTCGCTTGGACGATCCTGACGTACTGTCCGTGGATACAGTCGTCAGTATGCTCCTTTCCTACCGGTGTGCACTGCCTTTTTGTCCGTTGCGCCGTTAATCAGCTTGCCTTGAAGAGATGTGCAAAACTATGGCGCAATGGTGTCAATGGTCGAAGACCTGGAAAGTCTTCCTCAGGCAAAAATATTCGAGTCTTCCGCGGTGCAGTTTCATTATGCCTTCGCCCTGAACCGGTCGAACCCACCCTTGTTAGACTGCTCACTATTTGTCATTGAACTTCAGGCGAAACACAGGTGACGATCGCAGTAAAGCGTTGCAGGTGATACTGGGCATGTTGGAGAAGCCGGAAAATCAGATCCCTGATTTCCTTTGCTTGGCCGGCCGCATATATAAGGATCGACTCTGCGAGTCGAAATGTCAGGACAGACAATCTCTCGACGAAGCTATAAAATGGTATGCTTCCTCTGTTTTGCATTCGGCCAATATTAATAGAAGGGTAGTTGATCCAGGTTTTGCTACCGAAACAATCTTGTACTTGAGAGTGCACTAATGTTTTTGAATCAAGGCTACCAGAAGTTATTTGCTTCATCAAACCGCGTAATACTGACTTTCCTTCGGATAGGTAAACCCTCGGCAATTTCGCTGGCACAAGCAAAGCAGACATTAAGCCGAAATGACTTCATTTCTAATCGCGGCGTAGTTACGCGAATTAGCAATAAGGGAAGTTTGAGAAGTGACCAGGAGTTATGCAGGTGAGAAGAAAATCAAAGATGGAAAGATACACTGCGAAACTTGGAGTATCCAGTCTTGTACCGTTTAATCCTAAAGGTGACAGTTCACGAACTTGCAATATAGGAAGGAAATATAAACTGCACGTCTAACTCTTCGTAATTTGGACGTGAACATAGGAGCGTTGGTAATTCCGATTTCGTGCATATGTTCGCAGGCTCTTTGCCCGCATAAAATATCTGCGTAGTTTTGGGCTCATACTCGCTAGAAATTTTCAGAATAACCCAATTTAGGAATACACTATATGGAAAAGCAATGATGACTTAAAGTTTGCTTGGTGAATGTGCTGCATTCACGCTGCCAGTTTTCTACCTTCCTATCCGAGCCTTTTCGTTTTCCTCTTCGATTTGCATTTTGCAGGTATCGGAAAGGATTCGAAATCCAACCAAACGAATACGCCGGGATTAATCTTGCCACCTTGTTAGTTATTGCCGGCGAGTCGTTCCAAACGTGCAATGAGCTGCAGCAGATTGGTAATGTATTGTTTGCCAACGTTGACCGTATAACTGCAAGTTTCAGCTATGATCTTAAGTGGTCTTCTGGGTCGCAAAGGGTCGCTGTTCAATCTTTTGGACTATTGGGATGTGGCCACTTTTTTTGAAATCAGCGTTCTGGCTGAGAACTACGTCAATGCTTGTCAAGCTGCGTCGCGTATGTTTGAATTGAAACCGCCGGCTTGGTACGTTTTAGTCCTTTGCGGTGCATCTCGCCTTGTCTCCCCAGTTTCACGACAACTTCCATTTTGCGCTCCATTGGATGTATCCGCTTCGGTCGCGTATGATTTTCTGCATCAGACTAGCCGATGCGTTACGTAGTTGCCGCCTTAAGCCATATTTATGCGTTTCAAAAAAGACATTATAAATTTACGGATTTCTATGTTGCTTTTGTGCGTGACTTTGCTCCGGTGAATGCGTTGCTTAGAAGTTTGGCAAATTTAGGTTCCTGAAGTCAACCATTGGCAATATAAAACTGATCAAGTGGTACCGCGAATCGACACGATCCTCGTTGGATAACTGTACGCAGTATCAACACTTTTTGTTTTGGATGGATTTCTTCGTCGAATACACTCGCACGGAGCCGGTAACGTCGGACATCCGTTTTCCCGTTCTGAGCATGGAGCCCTCCAAGGTGCCGGTCGATTATCCTGATCTCAGCTTTGCCCCTTTGAATCCTATTTTGCAGGTTCACATTCCAAGCTACGTGTCTGTCAATGAGGCTAACAATTCCATATCGCTTTGGCACGTTGAAGACGCAACCGTAAACGCAAACGTTCACCAGTGGATATTTCCTGCTGAGTCAATACGTGCAATAAGCGCGTCGAAGAGCGACGAAAGAGCCGTTTACCTCTACGTATATCTTAATTCGGACGATTTTACTTTGATTCTTCCTACGGATTTTCACCGGCAGAGGTGTCGCGATGTTGCTAGAATCCATTTTCGGTGCACGGAGAATCTTTCTTAAGGTTTCTGGAATTGGCCAGTCAAGTAACATCGACAACCGAGGGAACTAAGCTGTTAGGCGACTACACAGACTTGGAGCCAATATCCGTAAGTATTAATGTTTTAATTTTGCATGCGGCCACCTACCCTGTCTCTTCGTTGTTTCTTAGTATGAGTTTGAACTGGATAAGGACGGCGGTCGAATGGTTCTCGGCAAGGGCACTTTCGGCACGGTGTATTCCGGTAGAGACTTGACTTCGCAGCGGATGATCGCCATCAAGGAGCTGGAAATTAAAAATCCAGAGTAGCATTCGTTTCGATTCCCATCTGACCTTATATTCTAACTGTGCCACTGTACGAGCAGGGGTGTACAACCACTAGTGGAAGAGATACAATTGCATTCCACGCTTAAGCACGTCAACATTGTCCAATACCTCGGTTGCGAAGTATCCGAAGATCAAAAGGTTTTTCGCATTTTTATGGAATTAGTACCCGGAGGTGAGCTGGAGCGTTCGCTAAACGAGCTTTATCAATAAGTCCAATTCAGGAAGTCTGTCGCTCTTGTTGCGAAACAAGTGGGGACCTTTGCTGGACAATGAAAATAGCATCGCCTACTATTCCAGACAGATACTACAAGGGCTCAATTATTTGGTTTGGTTTTGGCACTGTCGAAGCAGCGCATTACACTTTACTCATCCTACTTTCAGCATTCGCAAAAGATAGTGCACCGTGATATTAAAGGGGACAACGTGCTGGTAAACACGTACAGCGGCCTGTGCAAGATTTCAGACTTCGGTACTTGCAAGCGGTTGGCCGGCTTGAATCCTGACGCCGAGGGAATAACCGGTAGCTGAAAGAGGAACTACCCTCTGAGGGACCCCCTTACGAGCGAACCGTCTTTCAGGGACTCCTCAGTACATGGCTCCCGAAGTGATCGAGGAAGGATTGCGAGGCTACGGAGCGCCCGTAAGTCATGGCTGCTTATATCCATTCTACATAGGTCTTGCTTTTGTTAGGCAGATATTTGGTCGTTCGGCTGCACGATGATCGAAATGGCCACGGGGAAGCCGCCATTTTTCGAGGTAATTTTCCACTTTCATGGCACCGCTCTTCAACTCGTATTTTGCTCAGCTTGGTCTGCCGGAAGCGTCCATGTTCAAGGTATGATAGTCGTTCGCTATTTTGTATTTAAACTTTTCAAGCAGACTTCATCTTTTGTGGAGATATCCGTATCTCTGTACGCGTAAACGTTCGTGTTAATGTGGCAGTTAGCGAGTGTATTAAGGATGCAGCTATAACCCAAACAATAATAATTCCATCATTACTGCGCATGTTTACTGGTGTATATGTTATGTGACGTCTGGCTTATTATTTGCTTTGCCCGTTAACATTACGTTTTTGAAGTATTAATTAATTACGTTTTTAAGCTTTTGGTATGCTGCATCCAACTTCTTATCTGAAATCAAATTAATATTAATTATGGTAATTGCTTATATTTCGTATTACTTTTTATGCATCTGCGGTTCGAGAAGTTCGTTTGATATACGGTAACAAATTCTCGCTTGATTTTCTACAAAAAGTTGAGTGCGTTTGGCTTCTGGTGGTTTTTTTAGAAGATTTCGTTTGCGTTATATATATATATATATATATATATATATATATATATATATATATATATATATATATATATATATATATATATATATATATATATATATATATATATATATATATATATATATATATATATGGGTTCTATTTCCTGACTTTAAATGTAATTTTTGCGTTTGGAATTGCTTGTTAACCTTTTTGGCTATCTTAGGCGTGTTCACGGCACATATCGTCCATCGTCCGTAGGCTTAGTACAGACCATTTCTGAAGTATATGCTTCCGGGAGCTTCTGCGCTGTATTCTTGTCCTAACTGTCCAAACTATGGCGGTGATAAGCTCAACCGTTAAGAAGAGTCCCCGTATTTATATTATGGCAGTTTGTGTTTTTTTCATTAACGGGGTAAAATGTATTTCCGCGTAAACGATTTTTTCTCTTCCACACGGTATACCCCCGTTCGAGAAAACGTTTTATTCTTCCTCTTCAAAGGCTAGCTTTCGGGTACTCCTCATGTACCCATCATCAGACCAAAAATAAACGTCGACCGCCCAGTCAGCCAACGGTTCAGCAAGCCCGTCCGCATGACCATCCGGGCTTGCTGAACCGTTGGCTGACTGGGCAGTCGACGTTATGGCAGTTGGATGTATTCGCGGCTTGTACCCGTTCCTGTACAGGAGCGAGTACAAGCCGTGAATACATCCAACATGCGAAGACCCGTTACAAGACACCCCATCTTTAATTATGGCAGTGCGCAAATTAGCTGTTCCATTACCTTGTGTTTATACATTCAAGGATGATGGTTAGATGTTTGAAACGTTTTCATATTTTCGTCATTGAGACAAACAAGACACATTCATGCGCTTGTCGTTGCATGCGAGCAGCAGTCTCTCCCCACTGGCTTTGCTGTCTTTTGTTTAATCATTAGTGATATTACGGTGACATGCTTGCTATGTTGGCTGTACTCTAACCATGAACTATTCCAGGTCGGTATGTTCAAAGTCCATCCGCCTATTCCGGAGAAGTTGTCGAACGCGACGAAAAGTCTTATTTTAAAGTGCTGATGCTAATGTTGCCATGTATTGCTTTTGTGCAGTTCCGCTGCTTAACTGCAGGTGCTTCGAGCCTGATCCGAGCCAGCGACCCACAGCTGCTATGTTGCTAATGAACTCTTTTTTTGACAAGTGCGCTTTGCTTTGTCAAATCCCATCTACCATTGGATTAAACATTGATTCTGCCTTTAAGATGCCGATTGCGCCGTTACAATGAACAGCCGGACGTGTCTGCTTTTGGCGACGCGAGTAAACACGCTATCTTCACGGACGACGATATACCAGTCCTTTCTTCTTAGGTCGTCATTTCATGCGTTCAATTTCTTGCACAGCAACGACTCAGGAGGAAAGAGACGAGTAAGAATATGTTTCTGCTTGCATACCTTCGTTGAGCCTATTCCCTTTGAATGCATTGAGTGGAATTTCAAAAGTTGCTGCAATCATTTTCTTTTCTTACCGCTTCATTAGTATGGTAACTGCATTAATAACAACAACAACAATTATTATTATTATTATTATTATTATTATTATTATTATTATTATTATTATTATTATTATTATTATTATTATTATTATTATTATTATTATTTCAAAATGTCAGATTTCAAACACACGGTATCCCCCGTTTGTGATGAAAGCCACTTTATTGGAACCAACAGCATAGCTTTCGGGCACAACAGCATAGCACTGATGACGGGCACAGGTTGGTGCCCGAAAGCTATGCTGTTGGTTCCAATAAAGTGGCTTTCATCACAAACGGGGGATACCGTGTGTTTGAAATCTGACATTTTGAAAAGGAACCCCGTATGCTTAAAGAAAGAAAGAAAAATACATTATTATTATTTTTTGAAGTATTCACGGCTTGTACCGTTCTTGCGTATTCGTAGTGCCTGAAATTAACGGAAACAACGCCCTACCAACGGATGGATGGGCAGTTATTAGGAAAATGTCAGAGCACTGTAGAAACCTTTCGAAGCTTTCGGAATGATCTTGTTCCGTCGTCAGCGATTTATTGGTTGTGTAAGGGAACACCGATGTCGATGGGTATATATATAAGCTGGGTCAGGTGATCAGTTTGTATGGTGCAACATTTGCTTTTATTGATAATTACATCCCATACTTCACTGACTTCCCTTCCCTTGTCACGGTTGATAGTGTCACTGTGCCTTATGAAAAAGGCCTCTTTTATTTGCCTAAGGTGGAAATGGCTCTCACGGCAAATAATGTTTGGGTAGAGGTTGCGTGAGCATTGAGAGATATGCTCAACAACCGCAGATGTTTTCTTTGCTTCGTCCATTATCTTGGTAGGGCTCAATGTTTGGGGTCGTCCTCGTCGTCTTGTTTGTATACCGTTTAGCCTTTGTTGTGCGTTCTTGAAGCGTGCCACAGCGGCCATGTGTTCTCGAAATCTCTGAAATAAAGTATTGCCCATCTCTCCTATATACGAGACGTGGCAGTCACAAGAGATCCGGTATACAGCACCTGGTGTTTCTTCTGCGGGTCCTTTGATCTTGTCCGTCCTTGTGACTGCGCGTAAATTGGGTGAGAATTTGAAAAATACACGGAAATTATGTAAGAGCCCCAATCTCTTTATTCTCTCCCCGATCCCGCAGTAGTATGGAAGGGTAACCACAGGGCATTCCGTGTCCGATGTCATCCTCTCGGTCCTCGTTTTCTGTAACCTCCTTCAGTGATAGACTTAACCAACGAAGTGGGGTAACCATTCAGTTGTAGCGCTTTGACGATACGATTAAGTTCTGAGTCCAGATGTCTTGGGTCACAAGTCGTCATTGCGCGGTCTATCATCCCAGTGGCAATACCTCTCTTCACCGATAAAGGGTGATGAGATGTATTGTGGGGGTATCTATCGGAGTGCGTTGGTTTTCTGTAAGCCGTCGTAGTTAGTTTACTCCCCTCTCTTTCCACCAACATGTCTAGGAAATGGAGTCTGTTGTCTATCGCTTTTTCCATGGTCATCGTGATCTTCTCAGGGAATATCGAATTAAGATGTTCTAATAGCGCTTGTGAATAGCGTTCTAAATCGCTGACGACGGAACAAGATCATTCCGAAAGCTTCGAATGGTTTACACAGTGCTCTGACATTTTCCCAATAACTGCCCATCCATCCGTTAGTATGGCGTTGTTTCCGTTAATTTCAGGCACTACGAATACGCAAGAACGGTTACAAGCCGTGAATGCTTCAAACATGCCAAGACCCGTTACAAGACATCCGATCTTCAATCTATTATTATTATTATTACTATTATTATTATTATTATTATTATTATTATTATTATTATTATTATTATTATTATTATTATTATTATTGTTGTTGTTGTTGTTGTTGTTGTTGTTGCTAATGGTAATGCTATTATCGGGACTGTATCTTTTGACATGAATATGTCGATAACGGATCGGTACAGCTTTATATTTGATAAAATGACACGTTTCTTGAAAGAAAAACCTTTGTTCTGAGTAGCTTTAGGAATCAACTGTTTCTGAAGTCAGTGTTCACGGGAAGTTTATCTCTTTGGTTTAACCGCCTCAACCTTTATTTATCTATCGGTACTGACGCCCTCGTGTAAACGGTTCTCATACTGTCTAATGGCAGTGCAAAGGTTTGCAAGAAACAAAACAAGATTTGTAAATGTTAAAAAGCGTCCTAGATCAATGCCGGAGAGTATTAACGGAGCTGAGTGCATAGCGGTAATTGTATATTCACATCGTTATTTGATAAGGACTTCATAAACCGAGGAACAAATGATTCCGCTACGTAACATGACGCCTTCGACTGTTGAATATGCCTGCAAGTGGATTCGTCCATTAAGAACTAAGTGTCCCATTCAAAAGGTTAAAAGAACGCTGTAGGAAAAAATAAATTCATTAACATTTGTCGTCATTCGTTGTAGCCCATGTTTTTTGCTTTCGCTATTTTCAGGAGCATGCCAATTTCTTCATCGTTGCTGTCGTTGAACGAATTGCTTGATGACCGTCCTCCGTGCGACAGGAACGCGTCTGTACCTGATACTCCTGGCCTTACGTCCAGAGCCTCGTTTCTGCGGAAGGAATCTGAACGACGGCAAATACTCTCTTGTATAATGAGAGAGTCGGAGAATAAGGTCCGCTCGGTATCCGTCTGTTTTCATTAGGCGTATCAGAATTGTCGCTTTAGATAATTGAACTGTGGCTTTCTTCCATTCAAACAGGAATAACTGGACCTGTCGCCTCTGAGGTAATTTGCAAACATTTGACCGCACTTCAGGTATTCGCCGTTCCAATTTTACGGGACGTTCTGAGGTCGCTGCTGGCCTGTCTGCGTGACTTCATACAGGACAGGGATGCCGCAAAGCTGCGCAAAACCGGTCGTACGTATTCAGCTCCCGCTCCATTTGCAGATATCCGCTGACTGCCCTGCTTTAGAACAAATTGCGGAAGTTCTTGGCACGGATGCTACGTCGGTCACGCAACTCCATCTCGCATTTTATGCATTTCAAGATGTGGTAAGACTTTGCCCGATTGAAGCCTTGCCTGCTAAGGGCGTTCAACGGCGAAACAGATGCACAGCGTCCTCCGTCGTCATCGCATAAGACCGCATTGGATGTTCACTTTGGACAACCTTACTCGTTCCAGCGTCCAGAGCGTAATGGAAGCAATTCTTCCAGGTAAACTATTATATTTTGATTTTGGAGAAACCCTGCTTCGAATAGCAGGTGCTTTCTCGCTCGTATGGATAAATTGACTGTTGGTGTTCTAGAGCCGAAACCAGTCTCATCTTCGGATGACGACCAGGCCAGCTCCAGCTATTCTACTGTAACGTCCGTGGACTTGTCGAAAAAGTCCAACTACGGGATCCACGACGGTCGTGTTCTAATAAACTTGCTAACCGATTTGCGTACAGAGCTGGCCGAATTTTTCGCTTTAACCAAAAGGTATGCTCATCTTGGTTGTCCGTACTGTACCTCTTGTTCGCTCTTGCAGGAGCAATGCTGAATTCCGGAAAGCAATGCAGTCGTGTCAAGCGTTGTTGAGTGCCATCACTTCGCGCATTTCTTATAAGCCGAACTCCCTTACTGATGCAATTGACAAAACGCTTGCTAGAACGTTAGTCTTGTGACTTTGCTGTTTTTTTCACTTCAAGCAATTCCGTTCGTTGGCAGGACTGCAGACGTCGACGAGGAACTTGTTGAATGGTTGAGAAGCATTGAAGTCGATGAGCATTCCATAGGTATATTGTTAAGGGAAGAGTACACGCTGCAGAACTTGCTTGAAATGGTGGCTTCTCGTGAGGAGTTTCTTCAGCTGGGCATAAGGTTTTGTTTTGCTTTTTCTGCGATGTACTGCTTGTTTTTCGAAATACGTTGATTTCCTTTAGGGGTGGGGTTTCGTGTCGCATATGGAAGCACATTGTTGAGCATCGCAAGAAAGCTGTCGTCGAAAATTCGGCCCCTTCAAAAACCTAGGCCAGCAAACGCCGTCTCGGAGGCTGTGCAACTGCTGTTTACCTTGCCGACCACTTTGTGCGTCACTTGCGGCTTCTCGGCAACCACCAAGGCTTCCACGTTCTACTGTTTTTCGCTGGTTAAAATTCGCCATGTTATGTTTATCCCGCTAATTTAAATAAAGTGTATTAATATTATTACACTTACGCATGCAGTCAAAATAATAACCAATGTACAGTTGAAATGGTTGTGGCAACCAATAATTCATAGATTAACCTGACGAACAGATGTAAACAGAATGTTCAAGAACTGGCTTTGAATTGTGGAATTGTTGAATTAAGTCCCTGTCCAAGTGAATGCTTCCTTACATCACGGTTGGACTTCAAACGGGCTGGCAAAATGCAAATAGGAAGTTCCGACTGATTGAATGGCGGTATCTAGTGTTGAAAGGCACTGGACAATCTCAGCCCCCCTTTGGGGGCGCTACTTTCGGCTTCGTCGATTGGTCGCGTTCATATGGGTTAGGCGAATGCTGATTGGGCGCAATGTTGAGTGCAGTAAAGTCGAGGAGCGTTGAAAGTCATGATGAAGAGGTGGGAGAAAATGGGAGGATGTGGTAGTTGGGATGGACAGAAAACTATCCCTATGGTTTTGGTGCTTTCATAGTCCATATGGAAAACATGTTCGTTATGTTATGAGCCAGGCTTAAGTAAGGGCAGTAAACGACGTATCTCGAATTGTGTCCGTAACAGAGAAACAGACCAACGTGTTTTATGAGCTGCAAAGAGATTGCGAGCTTGCGAGCTAATGCACTATTTGCTTTTCAAGTTTGTGACTAGCGAAGAGAGAGCTGGTTCAGCATTTTCTGGCGAACGAACGGCAGAGCTGTGGAGAGTGGGTGCGCTTTAACCCTGAAGCTATATTTACTATTCAAATGCACAACGAGCGAAGAGATAACTGTCCCAGCATTTTCTGGCGAACGGGCGGCAGAGTTGGAGAGGCTTGGGTAAGCTTGCAACCTAAAGCAATGTTGACTATTCAAGTGTATGATGAGCAGCGAGTGAACTGGCACAGCATTTTCTCTCGGTACATTTGCTAAGTAAACTGATGAGGTGTGATGTGGCAGTCCGGAGGCGACAGGGAACGATGCCTTTTGCTCTCGCCTCCACTAAACTATAGCAATAGCGTATGATCTGGCAGCCTGGCGGCTACTCTAACCATTCGCGTTCCAAGCGGAACATGGTTTCATCCGAGATGATGTGTGGAAGCGATCGGTTGAACTTTGCCCAACTCTGTGCTCGATTTGTCAATGACGAACTGTCAATGCTGAGCTGTACCCGTCCCGCTAGGATGGCACAGAGGTACGCATTCGTGGCAGTTGCGCAACATAATTGTTCTCTGGTTTGCACAGGTTCCGTGGGACGGAGGTGCGTGGACAATCAAAAAGGACAGGGAGCGCCACTATTTGCGCTCTTGTAATAAAAATAAACGGCGATCTTCGTACGATAACGGTGTTTCGCAGCAGTCGTTCAAGAGTGTGCAAAAGTAAGCTATTTTTAACTTTTGGGCCGTTTTGCGGCTAAGTCTTTTTCTGATTCGCGTTGGAAACGTCGACGCGGCTGTCGTTCATTGTGCGAAAAAGTAGGCTATTTTTGATTGGTCGGCCGTTTTGTGGCTGAGTCTTTTCTGATTCGCGCCGGGAACACCATGGCGACAGTGGCGTCACCTACACTACAAGGGAGGCTGAGATTGACCTGTACCAAATTTGCTCGTCTTGTTGTGGTATCCCATGAAAGATTACTTAGGATATTTGTACGCAGTTTATATATCGCACATCTAACATTGGTAAATTTCTTACCGTTCCCCATGAAAAACGCCAGCAGAACACGTATATGCTAGAAGATTTGTGCAGGTATGTGCCAACGGGTGTATAATTACTCCAGTAAACTAAAAACGTGAGTTGCTTCGCTGCCAAGCAATTTCTTCCTGCAAAGGCTTCAACGGGAGCTATCTGCTCTTAGCACGAAAGCAAAAACACAATTTACTTAGATCAGTTTAACCAATTGGTTGGACTTTGAACATGCTCAGACAAACCCTGTTAGATGACCAGCAATGCTGCTGACAAAACCAGATTGTTCTGAAAGGTACATTATTATTATTATTGCTAATGTAGCTGCTTTTCGTTAGTTCTTTCTTGATTAGTATTGGTCTCAACATGACCATGTGTCATGCATTTGGAAGTTATTGTGGGATAGCCATAAGAGTTCTCTACAGCAGATGAAAACTAGTGAACCACCTAATCAGATGCAAAAGCCTAATCATTATCAAGAAGATGGTAATGCTAACTATCCAGCGGTTACAGTTCAGTACAGCTCTTTCAATTCTGGTGAAACTATTGCAACAGTAAAGCGCTAAGTTGAAACAAATGAACTGAAAATTGAAGGGAATGCAGCCAGCGTTAAAAAATGTGAATGGATAAATATTTCTTCGTGATAACCTTCAACCAAACGCTTTGAGAATTATGAAAAATAAATTACAGGACCTGAGATATAGCGCTCTGCCTCATCGACTTTGCTTACCTGACTCATTACCTATGGATTAGCATTTATGAGGCTATTAATCCATGAAATAATTTTCCATATGGCATGAAAATTGCTTTTGACAATTTTTGTGATTGCAGATTTGCTGCTTTCCGTGATGATGGAATATCAGAGCTTCCAAAAAGTTCATGAAGATTTCTCTTTTCAAATAGTTCATATTTCAATGAATAAAGCTGACAGTGTGCAAAGTTTCAAGCTATCAAAGTAACAATTAGAGTCAAAATTTCTTAACCTGGAGAACCAATAATTTTAGTTCCATATATGTGTGTGTTCATTTTGATAATCGGGTGTTTCATAACGGGTTTCATATTTTCAATGTGATGGTATTCTGGCTTTCCCGTTTTTGGATGGTACCTGTAATAAAACTGCAAATGCCCTACCAGAGATGGATGGGCGATTATTAGAAATATCACAGGTCAGAACTCTTATCGTATCGTAGCTTCCGGAACGCCCTGGTTCCGTCGTCAGCGATGTTGAAAGGGTGCCCTTTCAACATGGCTGACGACGGAACCAGGGCGTTCCGAAAGCTATGATGCGATAAGAGTTCTGACCTGTGATATTTCTAATAATCGCCCATCCATCCACTGGTAGGGCATTTGCAGTTTTATTACAGGTACCATCCAAAAACGGGAAAGCTGGAATACTATCACATTGAAAATATGTGTGTTCATTCAATATTATGAATTGTACTACAGAATGAAAATACAATAGAAACAATTTAAGACTATTAAAGCATGAATATCAGCCTCAGCAATACCTTTCATGTGGAACTTGTGACCATATGACACGTCATAATACTTCAATAATGAGATCTTGTTACCTAGCTTCCTGTCAAGCTCAACGGCCGACTGTAACAGTGACATTTTATGGCCGTAGCGCTGGCTCATTCAATAGACTGATTGTGAATTCAATAGCATTGGGTGATATCTGCCGTTGTCCCTGAGAACCAATGTTAGTGATCTGAACACACGTGAAGCTGATTACTTCTACCATCAACCCATTTTCTCTATGAACATGGACTTCTTTGTAGAATTTCTTGTTCATGTATTTCCAGTGACGCGGCTGGTCTTTCCTGTTACGCACCACCATGGCGATTTTTCATGCCCATATTCTCTTCCTATGCACAGCACCCGTCTGCAGAAACCGTATAGCCGTGAACTCATCAGCAGCAATCAGTATCAATCTAGAAAATTTCTGAGAAACAGACGCCTGCGTCACCTTGCATGAAGCGTGTCACAGCGGCCATGTGTGCTCAAAATCTCTGCAATAAAGTGTTGCTCATCTCTCCTATGTAGGAGGCGTGGCAGTCACAAGAGGTCTGGTATACAACACCTGGTGTTTCTTATGTGGGTCCTTTGATCAGGAACGCGCAACAAAGGCTCAGCGGTATACAAACAAGGCGGCGCGGACGAAACCAGACACTGAGCCCTACCAAGAGAATTGATGAAGCAAAGAAAACATGTGCGGTTGTTGAGCATACCTCTCAATGCTCACGCAACCTCTACCCAAACATTATTTGCCGTGAGAGCCATTTCCACCTTAAGCAAATAAAAGAGGCATTTTCATAAGGCACAATGACACTATCAACCTTGACAAGGGAAGGGAAGTCAGTGAAGTATGGGTTGCAATTATCAATGAAAGCAAATGTTGCACCATACAAACTGATCACCTGACCCAGCCTATATATACCCATCAAGATCGGGATTCCCTTACACAACCAATAAATCGCTGATGACGGAACAAGATCGTTCTGAAAGCTTCGAAAGGTTTCCGCAGTGCTCTGATATTTTCCTAATAATTGCCCATCCATCCGTTTGTAGGGCATTGTTTCTGCTAATTTCAGGACACACAAGAACAGGTACACGCCGTGAATACACTGAACATGCCAACACCCGTTACAAGACACCCGATCTTTTTCTAATAATGTGACAATTATGTATCTTTTAATAATTGTCTCACTCTTTGTATCCCTACCAATCCCTCAACTCCACATATGAGAAAGTAGCTAGAGCAGTCGTCATATAGGTCAGCTTGGAGACAGTGAAAGCTGGCTAAGAATTTTCATGACAGGAGAGCTAGCGAGAAGGCAGAAAAGCTATGGGCGTCAAGCGCGTGACGTCACAAGGGCGCACTGAATGAACAAGCGAAATAGCTATAAAACGTGGCTATTACAGTATGCTCTCGAATGCCAAAAGCGCAATGGATAGCAAGAACTTGATAGCGATTAGCTCCTGTGCTAAATTGAAAACTGCTATTTTTTAAATGAGCTTTCACCTGTCTGCGTATTTTGGAATTTGGCAAAATAATTTTAGCAGTCATTGTCTTTCATGTCACTAAGTTATTCACTGAAACAGTTTACTTTTTATTGCACTAATTTCAGCGATGTTCACAGAAACTCAACGTTGGTATTTTCAAAAATCCACATCCTTTTAAGTGTTTGATGATCCTTGTAGATATGTCCACAATTTCGTAAGTCGTCATTATCTTGATGGTTTCTTAATTCAGCTGAGTTCCACTAACTTTTCCTGGCCTTGAAGGTCATTCTCCGTGCTGACTAGCAATCAGAGCTGCGTTCTGGTTTATGTTTAAAGCATCGCTTAGATTTTCCTTGAGATGCGATGTTCCCTTCGCACATGGCCTTCTGCTTTTCAATGGCAGTCACATTACAGGACTGTTCTTCTGAATGGTTATGATCGCATGTCTGCTTTCTATTTGCGCGACAGTTTAATTCTTTTTGCTAACCAGAGCAAGCCTCCAATGAGTTACCGATAAGAGGCGTTTGGTTTTACGTCGTTGAACAATTGAACGTCTGCAAGCAGCGGCTGCATTTCCACTGGCATTTCTGCATTTTTTGCATCTCTCTTGCTGAAGCGCTCTAACAAGGGCCCAACGTAAGCTCCTTAATGATAAAGTAATACTTGTTATATTTTTGGATCCTGAGGATGGTGTGGACTGTTTATTAACAACTCAGCATCTCAACAGTAAACAATAAAAATATAAACGATCAATTAAGCGACAGCTAGCACATCAGGATATGTAGGTCTAGTAGGCACGTTCACAGCTGATTCGAACTAACAGGCGCTGGTTGTCTTACCCATACCCATAACAACTTCCATCATAAGAATCATTGAAGTAAACTCCAAACATGTAGGGTACTTTTCCAGGATGCTTGCACAGGAGGTACATGTCCAAACACTTTTGCGCTATGTCTGACCTAATTTTTCTCTGACAAGAACAGCATGTCATCCACTTTGAGGTTTCATCGAACACTCTTCGTCTCGCCGTGCATTTCTTTGGGCGCGCACAAGTCTGCATTTTTTGTATAACTTGGTGAGGAACTGCACTTTTTACCCGTTTCTTCCAGCTGCTAGGCCACGGACATGCACCAGGAGCATCATCAATGCACATGCCCAAGCAGGCAATTTCTACAGGATAAAATTGGCTTAAATTGACAAGCTGAGGAAGAAATACTTTTGAAGCCAGTGTAGCAGGTGAACGCTCATCGTCGTTCATCTCCTGTGTGAGGTCAATAATTGTCGATGACTTTTCGTAGTCCCAACATGGACTTTCATGATCCGCCTTTGGAAAAAATGATAAGCACACTTTCGTCGTGGAACTGAGCTATATGCTCATAAAACCGCTGTGAGCTGCCACTTAGAAAGAGCAGACTGGCTCTCTTATCACAGCTCAGTCTCAGCGACGATAGGATCATCGAATGGCAACGGATCCAGTCATCGATGCCGACTTCATTGAAAGCACTAATTCCGTAAGTGTTCTGCCTATTTCCACGCATTCAGGTCTTGCCGTTGCAACGTACAAACGTCCTCATGGCAATAGTCCAATCAGCTGGTTTCCCCGCAGATCATAGATGTGACGACCGCTCTTGTCGATGAAAGCTGTTCGACAATTGTCCGCCATTTATCGCATTGATAACACACCATGTGCGATACAGAAGCCAACACTGTATTGAGAGTAACGAATTTTTCCAAATGCGCTGTGTTACGTGGCAATTCGACAATGACTCCAACAAGGATTTGCAGGTTTGGTGGTACAACGTTATCGATCCACCAGCAGTGCACACTCGAGCACCAACGGCGTCATCGTTGTTTACCATATTGTACTATAGTTCATGTTCACACTTGTGATGTGTGCTCATGAATCATTAATTCTGTTTCAGCAGGTATCGACGAGCACAACGCGGACATACTGTTGACCTTCCTGCTAGTAGCCTCAAAACAGCTTTCAGCTTTCCTTTTCCTCAGCGGACAACCTCTTGCTAAGTGTCCCTTTCTGTTGGCCTTTAAGCAGACAACGTTGGTTATAGGTGGCTATGCTGTAAACGGCGGTCGTAACAGGCATCTGTCCCAGTGAGCACACCTGTGCACGTGTGACAAAAGGGTGCCTCATCTGAGTCACACATGTAGCCCTCCAACAATTTGAGTTCACGTGCGCAACAAATCCGAGTGCACCGTTTACGTCGACTAAGCTATACAGGTGGTCCTCATTTAATGTCGTAGATGTGTTCTTGGAGATGCAGCGTATAACCAAACCACTTGTGCCATTACGCAAGTAGTAAACGAGGGATTTATGTTCCGCCAGTATATTTATAGTCAAAGCAATATTATTAATACTTAACCATTGAAGTGTGACGCGCTAAACCTTTAGTTTCAAACATTGAGACAAGTGCATGTTTTAAACACCTTTAAGATACTTCTATAAGAATTAGATGCTCATTTAATCAAGCTGCCATAAACCTGTTCTCTGATTTGGAGGGACTTTCAAAAAACCGTCTAACGTTTATTGCTGCGCACTGTTCTTCTTCTGTTCATATGATTCCCTCATAAATAGCAGAGCTTTCAGACCGCTCTTGGTACGTCGTCAGCGCATTAGAGTCACTGCGCAGCCAGTCTTTGGTTCAGCAAGGTACTATGCTCAACCAACCAGACGAGCGACATCCGCTATCAGGTCGAACCGTGACCTGTCCATCATTTGACGCCCATCCGGTCAGTCATGCAGAGGAGCGAGCATCCCCTCCAACTGACCGCGACAGTGGCACAACGAGAAATTACGAAGGCATTAGCGAATCCCTTGACTGTTAACGCTTTTTTCAGACAAAGGCAAAAGAATCCGCAGGATTGGAGGGGATGGTTTGCAGATGGAAAACAACAGGCGGGAGTACTTTAAACTCAGATGGGTTTAAAACAGAAAAAAGCGCTGATAGTCAAGGGATTCGCTAATGCCTTCGTCATTTCTCGTTGTGTCACTGTCTCGGTCAGTCGGTGGGGAAACTCGCTTCTCAGCATGACTGACCGGATGGGAGACAAATGCTGGACTGGTCAAGGTTCGACCTGATAGCTGATGTCGCTTGTCTGATTGGTTGAGCATAGTAGCTTGCTGAACCAAAGACTGGCTGCGCAATGGCTCATTTAATTCCCTGTATCATTTGTCTCATTTAATTCCCTGTATCATTTGTATCTGCTCAATATTATTCTGTTTGCTTAATTAAAAGCCATTCCATTTTTTCCACTGTACTACTGCTATGACTTAACATGCTAGCTTGAACAATCACTACCGCATGGGTGCAAGCTTTAATCTTCTCAGCGTTACTACAAACCATTCGTACAGTAGTTGGGGGTAAGCCAAGAGCTTTTGCAGTACCCACACTTCACTGTACACTAGCAGATATGTGTATAACTTATAGTTTTGTCATTAATGTCGCTCCTTTTCTTTCCTTTTTGGAGGGGCACACGTCAGGGGCAGATAGTGAACGTTTGGCACTCATTTCAACAACGGTAAATCTAGCAGTAAGTGTTCACAAAATAATAGGTGACAATATACATCTGGGATCACAAAGGAGATCAAAAATAAACACATTAAAACCAAACTGACACCAATACTATCCCAATCACTTACACTATACAACAGCTAGTAAACAGAACCTGAGTGTTTTTGGTAACGTGCCAGTCGTCTCCATGAGCGACGTATAGCGAAACGACGTAAAGTGTGGCGCTGCTTCTCCATGGAGTGATTCTCAGGATGCAGCGGCTGCTGGTCGTGTGCCGTTCATGTGCCTTTTTCTCTAATAAAGATTTTTGCCGCTCGGATATGAACATGCCGCTCATGACTTCTTAGAGTTTTTGTCGGCGGCTCTAGCAGTTATGGCTTCAATGTCGCTAATGCTACTTCAAATTCACCTTTTCCATGTGGTTCTCAGTCGACGCTTCACTTTCGCGCACTAAAACTCTGACTCAAGGAGATTTCAAACTGAAGGCACGAATACGTTCCAGCAATCAGGGAAACCGTACAAAAGACATGGTGAAATCACCGTCGTCGATTCGATCACCAACGTTCACAACTCAACGATGCGTCCATACGAAGACGGTTTCCAATTTCTCTGCATATAATTGCCGAACTAAGTGCAGTACACACAGTTTACTGTCTTTCAGCGCGTAGAGCCTTTGTAATTCTTCCCAAACTTCCTTCAGAGGAAGCATATTGCTGAACATGCCGCTGGTGTTCATCTCAAATGGCTAGTAGAACTCAGCAAACACCAGACCTTGCTTAAGCTTACAAATGGGGTCATCACTGTCCTATATGACTTCGCTAGACTGAACAACAGCCCGAAGCTCACACTCCATCAGCATCAGCTTCATTTAGGAACTCCACGTGGCGGCCTACTTTGACCAATCCAACTTGTCAATGGACATGTATGGATGGGCGAAGTGAATTGCGCAGCGGTGGATGTGGGTCCATGACCGAAACAGAAATTTTATCTGCGTCAAAGTGACACAAACGTACACAAGGAGCTGGCTGCAAGCGAGCGAGACTACAAGACATCGGCAAAGAGAAAGACTGATAGCTATCGTAAAACCAGAAGTGATGCACAGGTTACATAACGCCTGAACCCAAACACGCTATCAACTGCAATAAAACTGAAATCTCTCGAATAAAAATAGCATAAACACAAACTCGTTCTAGTGAAATGCAACTATTGAGTCTTTTTCGTGCTTACCTGGTACTACTGTAAGCCAGAACTTGATTGCTGTAGTAATCTTCTCCGTTCTAGTGCGCCGCACTAATCTCCTGATAACACTCATCCCTTTCACCTTTACCATAGCGCCGAATATTGTACAGTTCCCTTGTATTTCAGGCAAAGCTCAAGTGCTGCCAGACCAGCTCAGAGACCTAATTCCGCGTATCAGACAAAAGATGAAGTAAGTGAGGGTATTGTCATAACTGATACTCAAGCTAATTTCCAGCTAACCGATATGACCCCATAAACGTTCTCCCAACAAGTGGTTGAAATTTAAATAACAATATGTCATTCCATCCGTGGTTAACCGTCAATGCCAGGCATCTACTGCAAACAATACTATTCCACGAAATATTTTTAGAAATTGCATTTTGTTTAGGACCCTGAAGCAAACAAAATATCAGGCGCATGTTTTTCCATCGAAATTTTAAGCTTTAGCTTGCTCGTCCCGTTTGACGGCTGTGTTGTTTGTTGATTTCAGAATAAACAGAAGGGCATGACGCGTTTATCGTTAAATGATATCACCTACCAGGTCTGCTTTTCAGCAGTGGCATTTTTCTTGGTACTTAATTTACTGAGAAACGTCAAAAGTCAGTGAATAAGGCTGTAGAGAGCGAGAGAGAGCACACGAGCATCGGCAACGAACAAAATTGCAGGGGCAAGCACACACAGGTATCAACGCTGTGACTAAGCGGGATGATTAGCTAACCGGAATATGATAAGGTGATAAGTATTCCGGTTTTCACCATCCGCGTTTAGTTGATTTTGCCCCAACATTCTCCTCCTCGAAGTGGACATTTTTAACTATGCTTCCACCTCGCTTCCCCCCGAAAAGCATATCCTTGAAAACTTCGTGGCGGGCTTGACTTAAAGGCTTCATAAGAATGTCCGCTAGGTTCTTGTCGCTTGGAACGTACGACTTCACCAGCAGCATTTGTTTTCCTTTGGAAAATCCATTTACATTTGATAGGCTTCGTGCCTTTTGGCAGCACCTCCAACGTCCAGGCGTTGTGGCCTCGCAAGCTTTCCATCTCTGCTTCCATTGCTCTTAACCTGTCAGAAGCTTCGTTTCCCTTGATTGCTTCATGATAGGAAGTAGGATTAGCTACATCGAGCTGTTTACAAGCCAATGTGGCATTGAAGCTGTGATCAACATCCTTTGGAGCTGTACTGTTGCTATGCGGTTGGCCGGCTTCCTTGACGTCCGATTGTGAATTGTCAGTACTGTTGGGATTGTGACTACTCAAAACCATAGGATGCGTTCTCAATGACTGCCGTACTTCCGGCAAATTCCGTCTGTCTCTCCGTGGACGCTCACGCTTTCCTTTTGGATTCAGCGGCTTGCATTTTGGATCGTCCTTAATAAAGTATTGTTCTTCTTCCTTCGCATTCCTTTGGCTAACATCGGAGAGGCAGTCGGCATCAGCTTCTCCTCCCAGGAAGTAAACTTTTGTGCGCTTGCAGTTGGCTTTGTTATTTTTCTCAAGACTACTTTTTCGTTCTCAAGGAAAGTGCAGTCCCACGATTCCACAACTCGCTGCAGTTCAGGAACCCATATTTGCCAACCTTTGCCACTTAGAGCGTACCAAACGAGTAGACCTTTATGTGCTCTCCATTCCAACTTCGATTTCCTTTTCTGTGACGGTATGTTGACATACACTTTGCAGCCGCAGGCTCTTAAATGGCGCAGGCTTGATTTCCGATTGAGCCATAATTCATAACGTGTTTTCTCTTCGTTATGCCTGCTGGTCACTCTATTCCTTATGTAGGCGGCTGTATAGGTCAATTCCGCCCAAGTTGCACGAGGGAGAGAGCATCCATTCATTGTGCTCCTCACAAGGTCCATGAGTGTACGATTCATACGTTCTGCTACACCACTTTGTTGTGGTGTGTAAACCATAGTACGTTCGTGGACAATTCCTCGCGCCTCGCATAACGTTTCAAAGGCCTTGGAACAGAATTCTAATCCGTTGTCGGTACGTACTCTTTTTAGGCTTCTTTGAGACTGCTTCTCCGCTTCAGTCAGCCATCTTTTAAACATGCCCAGCACACTTTTCTTGTTCCTTAAGAAATACACACACAGCGTGTGGCATCATCAATGATTGTGAGAATATATCTCGCTTTTCCCAGGCTGAGGGTATCCATTGGTCTCATTACGTCGCAGTGAACAAGGTCCAGTGGGCGTAATGTGCTGCTTGTTTTTTCGTATGTCTTGTAGTGCCGAAATGGTTGACGAGTCAACTTTCCCTTCAGGCAGTCTTCACAGCTTGAAAACTTGGTTACGCTACAATAAGCCTCTCGCTGCTTGACTCTTCACCATTTGGAGGATGCGACTTTTACTTACGTGCATCATTCGCTGATGCCATTGGTCGATGCTTAGCTTCATACAATTTGTTGTATTCAATACTTCATCGCCAACTAGTGGACATTTCTGTACTGTTTTTATAACGTACAGGCCTCCCTGTTGTTCGGCTTCAATCAGTAGCTTACCTCGTTCGTCGTAAATGTGACAACCTCTCTTGTCAAAAACAACTCTTCGATTGTTTTCCACCGTCTGCCTTACTGACAGCACTCCTTGCTTAATCCCAGGCACAAGCAAGGTATTGTGGGCAACAAATTTATCCAACATTCCTTTGCTGCGAAGCAACCTAACCATGACAGTTCCCTTTCCAGCTGCTAATGTCGTTTATCCATCTGCAGTGCATACTCGCGAATTCGTCACGTCAGCTTTACCCAGCCTCGTGAAATATCGCTTATCAGGACAAATGTGGTGTGTTGCTCCCGAATCGACAATCCAACTAATGGATTTCTCGTCTGTGCGAATACCGTACGAAGCAAACATATTGCATGGGCGAGTTTTTGTTTGATTCCCTGTTGGCGCCTTAGGGTGCTTCAACGACTTCTGTGCCTTTGATGTGCATTCTCTTGCGAAATGACCCAATTTTCCGCACCTGAAGCAAACGAGCGTTCTTTTCGTTGATTGCCTTGTGTCCGTGGAATTCCTTTCAGCAGTAGTAGCAGCCATGGCTTCTGCACATTTGCCACTACTTTCAATTCGCCTTGCCCAATCAGCTATCAACATGCGTTTCACTGTGGGACAGCGGAACTCTGACTCAGGAAGATTGCAGATAGACGATGTAACCACGTCCCAATCTTCAGAGAGTCCACAAAGAATAGTCATGGCGAGATCGCCATCATCAATGCGATCGCTGATGTTCGTTAGTTCCGTAACGACATGGTTTATTTTCCTCAAATGAGCATCCATACCTCCGTGACTTTCCAGTTTCTCTGAGTATAGTTGTCGCCGTAGCTGCAAGATGCGAAGTTTACTGTCCTTGGGAGCGTACAGTCTTTGCAGTTCCTCCGAAACGTCCTTTGGAGAACTTAAATGCTGCACATGTTGCTGCTGTTCGTCTCCCAGAGCCAGACAAATCTTCGCGAATGCCTTACTTTGCCGGCATTCATGCAGACGCATCTTTCTGCGATCACCAGTGTCCTTCAGCTCTTCACCTGGCTGAACGGTGGTCCACAGGTCACATTCCATCAGCACGAGTTTCATTTTGAAACTCCAAGACGCATAATTCAAACCGTTGAGCTTTTCGATGGAAGTGCACGGCGTCGACGAGCCACTGTCAGCAGCGACGCGTTCTGGGCTCATAACCTTTGTTGGTGCTTAATTTACTGAGAAACGTCAAAAGTCAGTGAATAAGGCTGTAGAGAACGAGAGAGAGAGAGTACACGAGCATCGGCAACGAACAGAATTGCAGGGGGCAAGAACACACAGGTATCAACGCTGTGACTAAGCGGAATGATTAGCTAACCGGAATATGATAAGATGATAAGGATTCCGGTTTTCACCATCCGCGTTTAGTTGATTTTGCCCCAACAATTTTGCTGTTTAGTTCTCACAACAGTAAAAATTCGTGAGCTGTCTGCATTGTGCATGAGATTTATTGAAGTATTTGCAGGTACTCTGTCTCACTTTTAAACGAACTAGTGCAAGTTTAAACCGCTGATCTTCCGTTATTTAATGTATATTAGTAACTGTTATGAACTCTAACTCACCTTTTGATCACAGCTTTATCGATTATTGTCCAACGGCACGCTAGCCGTCACTTTTCGTTGCCCTTATAACTGAGCTGTTTTTGTCAATAACTGTATCATTTGTGCAGCATAGTCCAGTATGGATGACAAAGTTTACGTTCTTATGTTGTCGCTTTCTTATTGGTTATCCATTCATTGTTCGTATGCGTTGAAAATTCAGCTTGTATATACCCTTGGTCTCAGCCGGTAAGTGATTGCCGACCCTTCCTCACTGCGTGAACATTTTTTTGAAGGGAAATGTCTCGTGATCTGCAGGATGTACAGGTAATGCATGTTCGTCTAATATGGTTTGCATTAATGAAGATTGAATTTTGTGAAATTAGGTCGGTAGGAAAACGAATGCTTTAATATGCTTTACCCCGCAACTTTGTACGGCGCAGTTCCAGCAAAGAGTTGCTTTAACTTCATTTCTAAGAGAAAACTTAAACTTCAGCCAGAATTAGCAGTTTAATGAACAGCTGTTGACACGCTGATTTTACGGGATTTCAGTGTCTTTTAGGACATTGTTGGCACTGCTACGAAATTCCTGTCTGATGCGATCACCGTAAAATATTCTCAACCTTTCAAGTTGGAGTAAGTCATCTAAGAAACCCTGTAAATATTAGCATTAACAATTCAAGTGGTACTTTAGTAGTTACTACCTCATTGAATTCACTGATTTAGCTGCAAAGGCTCTTAAAGGCAAACATATGCCAACAGTGCTTTGCTTTCCTGCATGCACCTTTTGATGCGCTACGTGCAGGTTAAGGAATACTAACTGAATGATGCAGCATTCAATTTTATGATAATACATTTTGATTTCCTCTTACTCCGTCTTAGAGATGACTGCAATTTGATGAAGACGCATATTTTGGTAATTAGTCATTTTCCAAAAACCTCTGCCTTCATATGCTTTCACATTAATGCTAGAATACCAGCTTTGCCGTGAAAGAGAACACTGATCTTCTCGTTGTTGTAACTGAACCTGAAGAAAAGGGTAAGGTGATAGTAGGAACAGATATATGTCAAATCGAAGGCGGCAGGTAGGATTATCACTTCTTTGGCTTACGTTAAGTATGAATCACTTGCAGACCTGTGGTCTTAAGAATGCAACTGTCAAGATCATTTGGTTTCAAGGGAACTGCTCGATCGCAGTCACTGAACTGGATTTTGCACGCCTACTTACACGGATTAGTAAGTGATATGCAGAAAACCTTGCGCACTTCAGAACATGCATTACCTCACCGCTAAATTAAATGAGACGTTGCAAAAGAGTTTGTGTTAGTCAAACTCTGTTCTACGAAATACCTCTCCCTACTTTCGCTGGACGGATGCAATCATTGGGTTTCCACATGCTTATTGAAACTTTCAAATGATGATTATGGCAATGTATTTAGGCTGGCCTTTTTTGATTAGTTAGGTCGCCAACATTATGAGGATGCTGGGATATGGCCTTTCGGTTCCTTGCAAAACTCGTCTTTAGAAAGAGAAATAGAAATCAATAATTGCATCTCCCATCTGCATCTGCTTTTTATGAATACTTGAATGCCATCGAATAAAAAGCAGATGTTCTTTAAAGTTTCACTCTATGAGATTAACCTAAGAAGGAATTAAAGCTGATTTTAGCATAAAGGCCAAATTTTCTTAAGTTTTAACACCGATTTTCCCCTTTCTTTCTTCGCCATTTCATTGAGATAACTTGAACAAAGTCGAAACTTTCAGGTCATTCCTTTGACGCGTCTTCAGCGCTTAGTATATGTCACCTGTACAGCTGGTCGTTAGATCTGCAAACTCCTCCTCTCGACCAGCAAGATCTATCCGTTACCCCTCAAGCGTCTGTCGCTATCCCATTCAGTTATGGAGAACTATGAAAATCACTTCCGACTGACAATTAAAGGATAAGTTATTATAGAACAACTTTGAGCGAGGATGCATCTGTTTTCTTGCCACAACTCTTCTCCTTCATATTCTTTCACGAAACTAGCAACAGACGAACTTTCCTTCCATGAAACTAACGATCTATCGAAGATAAACTAACTGGCATTTCACCCAGAGCATACAGTGAATAAGCAAGGCTTATTCACTTTGCCGCTCAGTCTTTATTTACTGCAGAGCAGAATTTATGTAGTATGCATAATCCCACTAGGCACGAGCTCCTACTGGGATTATGCGTACCACGTTTTCATTCTGTTTAGGTAAATCCGTTGGGCTATAATAAATTTATTGCTACTTACGCATTGTGATATTCATTTCTGACTGTTCTACATTCTTTTAGGCATTCCATGACAAGCTTATTGGGTAAATTGAAGCGCCGATAATTAGCCAAATATAATTTCAAAACTTCTTAGCAAATTTGTCCATTCTGGCAGGAATTACAAATATTACATTGATAATAACATAAGAGTAAGTACGAAGTACCTGTGCTGCGAGAACTAATGCGCAAAAGGGAAATTCCCTTCTAGAGATTGGTGCAAAATCACACTGGCTGTCTGACCTTGGAAGGTGCTCGTATCCAGGAGAAAAACTTATTAAAACCTCGTTGGGAAAGAGTGGAGTGTCTTTCTGCGGCTGTTCACTGGGAGAAATTCGCTCACTGGGTGAATAATACTCGCCTAAATGCCGTAACATTTGTTCAAATTGTTGCTGTTGTTTATCATGAATTAATTTCTCATACCTGAAAGCAAAAGAAGAATTACAAAAATATAAAATTTATTTACGCTTTAGGATGACGTTATGTCCTATCCTCCAGGCCCTGAATTAACCATACTGACAACGGAAACCCTGAATAGCCTCGGGTAGGTGAAGTAGAAAAACGTAATGCTTCACCAAATATGTTTAGCCATTTCTACATGAAAAGCGGAGCACCAATGAAATGGGGCAAAAACGCGCCTTGTTCATTTCTTAACGGTGGATGCCGCACTGCCAATTTGGCGACAGCGTGAGAACATGCTCGTCATTATGTTCCACTGCTTCTTACTTCTTTAGAAAGAAACCACTGCAAACGTATCCTCTTTGTAACTGGGAAGACTACAAGGAAGACGAAAAGATATATACATGCGACGAATGGAACACTCGACTTCTGAAATGCAATTGGGAAAAATCGGGTGGAGATGACAAACCGGTAACTAACTTTTCACTGCAGTTAACTGTGGAACCTAATGCTGAAGCTATTATTCAGCTATTCACTAGAGCTCCGTAGTCATTCCTTCGCACCCCTCTTAAAAGCATGACATTGCTCGCTGAAAGCAAGCTGTCCATTTACTGTTAACTGTTGATGAGAACGTCATTAAGTGACCAGTAGGCAATTGCCTATATATATATATATATATATATAATATATATATATATATATATATATATACAGTGGAACCTCTATAAGTTTACCACTAAGGGCGGTAAGAGAGGTGGTCAACTTATATTGTGGAAGTGGTCAACTTACAGAGGTTCCCCTTGAATTCAGTCGTAAACACACCACAATTCCTTCCAAACACTTTACTGAAGAAGGAATGCAGTAATCTATATGAAGAAACGTTGCGAAAGTAAAATAATAAAAGCTGAATTAGTATTAAGACAATAAAAATAAAATAGTGGTTTACAATCAGTGCATTTTATAGCCAGATCGTTGCACATGTAAAGAAAGAGTCTATCGTTGTCTGCTTTGCTTTCTTGGTACAGACATAAGTGGTGAAAGCAAACTCAGCGTCGACTATTGCATTAAACATATCAGGGCACTTTTCAGCAGCAAATCACTTCAGCTAATGTAGTGAATGGCGAACGTCATCGGCTGTTAGTGTCTTTTCGACTTCTGTATCGCTATCGCTTTCTTCTTCTCAATCAGGCAAGCGCTTGTGAATTATCAAGAGGGCAAGTGATGCTTTTGCCAATCTGTAAAGGGGGCACAAATGCGAACAGTCGCAACAGATGCGCGCTACCATGGCAGAAGCAGTCATGATACATACGCACACATTGATAAACATGCTAATGACTTCCACATGTTAATGATTTCTGTTCCACATGATGCAGTGATGACATATGCTCATATGTGGGAATACGCTCACAGTCATTACACATGCACGCACATTGATAACATAAGCAAACTTCACTTTGTAATGTTCACGGCATTTTGTTGGTCAACTTATGGGGGTGAAAACATGTAGTAATTAATAGCCAGTGTCTCAGCTATGGTGGTCAAGGTACAACATATGGAGGTGGTCAACATGTAGAGGTAACTCTCCTGTGCCTCACCATGGGGTCCGGCCAACCAAAAAAATTCGGTAAACTTATAGCGGTGGTCAACTTATAGAGGTGGTCAACTTTGGAGGTTCCACTGTATATATATATATATATATATATATATATATATATATATATATATATATATATATGGATCTTTTCTGTCTCGTTCCCCGTCATACTGTAACTTCCTGGTATGACGTCATCCCCACGTTGATTGGCCCGTTTATTGTTGGAGACATAGGTGGCGCCACCGTCACATTTTGCAGGCCGAGCGCTCGAAGCAATCTTTCCTTCCCTTACCTAAGCCTAAACTATAAAATAAGAGTCATGTCAATCTTTCCTTTTAAATTACGAAAGCAACAAGACCGTAGGCATCGTTTTCCGCCCTTACCTAAGCCTAAACCATGAAATAAGAGACATGTCTCCCTTTTAACTTACGAAGGCAACAGAACCATAGGCATCGTTTTCTGCCCATACCTAAGCCTAAACCATAAAATACGAGACATGTCTCCCTTTTAACTTACGAAGGACACAGAACCATAGGCATCATTTTCTGCCCTTACCTAAGCCTAAACCATAAAATAAGAGACATGTCTCCCTTTTAACTTACGAAGGCATCTTACAAAGGCTCTTGAAGTTTACGATCGCTAATGCATCTCGGCGCCCTCTTCGTAGCATTTTATATCAGCGTTCGGCAACAGAAACGTCATTAGCACCCCCAGCGCCCCTATATATATATATATATATATATATATATATATATATATATATATATATATATATATATATATATATATATATATATATATATATATATATATATATATATATATATATATACAGTGGAACCTCTATAAGTTGACCACTTAAGGGCGGTAAGAGAGTGGTCAACTTATATTATGGAAGTGGTCAACATAGGGAGTACCCGCTTGAATTCAGTCGTAAACACATCGCAACTCCGGGGCTTTCCCAATAGCAACCCCGTAGCAGCCTGATTCGCTACAGGCGGCGCTGATGTCGTTTTGCTTGCTGCTCGACTCTACGCCGATCCAGGTCACGCCACTGTCGATAACGGCGTATTATGCGCCAAATTGAAAAGACTTATCCGCAAAACGGCCGATCAGCGAGATTGAGTCTGCTTTGTCAGAAAATGCAGAAAATAAACGCTAGAATTCGTACGTACGTTCATCAGGCGAAGCGGATCGTCCAAAGTAGGGCCTAAGCTTAAACCAGAACATAAGGGAAAGCGTGGAAGCAAAACATCATAGTCAAAGGTAGGCTCCTTAGTCAGAGGTAGGCTGCTTCTATACTCTATGTGTAGACTGAAGATGATCAGAATTACAGTGTAACCCTAAGACGCAGAAACTCCATAATGCAACATATCTTATCCACGTGCAGAACGTTTCATGAAACTTTTGTCTCTAACTGTCACAGGAAAGATCGGCACATTCACTTTAGCTGCGGACCTCTTCTACTCTAGGGACAACGCGAAACCATTCGCTTGTGGACTACAATGTTTCTTCATTGATTCTGAAAGTATTAAGCAAAACACTTTTTCGCTTAGCTGATGGTCAAGGACTGAAGTAATACAGTTTATTTCACAGTGCAGTTCACGACGGCGGGTGCATGGTAGCGATGTCTTTTAATATTTGGTCGAATGCCTGTTCACGGCGATATTTCCGGCGCCACATCGCCTCAGCTAAATACCACCGCAGCATGCTGCGGTGCATCCCACACCGCAGCCGGACTGACCGCTTGAGTTGGGCCCACAGCGACTCTATTGTCTGCGTGTGGGCACCAGTCTCCCTGTCAACAAAATTTGTAGAATGGTTCACCGTCAAGTGGGTGAACCCTTCTGCGGAAAGGCCTGAGTAGCCTTTCCACTTGTCCGTCATTATAACGGTCCCCGGCCTCACGTGCTTTTTAATCAGCGCCATGAGTGTGGCGCTGGAGCGGTCTTGTACGGGAACCGCGAAAAACTCTTTTGTTTGGCGACAAATGCCGCCAAACACCCACTGTTGTGGATACATGCGGCCAACGTTGTATTTTCTTTTTGAGAACATGGTCTCATCGAGCTCGACGATAAGACCATGGCCGCCGATCATTAGCGGCTGCCTTGAAACCACTTCTGCCGCAACCACCCTCATCCAGTGGTTCCATGCAACCGCGGTGTTTTTGCTCATCCCTATAGGGAACATGTAATAATACCGTCATTACGTACTGTGGAACGTTCATACCCAGCTCGTTCACGCAATTCCAAACTGGGGTGAACTCTCGGCACCAATCATAGATGAATAGAATTATGGTGCGCAGCGGCAGTCGCCCACGGGGTCCTGTTAACCATGAACTACAATTTACGTTTAAGACAGCACTTCGAACCAAGTTCCAGTTCGGACTGAAACTTCTTCGCTGCATCCCTGGGCGCGGCATCTCCACGTGGGAGTCCGCCCGCTTCGAGTCGCCAGTTTCATCACATGACCCCTGGTACATAACCTCTGCCGCAGCAGCAGACCTTTATCCTGTAAGAACTCAATCACTTCCTGCTCGCTCATCGACCACAAATCTCCGAATTTCATCTTCCTACTTCAACGAACTGGTCAGAAAATTCCACACGTTTTTATACGGCTGACATCCATGAGCAAAAGTAATGCGATTGGCTGAGACGACAACGGCACGGAAAGAATATGATAAGTTCACGGGAGTGGTGCCTCGGATGAAGGAGTTCGAAGAAGACCTTGTGCGAACAGTATGACAGAAGAAAGTTAAGATAAAACTGAAATTATCGGATGCCACAAAGATTAGTAGTTTCCTGGATCTTTAAGCAAGTGGCGTAGTTGGGGCTGCTGGAAATTACTGCCTTCATTCAACGTCACAGAAGACAAAAGTGGATGTCTGTGTTGCTTTCATAATGTACATGAGAAACCTGATCCCTATACTGAGGCCTACGCTTAGGTAAGGGCACAAACCGCTGCCTATCGTTGCGTTGCTTTCATAGTCTTGATCGGGAACATGTCCCTTATGTCCTGGCCTAAGCTTAGGTAAGGGCAGAAAACGATGCCTACGGTCTTGCTGCTTTCGTAATGTAAAAGGGAGACATGATTCTCATTTTATAGTTTAGGCTTAGGTAAGGGCAGAAAACGATGCCTATGGTTGTGTTGCTGTCATATTCTGTAAGGCAAACACAACCCTTATATTAAGGCCTAAGCTTAGGTAACGGCACAAAACGATTTCTACAGTTGTGTTGCTTGAAGCGAGGTTAACGTGAAACATCAATGTACTGTTCGGGACTTAGCTTCGGTAAGGGTAGGAAGCAAAGTGTGTGATGGAAACCAGTTGTACGAACGACAGTTTTTCATGCGTCGGACAGATGGTGTTTTGACCTAAGCTTTGCTGCAGTTTTGATAAGTTGGTTTGTGGAATGTTGGAGAGCAGACGTCTCAGCGCTAAAGTAAACGGAGCAGATGTCTCTAAGTTGTCGTATGCTGCGTTGTATTGTATTCGTCCTGCACTTAAAAACGATGATAAGGGTCGCAGAATAGAAGGAATGTGGCTGTACCGAGTTTTTGCGATTCATGGCAGCTCAGATGAGCGTTGTACGAACAGTTTTTGTGCCATGATAAGACCACTTGACGCCTAAACGCCGGCAAGCAGGTGCATGCCAGGGAACGAAACAGAACGTGAGTGGCTGACGATGCATTCAGATCCTGTTTCAAGAGAACGGCATTTTATTCTGCGAAGATGAGTGCTAGTGTACGCTTGAACTTCGCTCATCTCTGTACTACACCGTTGTCAACGGTGTAGTACAGAGATGAGCGAAGTTCTGTACACTTGTGTAGTACTTCTGTACACTTGGTGCACAGAAGAGTATTCATGCACCAGTTCAGGATCGTGTGAAGATCATCACCGAGAAATACAACGGTCGAGAGTCGTAGTGTTTCTCGTTCACTTTACAGGTTGGTTCCGCGTTCGACGCTCACCGGCGGGTTGCTGCGCTCAAACTAAAGGTCAGTTATCGTTTTAGAATGTCCTTTTTGGCAAAGTCCATCAACTGAGTGTACGTGTGAGAACATAGTTTCGCGGCGATCGTACTAGCGTTCGTAAAAGTAAGCCGTTTTTCATTTTCCGGCCGTTTTGCAGCTGTCTTTTCAAACGAGCGTACGAAGTGCGGTCGTCGCTGTCCTGTAAAATGTAAGAAAAGGCAAGGTTTTTTTTGGTGGGCAACCGTCTGAGATCAGGTTGTACGAACAGTTTTTGTGGCATGATAAAACCCGTTGACAGCTATTTGCTGGCAAGCAGATGAATGCCGGGGAACGAAACAGAACGTGAGCGGTTGGCTTTTCGTTCGAAATCGCATGAATTGATGGTAGCGCCACTTAAACTGCAAAGGATAGGGTCGTTTTCTATTGGTTGCGCCCAAGTCTTTTCTGATTGGTCGGCCACTCTCTTTTCTGATTGGTCGGCTACTCTCTTTTCTGATTGGTTGCCACCAACCGCGACATCAGCGCCGCCTACGGGGTTGCTACTGGGAAAGACCCGCAACTCCTTCCAAACACTTTACTGAAGAAAGAATGCAGTAATCTGTATGAGGAAATGTTGTGAAAGTAAAATAATAAAAACTGAATTAGTATTAAGACAATAAAAATAAAATAGTGCTTTACAATCACTGCATTTTATGACCTGATCGTTGCACTTGTAAAGAAAGAGTCTATCGTTGTCTGCTTTGCTTTCTTGGTGCTGACATAAGTGGTGAAAGCAAATTCAGCGTTGACTATTGCATTAAGCATATCGGGGCACTTTTCAGCTGCAAATAAGTTCAGCTGATGTAGTGAATGGTGAACGTCGTCGGCTGTTAGTGTCTTTTCGACTTCTGTATCGCTATTGCTTTCTTCTTCCAAATCAGGCAAGCGTTCGTGAATTAGCAAGAGGGCAAGTGCAGCTTTTGCCAATCTGTGATGGGGGTCACAAATGCGAACAGTCGCAACAGATGCGCGGTGCCACGGCAGAAGCAGTCATGATACATACGCGCACATTGATAATACAAACATGCTAATGATTTCCACATGTTAACGATTTCTGTTCCACAAAATGCAGTGATGACACATGCTCATACGTGGCAACACGCTCACAGTCGTGACACCTGCGCGCACACTGATAACACAAGCAAACTTCAGTTTGTAATGTTCGCGGCATTTTGCTGGTCAACTTATGGAGGTCAAAACATGTAGTAATTGATAGGCAGTGTCTCAGCTTTGGTGGTCAAGGTACAACATATGGAGGTGGTCAACATGTAGAGGTAACTCTCCTATGCTTTACAATGGGGGCCGGCAAACCGAAAAAATGCGGTCAACATGACAGTGGTGGTCAACTTATAGAGGTGGTCAACTTTGGAGGTTCCACTGTATATATATATATATATATATATATATATATATATTTGAATAATGGATTTCTGACGGGTTTCGGTTTCATTGTGTCAAAGGACGGCAGGATAACCCGTATTTAAAAGTTCTTTATTTTATAGCGGAGGTTTCAGGACCTACCTTGGTCCCGTCATCGGCGCAAATAATCTTCACGAATAAAAACTGATAAGCAATGCCATACTTAGACATTATTTTAAACCTACATAAGCGAATTCAATACTTTAACCTAGCTACTTCCTCTTTTCTTGAGTTCCTATGAACTTGAATTTTCTTTCAAGCTTCTCTTTCCTGCTTGGGTTCCACTGTTTTCATAATGAGCCGACCATAGGAATCGGCGCTTTATATGCTTGTTGTTCCTCTATGCGTGGTGGGCTCTACGAAGGCTCTTCCCGTCTTAATCGCCACAGTAGACCAGATGTTACTAATCTCTTTCCCTTCATCCCATATTTATGCAAACGTGGCAGATGTAAAAAGCTTCTTTGATTTTTCTAATTCTGTAGTCTTGTTCATGTTTCAGTATCGAGCAACTCATTTGGTTGTTCGCCAGGGGGCAGTCTACTGAATGCTCGACCCAGGCTGAGGCATTGACCCCCTCCTTCATGATCTCGACTGGATCTCTCTTTTGTGGTCTCCCTCTTGACTCGACCGCTTCCCCTCTCTCTCTCTCTCTCTCTCTCTCTATATATATATATATATATATATATATATATATATATATATATATATATATATATATATATATGTAAGGAATTTTAGGTGGTAAAGAGAGATAAATCAGCAGGAAAACTTGGAACTAATGCATCAATATTAGCCATAAAATGTATTGTTGGTAAGAAGATACTGATCCTTGTTATATGAGTTCTATTCAGAGGGCGAAGCTTTCAGAACGAACGTGTTCCGTCGTCAGCGCAATTGAGAAGAATTCTCAATCGCTACTATGAAACGCCTTGTTACTAATCTTTCTTGCTTCAAAATGTGCTGTTGCACTCAGTCTACATTATTCATTTTGGGAGTCAGCGGGCATTCTGTTTTTCATGGATGTTAATGAGGGTTTACTTTAACTTTGGAAAAAATCTTTCACAAGTGAGCGATAAAAGCTCAATTATATGCGAAAAGCCTTTTTGGTTGCTCTAAATATTTAGATCACTTTTAGTTTTTGTTCTCCAATCGGAAGGAGTCATTCCGTGGAAAGGAATTTGATGGAAAAGGCCTGGCAGGCGCTGAGCAGATGTTCGGTTATTGTCCACTCTGGATGGTAACAGCAATTGCAAAGTAATCAACGCGAAAGAAGCATTTTTAGGACGCGTATGACGAAAAGACTAACATTGCTTATCATTGCTCAAACCAAAGTCTGCAACCAAAAGGTTGGAGGTTGTATCCAGTCATCATTGCTTGTCTAAGCAGTTGTACTTTAACAGTTGATGCTAACAAGTTGCTCCAGGTGTATGGCCCAAATTCGATATGCATGAAACAGGAAGCAGCGGAAGCGATAACCTGCGACGAGAATAACATTCTGAAACGAGCTAAAATATCGCGTTTTGGGGCCGGTTGCTATGAGGTAATTCAAAAGTTCTCCTTAACGATGAGCAGATCAAAGTTGCGACATTTATGCAGTATAAGTGTGAAAATGGACGTCTGCAAGTTAGAGCTTACTCACCAGCCTCTGTGGACTCCAGTGGAAAGTTCATGCAGCAGTGGAAAGTGTGCTGGGCAGAAGGGAGCAAGGTGAACTTCGAGAGAACTACAAATCCTGGCAAAAATCCTGAAACTTACAGAATTTCCGCTATCTGTCCATCATGTAAGGCTATCTGCGAGGTTCGTCCCATTCGTTAATGTTGCGTCTCTATCATGCTAATATGCTTTTAGGACAGCCCATTTCATAAAAATTTTACATGCTTGCGGGACCTACCATTTGTATTTAGTAGAGACAAGACAGGAAAAGCTTGCAGTGGATGCAGTTATCGAAACGTGATGAGCAACTCCTTGCTCTTCCTGATTTTTTATAACATACCGAATTGCATGTTTTATTAGATTCATTGTGCTGTCGGTTGATGAAGCAATGAATTCTTTAGTACCTTATTCTTCGAATTTATCATCATATTCCAGCTCTTTGGCATTAAGATAGCGTATTCCAAGACGGGATGCTACAGAAACCAGAACTGTTGGAACAGCCTGTACCAATGATGTTAACAGAAGTAAAGCATGTAAGCAGTCTTCTTATCCGGCAAACCGTCACCGCATTCATTTTTCTGACGAAACATAAAATTCTGAGTCTTTACAAACGCTCTACCTTCTATGCTGCTATAATAATAATAATTCTCTTAATTCCTGACGCAGCGTAATTTTGCTTTGCCTATGCGGCTGTCTAGCTAGGTGCCACCTGCGACTTTTAAAGTACAATATGAATGGGGTACGTTGTTCACAGGTTGCAATACTTGGAATTGTTCCTACTAAGAGCGAAGAACAGGAAATAACATCACGAAATAATTTTGCAGGCCAAGGCTGTAGTGACATGCTCAATCCCTGAGAAAAGATCAAGTTTTCATTCTAACCGTGTGCCTAATCATTATCTCTGGCTGGCTAAGAGATTGTATACCCCTCTTTAACCATTTCAGTTTTGATCCGTAAGGCGTTTTCAGTGAGGCTGCATGGCACGAGAGGTCTCACAAAATGAAAAAATAGAAGTTCATTAACTGGAATGGTATGGAGATTGTACAAAAGGGAAAATGTTTTACAGCACCGTTACTAAACATCGATATTGAAGATCGTTCCGGTCCAAATGTTAGTTGACTTTAAAATGTTGCAAAGTCCATCAGAGCTATTGCACAAATAATTGCAATCCAACAACAAAACATTAAGTTCTTGCAGATGCTGAAAACAATGACTTTATTAACAAAACGTCAGCAGACATGAGACTGCACATGCTTTGGTGGTTCAAAGGAACCCCTTTTCATAAATCATGCGGCTCAAGTAATAATATACCCTGCGAAAGACAGAAAATGGAAACCAAAAGTAGATAATCACCACACAAAACAAGCCACTTATATTCAAGGAGTGATGGGACCAGAATCTGTCAGAGTAGGGCATCATGTTATGTTTATCTGCATCTATGAAAACAGGAAGGTCGGTTGTAGATCTTTCCTCCATATTATTCAATGCTAGAATTACTGCATTGTCCTGCTGTTCCAATATACCATACGAAAAATTTGAACCTATGTAATGTCCCTCATTTTGCGGTTCTGCTGTACTGCTTCGTTTCTTCTTTTCCAAGCGATTTTCAAATAAGCTTCCTCTTTTATACGTGAAAGTTAATTTAAAACGGCTTGGACCATTCTCCAAAGTTGTCTCATTGTTTTCACTTTTCTCCAGCGGAGAGTGACTTCCGTTCAACTTTAGTTCAAAGGGATTATGATGCAATTCGTTCTGCAACCTTGTTCTCTGTGCACTGTTCGTGCTATTTAGCTCAAGTGGTTTCAGCATAGAGGCCACGATTGCGGTACTATGATTCATCAATGTCAACACACTGGAAGCAACCTTAGTAACAGAGGTAAGAAAACTACTGACTACGTGAGTTGTTCTATTAATATTTTGTGGAGAATTCTGGCTACTGAAATACCTTCGTGTGAAATTCTTGTTCATAGTCGGCGTATGCTGTTTTGCCAAATTTCGGTGACTGCTCATCTCCTCAAAGCCATCGGTCGAATCCCCTGAATTGCTGTTCTGGGAAATATTCTTCCCTGCGAGAATGGCCATACGCAAAACCGAGCTCAGCTGCTGGAAATTGTCCGCCTGAAAAAGTAGTTCCGGGCCGGACGCAATTCGTTTCTTCAGGTAGGCTATGAATTCGTCTTGGGCTTTCCGTTCACGTTTCTCGATTCCATTAATATAGATCACTGCACATCGCAGTCTTCTACCTTCAACTGCTTTTTCTATCATCCTGTGTTCTTCCTTCTGTTCTGCTGCATTAGTGAAAAGAATAAGATAATCGCTGTTCTTCTGGTTCTTTTTCATTTCCGGAATACGAGGTTTGTTTTCTTTGCACGCAAACATGACCGGCAATGTCTTTTCAATTATTCTGTCCAAACGTCCTACAAGAAAGCATCCAGTTCTATCTTGAATATCCCTTGAGCAGTGGCAACATATTAAGTAGCTGATTCTTTAGCAGCATTATGCATCCGTTCCGTCATTTTGTTAGCTGCTTTCTGCTTCGAAGCGTACGCACAAACTGACTTAAGCTGTAATTGTTCATTCACACTTTCACATTTGACGAAGGAAATCCAAACCACTTTACAAAAATTATCCAGCCAATAAGATAACGCAGTTTGACTAAGCAAAAAATTCACTTTCGATATTATAACAAATAATTATTTTTCAATATCATTCTCTTCATAGCGCTGTTTTTGTATGTTATTTATAATTTCACTATGACAGTTACTGTTGTTTTAAGGCGTTTTATTCTAACCTGGAAATTTCAGGGAACCTCCCTCCCAGTCTTCAGCAGATCTAATTAATAGTGACCTTTCTAGGGAAATAAACATGACTAAACTCATTTTCCAAGAAATACTCTTAACTAGAAACAGGGAGAGTGGTTTCCTGAAAGCTGTGAATTAGAACAGGGCTCCTTAAAAGAACAATGTCAGTCGTAATGAAACAACAAATTAAATAATCATTTTTCGTATAACGCCAGTCTTTTCATGATTACAAACAAAACTAGCAAGCAATTGAACCAAAAATATTATTGTGTAGAAAATATTTCATAAATATTAATCGCTACATGCTCCAATAAATAGAGCATATCGTATTGAAAGCGCTGGAGTTTACTCACACTTTCAATCCCTTTTTATACCCATGGTTTGAATGAACTGGCGTTACACTATATACATTAGGCACTGTGTGCTGCAGGTACTTGCTCAGATGGCCTGCCAGCATTGAGCATTTGTTTATGTTGTCATGCGCAAATATGTTGTGCGAGTGGAATCATGTAAGTAAAAAGAGTGCATAGTTTTTAATGGTATTACTTGATTATGGATCAGTACATTGTCATATGGCAATACAATTCGGAAATCTACTGACTGATCATATAAAGTTCTGCAAGTACGGGTCCTTCTGTACTAGAAAGTGAAAATTGACTGCACATGTACATATCATATTGTTCAATAATACTTGACTGTGGCTATGTGCATTTACCGTCTGATTATCCTAAACGTGCTCTGAATAAACGTGTTTTAACTGAGCGAATAACCTCAGGGACCCATGTTACCGTTAGTAAGGTAGTAAACTTGGAAATGTGAAATAACTATTCAGCAATTGTGGTCGAGTAACAGAAATCGATGGCAGCATGCATCTTCGCTGCACTATTTGTTCTACGTGAATGCGTGAGCAGGAATTTAAAGGACCGGCGTTTTCGCGTTTTGCCATTGCCTTGGTCAGTCAAAGAGGATACTTGAACTTCTGCGTGAATGACTGGGCGAGCGACAGACGCTTGGCATGTCAAGCTTCGGCCTGAAAGCTGATGTTGGTTGGTCGAGTGAAGTGGCACAATCAACGACTGACTAGAAAATTGGCAACAAAAGTGCTGGTGATGGACCATGGTTGGATCAGAAAGGTACGCTTTGGAGGATGACATAATCATTAAAAAATGTATTTCCTTAAACGGAAAAATCTGTAAAGAAAACAGAAAATTCAAAGAAATCTTTCTATTAATAAGTAGAAAACCTCCTGTTTGACGAAATGATTACCTGGTGTACTTGCAGGATATGAGAAGGTAGAAAGGCAGTCGTCAAATGTTTTGCTAAAACGCTGACGGCAACATTTGGCAATGATAATGCATACTGAACTTGGAGCGATAAGAGTGATGCTTCGTCTAAGCGAAGATCTTAGCGTTCGTAATGCCAAGTTCTCAACGTCTCTCGAAATATCCAAAGCAAAGATCAAGCCAGAAGTGATGCTGCCGCTGTCGCTATTCGCTCTGTTGTCATTCAGGCCTCCGTAGCACAGAAAGCAAAATCGAATGTTAACTAAAATTGCAAGTTTCCAGCGCAAGTTCGTCATACCAAACTGTCAGGCACTGGTCGTAAGCAGGCACTTTCAGATGCATGGAAAATGATGCGCATGCAAGTAACTTTAAAATTTAAAACTGCAAGCAGTGATTTTATGTGCGCTGGTATTGTTTGCTGGCTGTTTGCATGGATAACAAAGTACGGTGCCTACATTTGTGATTTTGGGTGAACAAATGCTTATCAATTACTGAAGAATGACCCAGGGTAAAAAAATGGAGGACAGTGTTGAATATACTTCAATATAATTTGTCAGTGCATAATTTACTATAGCAATAGATTTTGCATTAATAGACATCACAATACGCATAGTTATATTAATTCTTTTAACCCAAAGACAGTATATGCATATTTGCGTGCAGGAGGCAGTCTTCATTACTTAAAGGAAACCAAACAACAGTATCAGGAAAAGCAAATGTTTTGGTGATTGAGTTCTTGAACAAGTTTAGTGAATTCCATAAAGTTGTTCTTGTTCAGGCATGTCAGTACCGACCAGTCAAAATGATGACCTTAATTCTAAAGCGTAAAATTTCGTTCATGTCCATGAAGCAGTTTTTACACTCGAACTGCATATCAGATTGTAGTTTCGTTGGTTCATTTGAGTTATTTGCAATTCTTCCTAGCGTAAGACTGTCTGCCTTCTGGGAAAGTCATTTGTCGTTCAGCATACTAAAAAAGGGTAGGTGCAGGGCAGGTCGTTCTTTCTCCCCATTTCGCTTATTGTCGCTCTTAAAGAAGGTTACCACATTGCAAATATGCTCAGGTTGCATGCGCTATCTGCTGTGCACTGTAAATGGTAGATTCAATATTATAGCCGATTTAATATCAACATGCTTGTGCTATCAGCTCTCTGATAGTATCAGGTACTCTTGCCATCTTTTGGTTTCCAATCAATTATTCCTAAACTTAGCATCATCATAATGAGTGCTAACCACCCATTAACTAACCCTGTCTCCGGCTGTGAAAGAGGAAGACGAGGAGTTATATTAGAGGGAATATTGCAAGTCTTAAAGAGATTCTCCGTTGATGAGCGCAGTGTGAATATTGCGAAAGCTGTAGGTTTACCACCAATCGTTATACAATAATTCATAATAATTTTGAGAGGGATAAAGCTTGTGCCCAAAGCGTGACACCTCTTCAAGTTCATGAGACGGACTCAAGGGCCATCTTCATTGAAAATTAACAAACCGCTCTAATAATTTCACTTACCAATGCGGGATTTTGAACATATCCTTAGAAAAATTAGGAACTAATTGTGATGAACCAACAAAGATCTTGAAAACGTCTTGCGCAATAGAAACTTAAACTGATCTCTAAAATTTTTATTCTGTTCAAGCATGGACGTTAATGCGATAGCGGATGTGGGGAAGCTAATAATTGCTCTAGCGGCATAATTTTGAAATCTCGATAAATTTTTAGCATACAGCATTCCCTGCGGCCAGGGAGTTCACAGTCTAGTCTTACTTGCATTGACAATGGAGCGAAATGTTTCCCGCCATTGGCAATACGGAGCGATTAATTGTCGCTCGTTTTTGCCAATGTATATTATTGAAGCAGCGGTAAACCATCCTTGCAAAACATGCAGCGTTTAGTCCACTTAGCACTACTGAAGTTTGCACCGTAGCACTTTTCACTGATGAGAAACCTCATTTCTCATTAATGCGTTGCTAGTTAAATTTTAGCCTCTCAGTGGAAACGGAACGCTACGAGTTTAAAATTCCCACCCTGACCAGTCATACGCACGCCTCTGAAAAGTATTTCAAATGCTTAAACTGTATTTGCCTGCCATAAACTATCTTGTTGCCCAAAACTATCACTGAAAGTTGACGATGGTCACACTTTAAGCTATGTCAGACAAGCACCTGCATTCTGTTTTCATTTTCTTTGCGTGAATCTTATCCAAAGTCAGTAGAGGCAGTGTGCAAATGAGCATCATCCATTGAGGTGAACCAGGTCATGATGTTACCGTAGTATTTTTTGATTGATGAATTTGTTTAAGGAACAATGATAGCCTGCTTGCTAAACGCAGAACAGTTGGGAAAAGTGATTTTCTTACTTCAAATACTGATTTTCTCGAATTGCTACTCTTTGAAGCTGGAATATAAGTACGCAGGAAACATTGAAAGGTAGTAAGTGTAAATGCTACTATTCAAAATAATGTGAAAATTGAATTCAGCGCATTCGTGTCACCAAACGCAACTGAAGAATTCAAGGTAACATGGCAATAAGCGTACAGTTCGCAGTTGTACCCTTTGCACTGATTATAATTTCTCTACTAAATAAAATAATGTATAATTATATCTAATAAAGCATTTTAAATAAGTGAATTTGGAATAGCACACTTTTTTTATTAGATTAGTTTCTTCTGCTGTAAAGATTGAGAGGCAGAGAGAGAAAAAGAAAATAGTGAGCTGTTGAGAGCATCGCCGCTCTTTCTATAGCATACGTTTGTGTTGGAAAAATTAGATAATCAATTAGACATAATCTCGAACGTTGATTAGCGTTTTCATTAGCAACTGTTACATGAAATTTTAGCCACGCAATGCCCGGAAGTCAGTAGCAATAATGCAAAAGGTGTCCCATTATAGCATATTGCGTAGAATTGAATCTGAGCACTTGTTTACACTGCATACGTGTAAATTTCATCCTGTCGTTTTCTAGCATCAACGCATTTATTTAGAAACTTCTCGACAAGTTTGCTCACTACGTTGACGAGACAATAACTGTATCGAACCAGTCTAGTATCCTGGCCACGTAAGTGCACATAGTGAAACTGCCTCGTGATTAACGAGGGACAGTTACATATTACTCTAATTGGTATGTAAAAGTTGTAAAACCAAAATATCAATTAAACTTTCATTTGACGCTCTTTATTGAACTAATGTACTAATTGCTTGGAAACAATGTTACAAATGCAAGAGATTTCGGTTTCTGAATTTAAAAGGCAAATGCTAATCAAATTGCTTTTTATAATTATCTCGTTACTTGCTGATGGCAACATCTGAATCCAATCTCCTTAAAGTAAAGAATCTATAAGTTAACGCGCTATCGCATTGAGTCTCTTGAAGAAGCGTTATGCCTTCTTTGAATTTTTTGCAAGCAATTTTCATTAACCCATGAAAGCTTGATAATCTTTGACCATGAAACAACACATTTTTGCCTTGCGCATGGCACATCAGACAAATTCGAACTGGGGATTTATTTCAGCCTTGTTGCCTGTGACCGCCACAGGCGGGTCTACGACTGGGACTCGGTGAGGCAAAAAAATGGATGACAATTCAATTTTTAAATACTGCAAATTCAGCTGCAACCACGGAATGACACTGATTTACTAATCGCAGTTACTCCTGCTGATGCTGTTGATGAACACAAATCTTTGATATACATGGACGGTTGCGTAAGACTAAAGGACAGGTACCAAAAGTTTTAGAAACAGAAAAGCATGCAATCGTTTCAGGCACGTTTTGGGGAGATTGCATGTGAGCAAAAGGTTTACAGTGAAACCAATATCTGAACAAGAAACGTTAAACTGGCTTACGCATGCGCTGTTGCATGCTCTAGTAAGTTGAATATAAATTTTCATAGCATGCACACGCGTTTTCGTTCTTTGCGTAACGGAGGAACCCTTTATATGTTAGCAAATGACACAGCACAAATTCCCAACGACATTCACCATTCTTTTTTGGCTTTTAATGATAACCATACCTCTCTGGGATCCTCATTCCTCTCCTTCAGCAGTAATGACAAAACTGTCACCGTCTGGTAGACAAACTGTGAACAATCGAAGGTCGTTGAGAATTAGTGAGGTATTATGACAACACAGTTACAATGTTCAACCATAATAGGTTGTAAACACTGCAGAACCTTGTTTAGCTGAACTGGACTGGAGCGAGCGTAAATTTGATAATTTAAGATTCATGTAATAGTAATTGTATTATATATTAATGGTTCAACGTCGAATCTTACCAAAATCTACAGTTGTTTTAAGCGAGTATACAATGAATGCTTATTTTAATGCAGCCATCTGCTTGTGAGCAATGAAATTACCGGTACGTATAGGTGCAACAGCCCTTTTGAATGGCCGTCCCTTTGCCTTTCAAACAATTGTAGAGCAAGCTCCAAGAACTAAAAGCCCATATAGTGTAAAGGGGATACGTATGCCTCTATCTCTTTTTCTTCTTCTTCTTAATCATGCTCTTCTGATTTCTCTTGCACGTTTGTCGAAGATTGATTAATTCCGTCGCTCTTCAGCACTTGAAGTTCCTAAGTGCTTCCCTTTGCCGCAAACTAATTACATGTCAACGTCTGAACTGTCAGATTCATTTCATTTTGAGAGAGCTTCCAACGTCTCCAGTATCTGTACTATTTTTTTGGTCAGTGGTGGTTTTGCCGAAACTTTCGTTCACATTTGCGTCGACAAGTTTATTCCATGAACTTCAGCATTGCCTGCTTCACAGAATACCAGCTTTTCTCTGTCGTTAAACGATTATCCTTCAGGGTCATGCCCTTTGGAAAGATCATCAGAGCTTCGATACCATTGTTTCCTCATAATGAAAGATCGTAGATCTCTTTTAGGTAATGGTCTTTCAATTTTTTCAATTACATCTCGAACTATTGCCTATATTATTTCTCAAAATAATGATGACCTTTGGAAAGCCTTAGTCCGCCGTCCTGCAGCAGCAGCAAGCTGCAACGCGTTATTTATGGTGAGAAAAAGCGGAGCCAAAAGAAGGAAAAAAGTGTATAAGAATAGTGGATTATTGCTATTAAGAGAGAACTCAGCATAATTCACAAATACAGCCTCCAAGCCAGTAACGGCCAATGCACATAATTTAAAGTCGACGAACTCTGCTCGTGCTGTAGCGAGAATCACTGGTGCAACAAAATACATTCAACATCCATTAAACTATTTATCATCACAAAAGATAGATCAGAGCTAGTTGGTGATGTGAAAGTTACCGTATCACGTGAATTATGCAAATGAACATGCCATCAAGCCTACCTACGAGCTACGCAAAGAAAGGAAATCAAGCGGCAAAAGAGAAGCTTCAGAGAAACCGTTACATAGCGTCTTGAAAGGAGGGATGCCGACGATTTAAATTTTCATGCTTTCTGCGAAGTTTTAAACGCTTAGCTTCACAGCCGATTCGAGTAATCGAAAAATCAGATAGTCAGTGTACGGATAATCAAGGTTCTACTATATATATATATATATATATATATACAGGGGGTCCTCGTTTAACGTCAGGATGCGTTCCCGGAGAAGTGACGTTAAGCGAAAACGACGTTAAATGAAGCTGTCTTTATTCTTATTTTGATAGAGGCTGCGGGGGATGCGTTCGCAGCCCGTGATGGCGGTGCCAAGAAAACTGAGACTTCCGGAGCTATTCCACCGTGCTCTGCGCCAGCTATAAGTTACCATAAGGTATTAGCAAAATAAAAATACGTTTTATTCGGCTCTATTTTCAGTATTTCCGAGTAGCTGAAGTAGTACTGATATTACAGGCTACCAATATAGCCCACCTTCATGCTTATCTGCACTGCAAAAACCTATCCAGTGTTTGCTGCTGTGTTCAGACGAGCGTCGAACGATCGCCGACGCGAATGATAAGCGGTTTGCATACGCGATAGCGAATGGGACGCGCAGTGACCACGCAGGGGTATGGGCGCGTCCAAGTTATAGCGAACACTTAACCGGAAGACGTGGCCGCCTGTCAGCAACCTCAGTGCCCCCCTCGTCAGACTTTGCCAGAGGGCCTCACTGAGTAGGCGCTGACTAGGCTCATCATCCATCATACCCTGGTCTGTGCTGGGCAATCCCATCGTCCATCATAACGTTCCTATTCATTTCAAACTGACAGGTAACCGTTACTGCTGGTCAGAGTTACACTAGCCAAATGAGCGAACCTGTCAATCTTTGTGTGTACTGTTTCTTCGCCCGTTCACGAGCGACGTTATAGCGAAAACGACGCTAAGTGAAACGACGTTAACCGAGGACCCCCTGTATATATATGATGTTGAGTTTTCACGGATTTTTCCCGTTGCTTTGTACGTGGATGGATCTGTAAGTAAACTGACACGGTCTCCCTACCAACGGATGTCAGTTTACTTACAGATCCATCCACGTACAAAGCAACGGGAAAATCCGTGAAAACTCAACATCATGAAGATCCATGCTCCCGTTAAAAGACATCCCGTCTTCCGAAATATATATATATATACAAATTTTCCTATATATATATATACAGTAGACCAGAAAACAGTTAAAGCCAGTTAAAGAGAGAAAGTAGTTAAGATAAGGACAGGGCAACGCAATCCTTTCAAGTTTTCGGGTACGGATTTTAAAATTAAGTTTCCCCCACCTTCATCGTTAAAGTTGGAATGGGATGGAAGTATATACTTTAGCGCTTTTCTAATTTGATCTGCTATTCTTCCGTCTGCCCTGTTACATTATCATGTTTACAAGCACCCTAAGGTACCAACAGAAAGAGCTGTACCTGTAAGTAAAACCTTAGTAAGTCATAGTATTTCTCATAAATGAACTGGCATCAATCGATTCTGCGTAGCTGATGGGGAACTTCCAAAGTTTTACGTTATGTCTAGAGCGATCTTGCTTCTAAGTCACATTTAATATACTCAGGTTTTCTCTTCACACGCCTGTGAGAGTGTGTTCGAATGACTATGGAAAGATTATTATTAGTACTATGGTATTATTATTATTATTGGATCTTTTCTGTCTCGTTCCCCGTCATACTGTAACTTCCTGGTATGACGTCATCCCCACGTTGATTGGCCCGTTAATTGTTGCAGACATAGGTGGCACCACCGTCACATTTTGCGGGCCGAGCGCTCGAAGCAATCATTCCTTCCATTACCTAAGCCTAAACTATAAAATAAGGGTCATGTCAATCTTTCCTTTTAAATTACGAAAGCAACACGACCGTAGGCATCGTTTTCTGCCCTTACCTAAGCCTAAACCATAAAATAAGAGACATGTTTCCCTTTTAACTTACGAAGGCAGCAGAACCATAGGCATCGTTTTCTGCCCATACCTAAGCCTAAACCATGAAATAAGAGGCATGTCTCCCTTTTAACTTACGAGGGAAACAGAACCATAGGCATCATTTTCTGCCCTTACCTAAACCTAAACCATAAAATAAGAGACATGTCTCCCTTTTAACTTACGCAGGCATCTTACAAAGGCTCTTGAAGTTTACGATCGCTAATGCATCTCGGCGCCCTCTTCGTAGCATTTTATATCAGCGTTCGGCAACAGAAACGTCATTAGCGCCCCCAGCGCCCCCTAGCGACATGATAATCAAGTAGGGGGAACGAAACAGAAAAGACCCTTATTATTATTATTATTATTATTATTATTATTATTATTATTATTATTATTATTATTATTATTATTATTATTATTATTATTATTATTATTATTATTATTATTATCATCACAAAGAGTGCTCTTAATAATCCACTTTAGCAGGAGATGACTGCTTCCGTAACTTGAGACCAACTCATTGTTATCAAAAAGCCATAGTGTTAGAAATTTTAACAATGCTCATTTTACCGTGCTCATTAATTCTTTCACCGCTGCAGGCGTTCAATCAGGAAGCGTTGAGGCAAGAAAAAATAGAAAGTAAGTATTTTTCCAATTGGCAATGAATATTTTAGCAACTCAACAAAACGAAAAGACGACAACCACTTTGTGGAGTCAGTAAAAGTATGAATTTGCCTGGCTCAATTGTCAACTGATGTAGAAATGGGCTCCTAGGTAGTCGCCGAATTGAACTTTGAATGCGCTGCACTGGAAGGGGCAGAGCTCGCAGACCAACTCATAATTCCCAGTTGGGCTGTGGCCGAATGCCTTGAAGGTGGAGTTCATTGGAAGAAGCTACACTATGGGGTAAACATCCAGTCTTCTTTCTGCCCTATCGTTTTTCTCCTACACTTTATCAAAGGTAAGGCAACTTGAAACGCACTAACGTCAACTATTGTTGATAGCATAGACTGTCTTCCGTCATAATTTACGAGCTGAATTCGACGCACCTAGAATTTCATAACTTGTCAAATTCACGCTTGGGCTACAAATTAATTTTGAATGGCGCGGGAGCACGCAGAGTCGTTCAGAAAACACCTAAGACAGCAAGACAGCATTTCTGTTCTATGCTGCTCATTTTACACTTATGTAATCGTCAATGCGTATAACTTTCCTCCATACAATAATAAATCAGTCGCTATCAAACGGAACTGCGTCTGCTAAAGCGTATTTTTCATATATATATATATATATATATATATATATATATATATATATATATATATATATATATATATATATTTCTTTTTCCAAATGTTCACGGATTTTTTTATATATATATATATGGTCTTTCCTCACTGTTTAGTAGATCTGCAATCTAAAAAATGTAATAAAATCAACAATCTCCTCCAGAAATTATTTGAGCGATTGCGCATGCGCAGGTCAAAATGGCGCTTATCACAACCGTTGCAGGATGACGTCATGTCATATCCACCGGGACCAGTTATTACTACGCTTACAGCTGCAGTTTTGGCAACAGTCGGGTTTGTGTATTCGCTTAAGGCCGCATTCTACTGTCCGCTTTATTTTTAACAGATACAATGTAAACGGGGCAAAGCCACTGAAATGGGCAAAAGGTCGCAAATGTGATTTTGTAAACAAAGGTTGTATGTCACTATTTGTTGCCTCTAAGTAAGTGCTCAACTTGGTTGAAACAAGGGAGTTCAGCGCTTGCTTTCATTCAGTGGTTCTCCAGGCTCTTCCCAGCCGTTTTGCAACTGGCAAGACTACGTAATCATGAGGGAAAAGAGATTCCGGTGCGACAGTGAGTACACACAAGTGGTGGCTTGTAATTGGAGAAGATATTCAAGCGAAATTCCCCAAGGTGTTCCGGTATTCTCACTTTAGGTTACGATGCGTTCGACTTATGAGGCTGAGCTTTCTACAGACGTTTTATCATCACAACGATTAATAGAAGCACACGACAGCGGTAGCACAATAGGAGCCGCATCCTGCTCAGTTATGCTTGTAGCTTTCTGAGTGGAAGGAACTTTTTCGTGCATTCCCAACCACAAACATTGAGAACTAATGGCAGAAAGGCATAAAGATTTTCAAACGTATAGCTACAAGGCAATATACTGAAAGATATAACGCAATGCGCAGATTTTTACACATAGGAATACTAGTAGGTGACCTAATGCTTTAAGGTTTAAGTTCACTTTCTAAATGCTGAGGACAAAATACGCTAATCGTGAAGGTTCTGATTGCTGGAACATTTAAAAACGTTTTCATTTTTACTGCTCACTCTCCATCAGCTTTGAAAACTTCCTTTTCATGGTGTGCGTTTCCAGTGGGAAATGCGGTTCCGTACAAATAACAGATTTACGCCTGGCTTTTAGGAAGAGCCAAAGGCAGAACAGATGAATGCCACGCTACAAATTAATTTACTAATGCTGCGGTGCATTCAAACCTTTAAAAAGAGTACAGCACCGGAAGTTTAGCTTGCGGCTAAAAATTGACAAAAACGTTTATTTCGCTATTCTCAAAGCTGGCGATCGCCTTGAACGTAGAAAGCGTGTAATGGCGCAATAATGGCCAACGCTATCGCAGTATCGCTTCTTAAGCTGTTTCGCTGCTGAAAGGATATCTCATGCTGCAAATACACAATCGCCTAACCTTGATACTATTTATATGCACGGTTTAGCTATTATTTGAAAATGCCACCGCTAAAATTGGACTTGAAAATCTTCATGGAAAAGGTTTGGCAGGAAATGAGCCTGCTTTTGAATACTGCCCGACTTGGATGGTATTGTCCACGCTTAACGAACTCTTCCACTCCTTCCATCCTTTAGGGAATCTTCGACTACAAGGAGAAGATGCTTAAAACATGTACAAACGAAATCTTCCAACCAAAACGTAAACATTGCTCATCTGATGGGAAACTAACACACACACATTTGTTTTCATTTAAAAGTGAAAGACAACTTTGGTCTCGAAGTGTACAACGCATCTTCTATTTGTGTCGAGCAAGAGAAGGTGGAAACGCTCCAGTGCGACATGTCTGTAATCAAGAAGAGAATGAAAGGAGTCTTCCTTGGGGCAGGTTGCTACGAGGTAAAGAAAGTTACTCGCGCATGGTTTCCAATGCAGCTGCTTTTCTTCTTAGTACAAATGCGAGTCCGGTCGCCTTCACCTCAGGGCCTATGCACCCGCCTATCTGCAAGCAAAAGCATCTTACGTGGCACAATTCAAGGTATGCTGGGGAGAAGGAAGTCGAGTTGTGTTCAGCCGAATGTTTGGAAGCGAAGACGATTTCCAGTATGATCACAGAGTGATCTTGATATGTCCATCATGCAAAGCGATCTGTGAGGTGAAAGGAGTAACCAGCATAATAACATTAACATCTGAAGAGCACACGCATTTTAGGACAATCCAAAGTATAAGAATTTCACTTGTTCGCCTGACGTGTGCAATGCTAGCAGTAGAGACTATATTGGATGGTTCTGTGGAAGAGGAAGTCGCGCTAATTCGGACATGCTGCTTTATTCTTTTTTACTTCTCATCAACGTTATGAACTCATTCGTGCAATAAGTTTCCATCCAATAAATTTAGACTGAAGTACTTTCGATTGTTACTTCGAGTCGGCGCTAAAGAGCGAGCAGGTGCAGCTTGCATGGCTTATCTTCCTTGCTGACTTACAAATTCCAATAGAAACGAAGATCTAGACTCCAACAGTTGAGGCTAGAATGCATTATCACGTCATTATTATTTCTTGCTAACATAAACAGTACTGATACTGTCTTTTATTCAGACTAAGCGTGTAGGGGCGTCGTTCTCTTTGAAGTCCATTCCAAGCGGGGGGTTGATTGAGCAGTCGAGAAACAGGAAAAATATGGAGCTTATACACTTGCAAGCATTAAGGATGAAACCAAAGAAGACCGATTACTAAAAATAGCAAGGTGGTTACATTTCACTAGCAACGTTGTATGCCCAGAACTTTATTGCTTACCCAAAATTCACAAAGACGGGGTACCATTTAGACCAGTGATATCAAATGTGAATAGTATCACATCTGCAATTAGTATTTTCTTGGCGAAACTTATCCAACCCCTAACTGGGAAACATCCGTCACACGTGATTAATTCTGGTAGTTTCCTTTTGGAACTCAAAAACTTAAGCATCACACTGGATGACTACATGGTCAGTTACGATGTTAAATAACTTTTCACCAGCATACCCATAGAGAAACTCCATGAAAAAATTAATAGGTTTATTGGAGAAGGACAGTTCGTTGAACCAAAGAACTAAACTAAACCAATTCCACATCATGCAATTGGTTAAGTTCTGCCTGAAGGAGAAAATTATTTCCAATTCCAAGGCAGATTCTTCCGACAAGAAAAAGGCATACCAATGGGAAGTTCTTTATCACCAGTCTTGCGGCTGTGGTACCGCCTCAAAAATGACGCCATTTCAGCGAAAGTGGCGCCATCTATGTCAAAAATATTGTCCGTATGTGCCTTGCCTTTGCGATCGCAGCGTCACCTACGCAAGGTGGTTTGAAAGAAGTACCGCGAGAAGAATTCCATTCGCCCTAAGGGACCGTGTCTCGCAAGAGATCGATAGACTGGTGAGACTCGACATCTTGGTGCCTGTCGAACAGGCAGATTGGTTGACCCCCATTGTACCCATCATAAAGGACGATGGTAGCATAAGAATTTGTGGCGACTACAAATGTACTGTAAACACGGCATTTAAAAGGACTTGTACCAAATCCCTGCGGTTAATGATATCCTGGCCACATTGAAGAAAGGAAAAGTTTTTGCCAAGTTTGACTTAGCGCAAGCCTACCTGCAACTGCTGGTAGATGAAGCATCGGCTAGACTCCAGGCAACCGTCACGCACAAGGGAACGTTCATGCCTAAACGACTGCATGATGGTAAACGATGGCATATTCCAAAAATTTGTGGACACGCTTCTTTCGAATTTTGAAGGAGTTGTACCGTATTTCGACGACGTGATCATTGTCAGAGAAACTGTAGCTAAACTGGCTAAAGCGATGGGAGAAGTATTTCAATGCCTGCGTAAGGCCGGAATTCGTCTAAAGCGTGAGAAGTGTGTTTTTGGCTAAGGAAGCGTTAAACTTTTGGGGCATCTTATAGACACTAAAGGAATCCATCCTACCGCGGAAAAGGTAGAGGCCATTCATAAGGCCCCTAGGCCAAGGAATAAGCATGACTTACAAGCGTTTCTAGGATTGTTGAATTTTTATCATCATTTTTTGCCAAACAAAGCCGAGGTAGCCGAACCGCTCCATCGCCTTCTGGACAAAGGGAGAGAGTGGAAATGAACGCGGGAACATGAAAAGGCGTTCGAAAAGGTCAAAACGCTTATTTCTTCCCATTCAGTTTTGGTCCAATACGATGACAAGTTACCGCCAACCTTGACGTGCGTGCGACGCTTTCCCACATGGAATCGGTTGTGTCTTGGCTCACAAGTTACCTGATAGCACTGAAGCGCCTATCGCATTTCATTCTCGTACGTTAGCTGCAGCCGAACGAAACTACGCTCAAATTGACAAGGAAGCCTTGTCAATAGCGGCTGGAATAAGGAAATTGTAGTTTTTGCAATGGACGATGACGGTACTCTCAACACAGCGGTCACAAAAGCAGAATCCTTTTACTCGCAGAATGTGTCAATCGCAAAAACGCGCCACTCACCGTCGTGTTTGCACTCCCCCTTATATATCCCTGATCTCCGGCCGCGTTCTAGATCTAGTCATGATAACAGGGTATTTGTCGCCCTTCATGAAGGTCGAATAATATTTGTCGCCCTTTATGAGGATAATATTATTCGCTACACTCCCTCCTGATCTCTAGATCACGAGTCGAAGAAAATTCTTCTTCTGAGACCAGTGTGGCATCTCGCTGGCCTTCTTGGTCTCCTAAACAGTCCGCTGGCCTGCAGCCCAACAATCTGCACCTTGTTTGTTGGCGTATCCTAGTAGAGCGTCTGGGGTCCGTCTGCGCCTGCCTTTGATCATGCACGGATTGGGTGGGCACTGGTTCCTCTGCGTGCGTGGGAATTCCGACCCATCTGCTTTGCTCTTTAGAGTATTCCTCTGTTGGGTCGTTAACAGCAGGCTGAGGTGCCGACCCGAATGTTTGTTGCGGCGTTCTGTTGCGCCGACGTACGTCTCGAACATGCCGCGGCATTCCATTGATCTCTATCGCTTGGTCCGATATGACCCGCGTGACCAAGCCTTTGCAATACTGTGAGTCGCATCTTCCGGCATGTGGCCTTACCCAAACGGCGTCGCCGACAGAGTATGGGCAATCTGTGCTTCGCTCAGGCGTTATGGTGCTGATCTCGTTCCGGTCTCTGAGGATATAACGATGAATTGCGTTGGCGGGGGCGGTAATTGCGTTGCGGTCATCCCTGGGCGTCAGGTTGTACCGGTGCACTGCCTCTTGTATGGAGCATTTTGTTCTCGCGGCGATTACCTTAATCGTTCGATGGCATCGCTCCGTTATGCCGTTCCCGCTTGGGGCATAAGCGCACCGAAACCTCAAACGGGTACCCCATCTTTCGGTCACCAGCCTAACCTCGCGACTCCTAAATGCGGTGTCGTTATCGGTCAACAGTTCTTCGGGCGCTCCCCTTTCATAGAAGACCGATTCCAAATGTCGGGCTACCTCGACACTGGAGCGATGGATTAGCAGGCGCCAAATGGCAAATCGTGAGGGCCCGCAATCTATCATCGTCAAATAGAGGTCCTTTCCGTAGTGCGTAACATCGACACCAACTCTTTGCCATATTTGTGGCACCTCCAATACGCCATGCTTCCATTTGGCTGGGGCAGGGTCTATCGACTTGCAGATGTCGCATTCGCTCAACACGCGGCGCACTTCTCTCTTCGATATCCTGGGGTCACGACGGCGAGCAAAGTACAGGGTCCGTCGCACACCTGGATGGCCTGCCTCGTGATGCACCGTGACAATTAAGCTTACGGTCGACTGTTCATCATTCACAGCGGCGGCGCATGCCTGTGTTCCAAACATGTCTGGGCGAGCTATCCACCGGTTTGGGACGCGAGTGAGTCTGTCCGCCTTATTGTCAATCGACCGCACCAACGTAACAGTCAAAGACAACTGGTATTCCCGTACTAAGGCTAGTACTGTTTCGATCCGCCGTCTGATCAGCATTTCGTTGGCTGCTTTCGTCTTCAGACGTGCTTTGCCCAAGAGACCATCCTCGATCCACCGATGGACTGTTGCCGAGTCTGTCATCAGCTCCACCGTCTTCATTTTCCATGTCAAGGCGAGATTAAGCCCCTTAATCACTGCATCCAACTCGGCCATGTTAATGTGGCGCGCCTCATCGGGCCGCAGCCACGTCCCGTCTTCAACAATCTCGCCGTCTACCTCTAGTGCGGCTCCCAGGGCCAGCATGCTGGCATCTACCCATATTCTGGCTACTGTACCCGAGATGTCCCAGCGCCCTTGAACGGGGTCATGCTCCTTCAGTTGGCGGACCATTTCGTCCAGGTGCTGCGGTACTGGGCCTCCGTGAATGGGTTCGTCCCATCGAGACGTCACGCTGTTGGCCTCCCGTTTAACAAAAGCTGAGGCCACCCGGAGCCATCCGCACACTGGATAGTGCCCCACCAACTCGCCACAGTAGGAAAATACCGTGCGTCGGGTCAGCTTCTTTGGGAGTTCGGCAATTTCAGTTCCTCTTTTCCATCGCAACATATTGCGCTCCCCCCAGACATTCAGACCCAGGACGCGGGCACCTTCCCATACGCTTTCTGGAGTTTTGCTCTCTAGTCCATATTCGGCGAGGTGTTTACTTACTACTCGTCTATTCACAACTGATTCGTCAACGAAAATATCATCCAGATATGCCGACGACCCTCTACTTACCTCTGGAGCGAGCGAGAGTACCTTGTCCACTACCGCCTTCATAATGCTCGGCGCGACATTCAGGCCGAATCCCAAACGTGTTAGGCAATACCTGCGACCGTGGATCATCACCGTCTGGTATGGCCAGAGTGACTCTTCGACACGAATCTGCAGATATGCTTTCCGTAAGTCTAATATCGTCACATTCGTGCCCCGACGTCGCCATTCCCGAATCTTGTTGGCGCACACGTCGCTGTTGGCAGTAAACGTGTCAATGTGCCCATTGAGTTCTCGGAAGTCAAGCACAGGACGAACTTTGCCCTTTGCCCGTTGGATGACTGCCATTAGAGGGATTAAGGCTCTGGGTGGTCCCAGCCTTTGCTCATCATACGGGATCAGCCACCCGTTTTGGATCCACGTTGTTAATTCTTTCTCGTAGGCCGGTCTGACTGCAATAGCGGGCGGATATTCTTCTTTCGTGTTGTGCAGTATGGTCGGGGCACAGCCGTTGGCCCACTTCCAAGCTGCTTTCCATGACTTCAGAGTGGGCTCGTACGCTGCAACGAACTCAGCTCCTTCAACGCGGATCTCTGCGTGCGCGGATGCGCATATGCGGGCATTAAGTGGGCCAAGCAGCACGTCACCTTGATGGTCCAGAAACATTCCACCGAGACGCTGTATTGCGTGGATGCCAAGCACGAGATCGAAGCCAAGCGGCTTCTGTTCACTCACTATAACGTCCACCTCCACTGCGTGCCCTTCACGTAGCTCCAGAGTCGCAGTACCTACTCCTGCGCAACGTAGCTTGTCGCCGCTAATTGTGTAAAGGCTAGTGGGTTGCTTGCTCCACCGACGGCAGCAGGGTGCGTGGACAACACAACTGGTGCAGCCGCTGTCCACTAAAGCACGCCGATCCACACCGTCCACTTGGATCCATACGGAAGGCAGCGCCTTAATCAGTGACGGAAGGGCACCGGCGCCGGAGCACCCTCCCTGCCTTCGTTTCCCGGAATGTTTTCGGGTCTTCTTGATGTATCACGATTAGACCAACGGCCGCGCGTTCGTCTCCCTCCTTTGTCGACCTGCCGGCGGCCATAAGACTCCTGACGTTGCGTCATGCAGTCTCGAGCAAAATGGTTGGGCCCGCCACACGCGTAGCAACACAGCACGGTACCTGGAACCCGTGCCTCAGGCGAAGAGCTGCTTGAAGCAGCGACGATGGCCAGATTACCGTTCCAACCGGATGGGCCTTTCGCTAGCATCGCTCGAGCGCAGGATAGCAGCTCGTCCAATGTCAGTGTCTCCATCCGAGCTCCTGCCCGCAAGGCATCTTGAATCTGTTCTGGAAGACCGCGAACGAATATACTTGTCATGACTCTCTCCGACACCCCGCCGGCGGGCAGCGCCAATTGTCGGAGAGCCGCCAAAAACGCGTCCGCTGTTTCTCTATCGCGAAGTCTCCTCGTTATGAGCTCATCATAGGCAATGAACGGATCTGGTGCAAAAGCAGTCAAGAGTCTCTCCCTCACCTTGTCAAGCTTGCCCTGGTCCTCTGGTGCCATCTGGTCGTAAACCTCGAAGGCAGCGCCAGTCAGCCTCAGCCCAATCATGCGGGCGACGTCATTGACTCCACACAATCGACAAGCCGATTCGGCTTTCCGCAGCCATTCATGGGCCGAAAGAGAAGAGCCATCAAACTCAGGGATCATTCTGATATCTATCATTGACACTCCACCTGGGCGTTCCATGTTAGCCTCGATAGCTTGTAGTTTTTGCAATGGACGATGACGGTACTCTCAACACAGCGGTCACAAAAGCAGAATCCTTTTACTCGCAGAATGTGTCAATCGCAAAAACGCGCCACTCACCGTCGTGTTTGCACTCCCCCTTATATATCCCTGATCTCCGGCCGCGTTCTAGATCTAGTCATGATAACAGGGTATTTGTCGCCCTTCATGAAGGTCGAATAATATTTGTCGCCCTTTATGAGGATAATATTATTCGCTACAGAAATTCCACAATTACGTTTACGGACGCTCGTTCGAAGTGAAAACGGACCATAAACCCATATTAGGTTTGCTGGATAATTTCATTCAGACTTCCACGCGAATGTCGCCTCGAATGATACATTGGAGTATCGCGTTAAGTGCCTACGACTACAAAATAGTTTACCGGCCTGGCAAACAAATTGGAAATGCAGATGCACTGAGTCGTCTGCCTCAGCCTGGAAATCTAACGGAAGTGCCACCGCCGTTAGAAGTTCTCCTTCTTGAATCCATGACCGACCCGCCAATCACTGCAAGGGAAATTGCCGAAGCAACAACGAATGATCCTGTTCTGTCACAAGTTCGTGACTGGTAATGAATGGACAGCCATCTGGCATCGTAAACGAAGAATTCAATACATTTGCCCGCAGGAAAGAAGAACTTTCTGTTCACAAGGGTTGTGCACTCTGCTCTGATCGTGTGGTAGTACCGTCTGACCTACAAAAAAACGTTCTCAGACTTCTCCACTCGGGTCATCCAGGTATGGCGCGTATGAAGTCTCTAGCGCGAAGCTATATCTGGTGGCCAAAGGTAGATTATGAAATAGAAGCGGTTGTGCGATCATGTTGTCAATGTCAAGAAGCGATACATGACCCGCGGAAACTACATCCAAGCCATTGGCCAGAGGCGAAGTCACCGTGGTCGAAAATACACATAGATTTTTTGGCCCTTTTCAAGGGAAAACATTTTTCATTGCGGTAGACGCTTACTCAAAATGGATAGAAGTGCGGATTGTTCCGTCCACAACGACGCGAGCAGCTGTGGCGGTTTTGAGGGAACTTTTCTCTACCCACGGACTACCCGACTGTATAGTTTCATACAACGGCACAGACTTCACTTCGAACGAATTCGCACAATTTCTAAGGTCAAGTCACATTCGACAATTAACGACTGCGCCATTTCATCCTGCATCAAGTGGCCTACCAGAACGCCATGCACAGAACGCGAAAGACTTTTTGAAGAAGGATCCAACCGGCGATTGGAACACTCGTCTGGCAGGATTGATGCTAACACAACACGTGAATCCTTCACCAAAAACGAATAGTAGCCCGTCCGAGCTCCTCATGAATAGAAGGCTAACAACATGTCTAGATCGATTAAGCCCGTATCAAGGCAGCGAAGGAGATTCAACCAGCCAACCACTAAGGAAGCTCCAGATTGACGATCTTGTCTTTGCAAGAATGTATGCTCATGCGAAGAAGTGAATTAGTGCAGTCGTAACTGCTAAGATTGGACGTGTGATGTACATGATTCGTACGACGGACGGATTAGCTATAAAACGTCATGTAAACCAGTTACGCCCGCTTTGCGTTAACACATTCCCTAATTGAAAAAGGGGAGGAATTTTCTTCAAATTCTTTTTAACGGGATATATGCATCTCTCCAAGTCCATTAATTTCACGGATTTGTCCCCGTTCGTCGAAAGCTTTTATTCTTTCAAACAGCAAAGCTTTCGGGCACAGCCTTTGCCCGTCTTCAGTGCCAAAAGAAATAAAAACAAAAAGAAAAATAACAATATTGGTCAACTACCCAGGTTGGTCAGTCGGTCTGCAAGTACACCTACTCAGCCGACTTAGGCAGACGCTTCATCAGTTGGGTCATACCTTTGACCGCGTCGATTCCGCAATCCGCCCAAGTCAGCCGTGCAGAAGCACGAGCAATCCAATCGACCGCCCAGGGCAGAGCCAAAATCTTAACTGAAAGCTTTGCTGTTTGAAAGAATAAAAGCTTTCAACGAACGGGGACAAATCCGTGAAATTATTGGACTTGCAGAAAAGGGGGAGGAATGTGATATCCTACGCCGTTTCTATTGCTTGATTATCGATAGAGGTACGGTAGAGTTGAAGTGATCGAGTCAGTAAAAAGTGTGGTACGAAGCAGCGTGTCTATAACAATATGAAAACTAGAAAGGGGATATACATGGTAAGCGAAAAGATGAAGCACGATAATAGGACTCGCATGTACGAGAGATCAAGGTGGCGTCACCGATTGGCCGTTAAGTCACTACAAGCGGGTTGATCTTTCTGCATAACCTTTGTAGCTAACTACTCAGCAGTCAGCGCAGCAGTGTATGGGAGATTTTACTAATCAGGTTCTGTCCAGAGTTTTCGAGTTTACAGCAGTAGGGACAAAGTATTAAGCGTATACTAGAGATTTCGTGTTCTATTATTTAACGCGAGTCATTTTCAAGGTGTGCGCGTTGCAACAGCACACCGTTTCATTATCAAAGTGAACAGACGACTGGATATATTTCATTGATTATACAGTACAACCTAAGCATCACCTGAAGTACAGTATACGCTGTTGGCTTGTTCTGTTTTATTTTCGCTTCGTTTTACTGTTTTACCATTTCTTCCTTGAAGGCTACTTCACCACTTATGTCCTACGGAATAGGACCAATCGTTTACTTAGAAGGCCTCCGCTACAAGGCCTTCATGGATATGAATAATCAGTGGAGTAAGTAGTTCTCTGCGTGCAGTTTCGCGAGTTTGTTTATTATTGGGAATTCAGCCAGCATAATAGTGATAATTAAATAGTTTTCTTTCCGATGTTTTAAAAAGTGACGAATGCTGAAAGAAGCAAAAATTGCCATTTGCCGTATGTATTCACTTAGTCCTGGCATGCCATTCCACGTAAACCTTACATTGAATATTCCACGTTGCTATTGCAGCCGATGGAGAGGTGCTGGCCAAAAGGGAAAAAGACGGCAAAACTCTTTATTACGTTCATTATTTGGACTGTAAGTATGACATTTATGCTTGCAACGCATTCGAACGGCTTTTTAGGCAATCGTCGATTAGACGAATGGATTCCGGAGCAGAAGATTGATTTCAGTTCAAGCCAATCGAAAAGGGACACGCGCGCTTCCCTGTCTGCTGAGAAGGTAATATTAGAATGTTGTTTGGGGATATCGACACCAGTTCCGTTCTGCGTCGTAGGTAAGAAATCGAAACAAAGGATTGCCCAGAAAGAGGAAAAGTCAAGTTAAAGACAGCAGCAGTAGTCAGGAACTTAGCTCGGCCACTCCCAGAGGCAGCGGATCTTTGAACTTGTTGGGCGCCGATGACATTGTAACTCGCGTAAGAAATATAGAAGAGGTGGAACTTGGCAGGCACAGAATTAGACCTTGGTATTTCTCCCCTTACCCGGAAGTAAACTTCTTTATACTAATTTTCTTTCGACTAATAAAGTTGCTTTGCAGGAATTCACGCTGCTTCCTCGTATATACCTCTGCGAATTCTGCCTCAAGTACTTAAGGTCGGATACCATGCTAAGAAGCCATTTGGTACGTTTCTTGTTGTAATATGAATAAGACTACGCTAGCTGTCAAGGCGTGGGTGTTTGTGCTTTAACTAAACATTGAAAATATGAAAATGGAATGTTTTCATTCTGAGTTGTGGAATTTTCAGCAAAAATGCCCCTTCCGGTACCCGCCAGGAACAGAAATTTATAGAAAGGACAGATTGTCTGTCTTCGAAATGGATGGCAAAAAGCAGAAGGTTTGTTTTCCTTTTTGTTTCCTACTTTTGATGCTTGTTTCTCCCTTTAGGTTTATTCGCAGAACTTGTGCTTGTTGGCCAAACTTTTCTTGGATCACAAGTCGCTATACTACGATACGGAGCCCTTCTTATTTTACGTATTCACCGAGTATGACAGCTACGGTTGCCATATTGTTGGTTACTTCTCAAAGGTAATTGTAAACCTGGTATCGTAGTTGCCTTCGGTCGGTGAATCTGTTCAGTGCAGGAAAAGAAATCAGCCGAGGATTACAATGTTGCGTGCATTCTTGTGCTGCCGCCTTACCAACGCAAAGGCTACGGAAGTTTAATGATTGAATTCAGTAGGTGCCTCGTCTTGTTTGTCCTGCATCCTTGTTTTCCTTTTAAACAGGTTACGAACTCTCGAAAATGGAAGGCAAAATCGGCACTCCTGAAAAACCGCTATCGGACTTGGGTCTGCTTTCCTACAGGAGCTATTGGAATCAAACCATTTTGGAAATACTAGTCGACTTACTTGAAAAGGAAGGCGAAGAGAAACCCCAAATAAGCGTCATGTGCTTGTTCTGATTGCTTTTGCATTCCATATTCCATCGACAAATGTTTCAGGGACATTAGCACGAGGACGTGCATCAAGAAGGAAGACGTCCTTGCAACGCTGCAGCTGCTAAATGTGATACATTATTACAAATCTCAGCACATAATTGTGATTGATAAGGAGAAGATTGAAACCGCTAAGTATTAAAATATCACGTTACATTGACAATTTCGACAAGGCTATCGGTTTTTCAGGCGCTGGCGATCTCAGAGCAAGGTAAGAATTGATCCGTCCTGCATTCAATGGAAACCGACCGATTGGACAAAAATTCGTTGAGCAAGAAGAAGTCTCACTCATCGGTTCTTTCAAAGTACGATTACTTGTCATATTAATTACGTCTCGTAAACCCAGGATGTTACTTTTTGTAATGCCGATGACGCGAACAATCCATGCGACGGCGTAGCAATATTCCCTGAGCTTACATTGCGCGATTTTCATTATGTTATTTTTATCAGATGCCAATACAGGTAGCGTTATCCAGTGATCGGGTATACCTAATTGTGGTCAACCGTAGTTTCGCTATTTCTTGCTCTTCACCAGTGATTAACATCACGTCTTTTCGAAACTTGGTGGTATTTGACTTTCACCTTTTTAATCTTGCCTACCTCAACTTATGGTAAAGATTATTACTCGAAATAAGAACCATGTCAGTGTATACACTTTTGCTGATGATTTGTGGTCCGTTGATTACATACGTCAGCATGGAAATCCGTACTTCTAGATGCGGCAAATTCTTCGAAACCTTTTCTGCATCATTGTGTTTGATGGGGATTCGCTGTAACGTTTTGCAAGTAAGCAAAATGTCACTGATTTTGCAACAGGACGCTGACCATTGGATGGTTTCCAGGCTTACCACAATCAGGATGCTGATCTATGTTTATGGGTTTGTATAAGGATATGATGTCGTCATCGAATCCCATGACGTCGATTAAAGTTATGGGTCGTGTTGCGTTTCCTTATTTTAGTCGGTGTGTAGGCGTATGCGTGAATAAATACGTAAAAGCATTCATGCGATCGCTGTCCACGTGCAAGTTACCCCTGTTGTAATTGAAAATAGGATTTCCTGGGACGGGGTAAATTCTCATAGCTTTTTCTGTAGGTACACACGGCTTTTCCCCGTTATTTTCTTTTAATATGTAAAAATTCCCGCGGAGCTTTCGGAAGTTACCTCTTCCGTCATCAGCGCAAATGTTGGGGAAAAGCTGTGTGTACCTACAGAAAAAGTTACCCCTGTTTTGTAAATTGTAAGCAGTAGACAGAGTGGCCGCGTTAAGTAATGGAAACGTAGGTGACAAAAGTAGCAAGCGTGGTAGCAGCGATCTTCCTCCTTTCTCGTAGTCGAGGAACTCCAAAGGTGGACTAGAAGCATTAGGTTGGTTAGAAGATTTTCATTGATTCTTTAATCTTAATAGCTATTTGAGAGCACCAACGAATTAAATGCTATTTACTCGGCTGCGGTTTACCATTTAAGGAGGAAATCTAGGCGACTTGCATTCGTTCATCATTTGATGAGTTTCCTGCGTTGCATTTTTTACGCTAAATTTGTAGGCTGAACACCTCATCCGAATTTGGCGAAATCGTCGCAGCTTCGCAGCGCTCTTTTGGAATGATTTAATATTTTCCAATGACATTTCCGTTTGTTAGTGTTTTTCAAAATGTTGGGTTGAGATCGTATACCCGCATTAGCATGGAATGAAAGGGTGACTCTTTTCTTGCGACTATATTCTTATTGTGACCAACTATTTCGCGTCAAGGCCTTGTTCTTGGTTGCTGGTACACTAAACGAATGGAGGGAATGCCATGAAAATTCGTAATTGACGGGAAAAGGTCTTCGCATATCAGAACGTCCGCCTAGTTAACGCGGCATATTAAACAATTTGGTATTTCAGCGATAAGGATCACTTTCAACGAGTTGTCATGGAAAATGATCCTAACCAAAAGACGGAACATAGCAGCGAAAGTAGAGTGCCTAACCAATTGCCTCAATTAAACAACGGAACTCTCTTTTGGACAAAGTGACGACACAGCTTAGAGGAGGGACTCGCGATTTGACGGTGGCATCGTTTCTGCGGCAGACCATGCGGCGACTAATTATGCCGCGCGAGGCCTTTCATGCTCAGAGAAAAACATTATTTATCAGATAGTTTGCAGATATCTTTTATCAGTTAAGCTAATTTCGGCAAGCAGGTTCCCCGTGAGTCAGCTGATGCGCAGGAATAGTAGCGTTCCTAGATTAACCTTTCCTTGCTTACACATTACCAGAAGGATTATTCTCGATCAGTTAGTTACTTGTGAGGAAGATTATTTTTAATAATAATAATATTAATAATAATAATAATAATAATAATCGAAAGCTGTCGGCGGCATAATTAAGTAAACATAGCGCTCACCATCATTTGCCAAAACCTTTCCCCGAACTGGGGAAGATCATGAGCATTGTTTGGTTGATAGCGGAAGCACTAGGGTGTACGGTTTCCATCAACAGGGACAGGCGATGACGCCTGCTGTGAAGAACCTGTTGTACGTCTGCACCTCTAAAGATCCATGATGAAGCAGCATCATTTTGCGTCAAAGAATTTGCCTTGGTGTAGGAGATTATTATTAAATAATTGTTCTGTTAATGTGACACTCGGTCATGCTGTTTGTTTTCTGACTAACGTGTTCGTTAGCGTGGTTAACCTTGCATCACTGGTCTCGCTGATGGGAAACTCTAATGGTCAGCGTTACCCATGGTCAACTTATGTTCAGAATTTTCTAACGTGGATTTTCTATTCACCAGAGTCCCTCTTGCATATGTTGACTATAGAAAGCGGTAATGATCTGCCCAGTTTGGTTATATTAATAATAAAGGAGCTTGACGCGGGACGAGGATCAAGCGAAGTCTGGTCCCTGCGAAGTCAGCTTAAATCCGTGTTTCTACTAGCGCCTTGAATTGGTTTTATCATGAGCTCGCATTCGTCCTGGTGGGAATTAAACTTTTAAAGAAGAACATTACTAATGTGCGTAAAAGGTAGTCTGCATTTCTGAACATTGATTCCGTTTTTGCAGGGTACCCAGTCGTAGCACCGTATGATTCCTATGAAATTACTACTAGATATTAGGTGTACTTAGTGCAGCAAATTGCAAGTGGCAATTTCTTGGTAATGCTGACATTCGCATCTTCGTTATGTTGCATACGCTAAACTTGTCCCACATTCCTGATCTTCCATAACGAACTTCATCGTTCCTTGATGCGATTCTTCTTCGGTTGGGGCGATTTTCTGCTAGCTTTTCGCGGTCGACGCCTTGTCAGCATGTTATGCTAAACTGTTGTTTCATCGCTACCATGAAAACAGCGATTAAAACGTCCAGTTAGAAGCGGTGGAATGTCGCCTATGAAAAGAGCAAGGGAACGGCGGTGAAGAGCGGATGGTCAATAATACACATATACCGTCTATCTCTTAGCAGAGTGGCTTTTTAGTTAGGCTGGGCGCTGCAGTAATTTTCCCGCGTTTAAAACTCCGTCAGAAATGCTGTTATCTGCACTTTTTCTAAATCTTTCCGTTTAACGGCGCCGAAGCATTTGGAAAATGAATGAATAATTTATTTTCGAACCTCAAAGTCCATCGGACTCTTAACGGCACCCAAACGCCAAGGAAAGACTACTTTTGGTCAAAAGTGCCTTAATAGGGGAAATTGTACAGTTAGTCCAGCAATGGAGTTCGGTGCAGGTTATCACGGGGTATCATCACATTAACATTGTGCGATAACATACGTGTAATATGGTGATAATGACATGGTTAGACTGCGAATCTGCCTGTTTCACAGGCATATCACACTTCGGCTGCCCTTAGGAGTCATCTCCTGAAAAGCACAACTTCCATTGTTCAAAAGCAACAACTTTTACCTCACGTTTCTTTCAACGTTGCTTAAGCACCACCAGCGGTCACATTGCTTTCTGCAACGGCTCAAGTAAACGACGGATGCATGGGCCATGTCACCTGTGTGAATATTGCGTAGAGACACCGTCGTAAAATCCGGCTAGTCACGGTGTGTTCGACTGAGTATTTGGAATTGCATGTAAGCGTCAAATTGGCGTTGACTTCTTGGTATATTCTTCAGTATGGTGGTGGTCATGTACGGGGAGTAAATGTCTAAACTTTAGTTGTACAGTTACCTGAAAAGTACAGGCTGTGCGTGCCAGCCCATATTCGCTCTTCGTAACTTGGCAAAGATCCTTACATTGCCAAGCCCTTTTGTCATCACATCGTGGGTTTTTAGAAATGGTACCGTATAAGGCAGTAGGCCGGTGATTAGGTCCTCCATTTCGTTTGTATTCCAGTTATCTTGCAAAGCCACGTTAGGGCCGGCGTAGTAGTAAGTGAATGGGTCTTCGTACAAAATTGCTTCCGCAGAAATTTACATTTTGCCTTGACTGCTTGTTGTGAAAAGCACAACAAGCAGTTTGTCCAAAAGCGCCAGTTAAAGAAAGCGGAGCTATTGGTGCAGTCATGATTTTATTTTCAGCACTAGCAAGTAGTTGACTCAGGTTTTTAACGCTGCGGACAGGACACGGTTATACTGGAAGCTTTGGTTCCTTGACATAGCTTGTATTTTTGTCCATAGACCATTGTCTACACTTTTCCTAGCATAGAACAGTGGTTTCGTTAGCTCCCTTAAAGACGGAGACTGAGAACCACTGTAGCCTATGGTTATCGTTGAAAGTCAAAATAGAACGGTGAAAGTCGTTGAGAATCAGTAATGTATTGCAACACTGTTAACAGAAAGCCAGTGTTTAACCTAAAAACGAAGTTAAACTTCGCCTTCTTACCAATTTGGCGTAGTGTACTCGGCCCTGACAGTAAGGCACAACATAATGGTTGTCGGGCCCATTATTGTTTTGCTTTCGTAGGATGGCGGATAAAGGTTTGCAAATCTCGTTATGTTGTGCACAATCCGTGTTCCTGCTTCTTCGTCCATGAATATCATTGCAGGCGAGAATTAGTAACATCTGTCATGGATAAACTTATTAGTATTGTTGAAATATGTTTCAGCTCGAATTGTTTTCTTTGTTCAGAGCATTATTAGTGCCTGTGTTCTTGTCAGTCATTCAATAAGCAAGTCTGCGTTCAAGCATCCGTTCACTGATACGAGCAACTTTTATGGTAAAGGGTAAAGACCTTCGAAACTTCGAAAAGCGACATCTTAGTTTCTTGTCCACGTGTTCTCCTTCTCCGTTTCTCCTTCGCCGGGTTAGGAAAGGGTGTTAAGCCGTCAGGATTGGAGGTAAGCCACAGTGTCTGAAGGTAGGTGTCGTTGTCAGATAAGGTAGGTTGTAACTTCAAGCTAAGCCGCGGAAATTGTCTGCCGTGCCATGAGGAAACATGGGGCAGAGACGCAAAGGTGCGAGCAAGGACAAGTAGACGGAGATGCGCCGCTTGATGGGCAGCAAGAAGTGACATTTGGGAAAGAAGCAGCGTGATCGAATAAGTTGGAGTTAAGCCGCGGAAATTGACTGCAGTTCCATGTGAAAGCATGGAGCAGAGTCCCGAAAGTGGGAGCAAGGACATCGGAGATGAGCCATTAGGTTGGGAGAAAGACTGGGAAAGAAGCAGGGTGATCGAATAAGATATCTTATAGGTTAGATTTAAACCGTGGAAACTGGAAGCGACGCCATCGGAAAGTATGGAACAGAGACCCGAAGTTGGAGAAAAGATGTGTACATGGGAGAAGAACCATTAAATAGGGAGATTGGCCGCGAAAGGAGCGGTAATAGGTTGTGGCGACACGCCTGACAGCGGAGACTGTGCCGTCGTGGCGAAACGTTCGCCGCGGCGAAACTCGCGCGGTGAACTGCCGTGTACTTGAATGAATTTTGCAGAATTTCTTGAACTGTGAACTGTGGCAGGTGAAGCAAAACAACTTCCACAGACAACCTGTAAGTCTCACTGGAGGAACAGAATACACGTTTATTGTACACTCAACGCACAACAGTCACTCCGAACCCCCTCACATCGCCACCCCCGCTTATGTAGTGTCTGTCGTCCACTGGGTGAGCCTTGGACCTCACGCCAGGCGAATTGTCCTTGCAGTTGCATCCTTCGCCGGATGGTCGACTGGTGATTAATGATACCGTCGAAGGGCCAACCAGTTGCCGCTTTCGGTGTTGTTCCTGGTGACAGTAATTATAAACGTGGGACGTGGCAGCTCGCAGCAGGAATTCCTTTTTGCTACACGAAAACTTTGAATCCTGGAATTCTTGGCAGATGCACTGATGGTTGAGCGCGAAAAGCAGTTGAAGCGTACGCTTCGAGATGGTCTTTTGTGCAAACCCTTTGTATCATGAAATTCTTGGAAAGCGCGTAGTAAAATGATTGGTAGCATCAATAGGCGATCGAGCGCGACAGGCAGCTCGCGCGATAGCGCTTCCAGATTGCCTTTTGTTCAAATTCATTGCTTCTTCTAATTTTCGGAAATAGCGAGAGAGAACGATTGAACGGTTTCCCTGACGACAACTGTACCGCCGCATCTGAATTGTCGGTTGTGAAAAGATAAGCGGGGAACCGGAGGAAAGTTCCACAGGGAACCCCCCACCTCCCATAAATTCCTCTGGTGCTCCGGCAATATCACTCCTTTTAGCTTATTCGTCCCCGGAGACGACATCGCCCCGTTAGCCTTTCACCGCCCCCCAGTCGCCCCTTTCGGGCTCATCGCCCCCGGAGGCGATATCGCCCCCCTGTACCCATCACTGGTTTAAATTAAATATAGCCACGTTGGACCATAAAGCTTTGTAACTTCCAAGAAACCTTTCCTCACCTTTTCGAGGAATGTTTCGCAAAATTCAATTCTTTAGTCACAGTTATCTTCCAACAGGCCATGTGAAAGTTGTGCATGATAAGACCTGAGTCCCTCTTCGTGCGAGATACGTCGCATGCTGGATTGCGGAATCCCTAATTCGAGGGAGAGTTAACCTTTTCGCGGTGCAGCCAAGTGAGGGACAGTGAACTAGAGCATCTAAAATTCTTATTTTCGTTGCATCAGTCTTTTCATAGCGCAGTCGCCCGCCATGTGCTTGCTTGTCAACATTACCTCTTTCTTCAATTCCGTCGACCGTTTCTCATCATCTTTAAACCCCGATGGTTTGGAAGATATGACCTCGCACTAACGTTTTGCTTTTTTCGCGAAATTGGTGCACTTGTAATGCAGCTTTACAACAAGAACGCGCTCCTCCAATGAAAGTCTTTGAGTCATCCTTAGTATCAAATTGAATATTGCATGTTTCTTGTTAACGATAGAGTTTATCATTGCAAATTTTTATGAGTACAATACCACTTTTCTGAAAAACGGTGTTGTACTAGTAAAAATGTACAAGCGTTAGTATAGGAAGGAAAGCATCCTTAAGCTATCGAATGATGCAATAACTGCTGACAGTTGTACAGCATGGCGTAAATGTGAGACGTTCATTTTCCGTACGAATGTTTGCCCAATGGTCACTTGCCGGAAGATCATTAGCTTGAATGGACGTTTGTCGAATAGGCCACTTGCTGAAAGGATCATTTGCCGAACGGTCAATTGTCTGAATGGACGTTCGCCGGGCGTTCATTTACCCGAATGGTCATTTGCCAGAGGTTCATGTCCTGAATAGCTATTTGCCCCAAATGTTCATTTGGGGTCAGAACTTGCTTATATTGCTGATTGACAAAAGTTCATTACTGTTTTGTGCTTATGAGAGTATGGAAGAAATCTGTGGGATAGTTCGTTCTGCGAGAGGTCGTGATAAGTTAAGTGCACGAGAATACTTTGTTTGCGAAGGATAAATGTTCCGGAGATCGTTACTACTGATCATGCGAGATCAGAAAGAGAATGCATCGCCGTGGTCGGGCCGTTAGTAAGAGGCTTTCAGATGGGCATCACCTACTTGTTAAACTTGCGGACCATAACCATATGCCGAATTCAAATGGAGCAGGTGTCTTGAAAGTTATTGAAAAAGTTAAGTCTGTGGCTCGAAGTGGCAGAGATTTGCCTTGCCAGATAATTCAGTCGCGCACAACTTCTTGTTCTGCGAATAAACTTCTTCTTACCGTCGCCAGATTTTTCAGGCATATACTGCATTGGTGCGGCGGCAAACCATATGATAATTACGTTTATTATGTTCACCGAAAAACGGTAACCCTAGAAAAGCAGGTTCTGTATTTCCTGTAATTTATAGATAGTCAAGTTATGCTCCCATCAGTGTCGTCGAGTACAGCGTAATGCGGTAGTTTTCCGAACAAATATTGCACGTTCAACGATTGAACGTAGTTCGCATAAAGTTTGCTGCTTACAGCTACGAGCATTGGTTCTGTTTTGAATTAAAAAACAGTAACAAGGAAACCGTTTGGAAAAAGACGCAGCCGCACATTCCGTGCATTTGTAAACGAGTTTCAAATTATTCGTGCCAAACGAAGAAAGCAGTTTAGGCAAGAAGAGACATGCAAATTAATTACAGCGCATCCACACACTGCTGATAGCCGTTCAGTATTTTCTACAACACACCTCCAAGATGCTGCAATAAAAGTTGTAATTCTCTAAGATTGCGTCTGCACTGGTTCCACGCTGGCTTATCTCATGAATTTGATTACCAAAGCGTATGCATTTTGTATGCCTCATGGAAAGGCGAAAATTAAGATAAAGGCTTTATGTTGTTGAAAACGCAATTTTTAACAAGGCTTTATGCTTAATAATAAAGTTTCTTTTACTGTGTACTTAATTGGTAATGTAATTTTCCCTCTCTTACGAGGGCGCGTGCTATACTTGCAGAATTGGCAATATGGCGATTTCAGCGAAGTAAGCACTGAGGCACCACTGTAACAATGAATTCACTACTGATTTTACGAAGCACGTCAGTTGGCCGGCGAACACTTTGGCCGGCGAACACTTTGGCCGTAGCGAATCACCGTGAGGCGCGTGAGCGAATCGCTGTGCACGTCTCTTTGCCGTCGGTTCACGGTGATTCGCTACGGCCAAAGTGTTCGCCGGCCAAAGTGTTCGCCGGCCAAAGTGTCGCCGGCCAACGTGTTCCGCGTCGAACTGACGCGCACGGCGATTCGCTACGGCCAAGGTGGTAACCGGCTAGCGTCCCTGAGCGAATGACCCTGCGAAATTGGCTGCAGCGAAGGAATACATGTCTCTCCTCCAACATTGTGGTCTCTGTTCCATGTTTACCGATGGGCCCGCTTTCAATTCCCGCACCTTAAGTCCAACGTATATGCTATGTTACTCGATCGCAGTGCTTCTTTCCCTAATGTATCGTCTTTCTCCCCATCTAGCTGCTCATCTCCGCCTACATGTTCATGCTCCCACCTTCGGCTCTCTGCTCCATGTTTCCTCATGTCACCGCGTGCAATTTCCGCTGCTTCGCTCTAAGTTACAGCCCGCGCCATCGCATGCCTTCATCTTATCTTCTCACCTATTCTCCCCCAGGATAACCGACCAGGCGCCGAATGCAATCAGTGCTTTGAGGCGGTGTTGCCCCTCGCGAAAAAACGATGTTCCAACAGCGGCGTGATCAAAGGACCGTTCGCTTTCCTTTCAAAGACATGCACGCACGGCTGAGGACATGAAGTGACAGCATCCGCCACCTTCACCGAAAAGTTAATTAACAGCACCCGTTCATCAATTACGATTTGCCCGCAAGCGTTTGCCCGTCGTTATGAATAAATTCCGATTTGGACAGTTTTGGATTTTCGTTTTCGTTTCCGTGTTGCACGACATTCTGTGCGCCAGTGATTCCCAACGGGGTCGCTGGGGCCCCCTTGGGGGTCCCGGAGGGGCACAGGGGGCCCAGGAAGGCGAGAGGGCCCTAGAGGGGCCCTGGAAAACGAGGGGGCCCTGGAAAACGAGGGGGCCCTGGAAAGTGAAATGGACCCTGGGAGAGCCCTGACAAGATTGAAAGCACTCTGGTGCGGTAATCGTAGGTGAACGAGCACTGGAAAGTTCAGAAGAGTAAGGGGCGACACGGTTTCGATCATTTCATGCACCATGTGAAGGAATGTTATCGTTCATCTCATTCGGTAATTCCCAAACTTTTTGGAGCGAGGGACCCCTTTCATTGCTGACAAGCATCCTGGGGCCCTCCACCAAGTGTTTACCGCCATCCTTACTGCCTTGTTAGATTCCCTGCAGGTTGTTGCGCTTTTTATCGGTGACTTCATTGTAAACTTGCTTGAATAGGTACTTGAGCAGTGGTCTGCATTTAGCACAGAATGAAGTATTGAACTTGTCACCACTAGGATTTCCCCAATCGGACCCTAAACAACAGGGCATTGTAGTCCAACAGTTCTTCAGGCATGTGCAGCCGTTGTCAAACGAGCGCTTCGGATATGCTTCAAACAGAGTACTGTTTCCTGTTTAATGAATTTTCCCGAAGAAACTTTCTCAATCACGCGAAGTTAATACTTTTACTTTTGAAATTCAGAACTTCCAGTAACGGAGGCTTTCAGGCAAACTTGTACGACGAATCCTATCCGCTCAATTTCGCGACACACATAATCAGGGCATCCAAAGATGGATGAATTCGCAGAAAAACGTTTCAGCATCATAAGATTTTAATTGGTCCTGGAAACATAGTTCTCACATTTCATACAGTTAAACTTCGTTGTTGCATAGCGGATCACAGCATGGTCTTTTGATAGTGATGATCGTAGTGAACGTATTGCTTCTCCAGTTTTTGCTGCTCAGTTAATAACGTCAGTAGGGTGCGTTATTTAACACCAGATTCAGTTTTTCTCGACCGCAAAATATGGCACCTAAGTCGAGCATTTCATGAGGGCTGTTGTTCATAGCCGCTTAATTAATGTGAAGGCTGAACATGATGCGATAGGACCAATTTTTCCACGTTAGGCTCAAAATTAGTAAGCAGCAAGCGCAGATCGCCGCGCTTTACTATCTGTAACCGGTTTCTTTTCTTTTCCAAAAGATCTGTTACGGCGCTGAACCCACGTTCAACTAAATAAAATGAAGGAAAAGGAATAGTAATAATAATAGGAATGTATCTTTCATTATTATTATTTATTTATTTCATTATTATTATTACTAAGGAAAAGGAACGAGTAACTTTTTAACAATTTTCCATAAGCCGGAGAAAAGATCTCCAATTTGACGCTGTAACCAAAACTGCGTATAACCATCCTTGAGCTTAGGCTTCAACTCTTCGTTAGCTTGCAACTCTATCAACTCTTCCTGCAAAAAGATATCAGCTCCACCAACGCTCCAGAATGGGTCCAAAATCCAAGCTGGTATTGTCATGGACAATATGTCTGCGTATCTTTCGCACATGTTCGTATTCAGCATGGTCAAATGATTGCAGTACACACTCTTGTCGTCATCATTTACGTCGCCATTGTCCCTGAGGCTGATAAGATTCGGGAATTGGTATAAATGTCCGTGTCCCAAGTTCTGTTTGAAAAGAACCAACTTGCTGATGAATGCTGCAATAACGCTTTTGGTTTTCACAAGGTTCAGTTCGTCTCCTTGTTGTTGGAGGTTCATTTCGTTAAACCGAAAATAAAGATCTGACATGTAGGCTATGTCTCCTTTGCACTTCTGCAGATTGTCACGTAGCTCCTGTTCGAGAAATTGCAAAATGCTATGGAAAAGGCTATAAAAACGGCTGAGACATGCTCCCTTTGACAGCCACCGAACTTCTGTGTGGAGTAGCAAACGATTGAATTCTTCATCGTTTTCTTCACAGAGTTGTCTGAATAACCTGTCTTTCAAAGGGCTGCTTTTAATTTTGTTAACAGCGGTGATGACATTATTTAAGGAGCGATGCAGACGATCTGTGAGTCGTTTCGTAACTAAATGTTGGCGGTGAATCACGCAGTGCACCGCTAGCAAGTCTGGTACTGATCTTTTCAAATGGGAAATAAATCCGCGATAGCATCCCACCATTGAAGGGGCGCCATACGTCGCAACTGCCATTATATTTGCGAGTGCAATTCCTTTCTCTTTAATGAACTCTTGCAGAACAAGGAATATAGATTCACCCTTAGTATCTGTTACCAAATCTTTGGCAAACAATAGTGGCGGATGCTGTCACTTCATGTCCTCAGCCGTGCGTGCATGTCTTTGAAAGGAAAGCGAACGGTCCTTTGATCACGCCGCTGTTGGAACATCGTTTTTTCGCGAGAGGCAACACCGCCTCAAAGCACTGATTGCATTCGGCGCCTGGTCGGTTATCCCGGGGGAGAATAGGTGAGAAGATAAGATGAAGGCATGCGATGGCGCGGGCTGTAACTTAGAGCGAAGCAGCGGAAATTGCACGCGGTGACATGAGGAAACATGGAGCAGAGAGCCGAAGGTGGGAGCATGAACATGTAGGCGGAGATGAGCAGCTAGATGGGGAGAAAGACGATACATTAGGGAAAGAAGCACTGCGATCGAGTAACATAGCATATACGTTGGACTTAAGGTGCGGGAATTGAAAGCGGGCCCATCGGTAAACATGGAACAGAGACCACAATGTTGGAGGAGAGACACGTATTCCTTCGCTGCAGCCAATTTCGCAGGGTCATTCGCTCAGGGACGCTAGCCGGTTACCACCTTGGCCGTAGCGAATCACCGTGAGGGCCCCTGAGCGAATCGCCGTGCGCGTCACTTCGACGCGGAACACGTTGGCCGGCGACACTTTGGCCGGCGAACACTTTGGCCGGCGAACACTTTGGCCGTAGCGAATCACCGTGAACCGACGGCAAAGAGACGTGCACGGCGATTCGCTCACGCGCCCCACGGTGATTCGCTACGGCCAAAGTGTTCGCCGGCCAAAGTGTTCGCCGGCCAACTGACATGTACCCTGATTTTATTATTTCCTTTCTGATTTATTTATACTGTGTGCCGATATGTATGCTATCATTTGTAGTCGCGAGCTATAAAATGTACTGCCCTGTTAATCATTTGTTATACTGTAGGCAATAAATTGCGCCGCTCGTGCTTGAACTTCTTTGGGAAATGTCCTTCGTTTGCGCCAGTAAGTTTATGTTTGATGATCATTCTATGGAATTTATTTCCGTAAATCTTTATATGTTACATTTAACTGTTTATTTTTACTTGCCAGTCGTAATCAATTTGTTTTCAATAAGTAAAGTAGGTACTTCGAAAATGATGCATTTTGCAACCCAAAGCACGCCAAACTAGTAAAGTTATTGACATGGTTCGTAGTACCAACCTTAGTGCTTCCATTTTAGTAGCTTTCATACCTTAATTTTGATGTTTGTGGCAGTGCTTATCGTTTTCAATGCTCATGCTCAGTTCACCACTTCTGGCGTTTTCAGTTTCGGGCGAAACGCCCGACGAGCCCGTATTGTCTCCTTCGAGTAGGTGCGTGTTTGAACGTCGTCTGATTGAAAAGTACGTCGCCGAAAAAGGAACGGATCCAATCAGCGGAGAAGAGCTGACGGTTGATCAGCTTATAGAAATAAAAAGTGGAGCTTGACGAATCGCCCTTTGCTTTGTAAAGGTTAGCTTTTCAAGATCCACCAGTGGTAAAGCCAAGACCACCAACGGCCACAAGCATTCCCGCGATTTTAAAGATTCTCCAGGATGAATGGGATGCGTGCATGATGAATAGTTTTTCCCTTCGTCAAGAGCTGTTGACCACTCGCCTAGGTAAGGATTTGCCATGTTGCTTGATCCATTTGTTTGCCATATTTCTTGCAGAACTGTCCCGCTCTTTGTATCAACATGATGCAGCCTGTCGTGTAATTGCCCGATTACAGAAGGAAGTAACAGCGTCAAGAGAAGGTCTGTATGCTGTATACCACGATTAGTTTTCCTTCACGGTCCAAATATTGCAGCGCTTGCAACATTGAAACCTCATGCAGCGGCTAATCAACCTCGCGATTTGGTATGCTTTGTTATTATAAGGTTTTTGGTTGCCTCTTACTTTTCGTTTTATTAAGCAGTACGGAATTGAGATGGAAGATGGCGCCAACGCTGCAGATGAAGAGATAGGAATGAGCGAGGAGGTGGCTGCAAAAGTAAGAATGAACAGGCTGAATGACCTGTTAAAGAGATTTATACGATTGCAGCTTCAAGAAAAGGCAAGCGCTTTGACGGCCATTAGAAAACAGGTAGTCAACTGTTTACGTTTGGATATTTCAATATACCTTTCTGCAGCGCGGCAAAGCAATTCCGGAAGACTTGACGAAGCCTGAAATATTAAGCGGTTACGTTGAATTAACGAGCCATATGGTACGCGTTCATCATTGTCGGTGCATTAATAAGCAGCGTTTTCTTTTTATAGGGTTTGCATAGCGCAAGTATGCCAGGAATAACTTGCATGGATGTGCACTTGACAAATCCTAATTGCATTGTCACTGGTGGTAATGACAAAAATGTGGTTGTCTTCAACAAGGAAACCGAGGAAATTGCGGCAGTTCTGAAAGGCCATCAAAGGAGAGTTTTGAAAGTTGTTTATCATCCAACAGAAGTGGGTCTCCTTTTTCTCTCATTCATTTCAGTCTTTTCTTTCTTTGTAGGAGGATATGGTGATAAGTTCCGGCGCAGATTCAATCATTAATGTATGGTCCGTTGGGACGCAAAAACCTCGTCACATAATAAGAGCGCATACGACACCCGTTACCGGAATCAGCATCCACGCCACGGGAGATTATATTCTCAGTGTGTCTTCGGGCGAAGTAACGCATGTATATTATAAATAATATTTGCATTTTGAGCAATTATAGAAATGGGCATTCTCGGACATACGTTCAGGTCGCTTGCTATTTCGTGTGGATGATTCTGCACCTTCGTCTCAAGGTGGGTGGTACAAATGGAGCAGTAACTCAGTTGAGCTTTGTTTGGGCCAATATTATTTTTTTGCTCTCAGTGAGCAATATCTCGCTAGTCAATTGTCATGAAAGTGATTAATCTCTCAGTTAACACAGAGACAGAGGAAAGTGCTACGGTGCAGTTTTGTTCATGTATAAGGAGGAATTTAAAATTGGATTAACCTCCCCTAGATGTGGTTTGGCTTGTGTGACTGCTTTGGTTATTCCTGTTTAATGTTCAATATTAAAATTGCTTGCTTAGCGTTTGACGTTTGTGAACAGTGCTTAACTTGAAGGCTGCTGAGCGTTCAGGGTTAGAGAACTGTTGGTGTATTAATGAAACTAGCTGTCCTTCAGGCATGACGTGCGCTCAGTTCCATCCCGACGGTTTGATCTTTGGCGTTGGAAACATTGACACAACGATCAAAATTTGGGACCTGAAGGAGCGGACCAATGTGGCAAATTTTCCCGGCCACGCGGGCTCAATTCGCGCACTGTCGTTCTCGGAGAACGGCTACTATCTGGCCTCCGTTGGCGACGATTCGGCGGTTAAGATTTGGGACCTGCGGAAACTGAAAAATTTGAAAACAATAAATCTATCCGGAAAATTCCAGGTGATCAAGTTTGCAAAGGTTTTGACTTGTTCAGCGTCGCTGTTTCAGCCGCGGGACGTTTCCTTCGACCTGAGCGGCAATTACCTCGCCGTTACCGGAGTCGACGTTCGGTAAGTGGTGAAACGCATCCGAATGGATGCATTGCAAATACTCCCACTTGCAGCGTATTCCAAAGCAAAAGTTGGAATGAACTTGTTGTGTTAAAAGATCATACGGATTTGGTCACTGGCGTTCGCTTTGGGGAAAATGCTGGTTTCATTGTTACGTGCGGAATGGATCGTGCATTACGAATCTTTGGACCATCGAAATAGCCACGGGCATGACGTGTGAAGTCATTTGTAGCAGTCGTTTTGTCATAAGCAAGTTGTATTATTTAAATATGTTACTTTCACGGCTGCTAAACATTTTAAACGTATATGCTTCGTTGTCCAGGCTAAGTTTCATTCGTTTATTGCGAAGGCAATCTGTTATTTCTGTTACAATTGTAGTGACAGCAAAACAGAAATTAAATGTTCTTCTAACATACGTGTTTATGGAATGCTAATGGAGCCAGTTAAACGCTTCCTCTGATAGTCACATTCAAATATTTGTATGTATAATAGCAGGCGCGAAAGCTAGGTTAGGGAAAATACAGACAGAAACAATGAGCTATTCAGGATCCTGGATGCTAGAAAATGTGGAATAACAAAAGCTAGACGAAAACAGCATGCATTGTTACTGAAAGCGCAAAAGGGAACCAAAAATATGCAGCGTTGAAGCAGTGTCCGCACTTGCGGATTATGGTAGTTTTGTAGGCTTTCGGCCGAAGAGGTAACCCGAAGAATTCTGAAAACTAATATTTTAAACAGTTGATTTCTGATATTAGGTTTAGGTTGCATAAATTTGTAAAATAAACACTAATGAAAATGTTACCAAAAGAAGGAAAATAATGCAAAACGCCATTTGGACGATGAGCCGTGCAGGATGTGGTTTTTGCAGTCAAAACTTAACTAAATAAATTCTTCTCGGCTTCCGTGTAACCTTTGCCTCTTAAAAAGAAATGCAGAGGAACCAATGATATTTTTACGGATGTAACTTTCAATGTAACAGAACTTTGGTGTTTGTTTACGGAGTCGCCTTGCTCCGTCATCGGAGAGGCAATTATCTTGTTCGCCGAGGACGGTACGAGGGGCTCTGAAAACGACGGTAACAATTTTGGAATGGTGAAAGCCACACTCAAATTTTCGTTCATCCTTTTGCATCCCTCCTTGCGATAGAACGAGTAGGAGTAAGCTGTGAAGAATTTACATAACAACTGCTTCTTACTCGTAATGACAAAGCGACCAATGTTCACTGTCACCATCTTGCTACGTATAAACGCTGGCAGCGTATTCCCGCTTGACGTCGACGGGCAGTGGTTCGAAAACAGCCAAAATTAGAACCTGACTATCATTGTTTGCTACAGACTGGAAGGCAATTCGACAATTAGTTGAATTCGCCTTTCGATTCTATGTCCAGTTTGGGCAGACTTTGAAACGGCTCGAGTAAAGTTGGCGCTAATATCAAAGTTAGCTTTCGGTCTTCAACAGCAAGTGTGTCAGGGCTGTTCGTAATTGTCGTTGCCCATCTCTGGAAACCGTGCGAACTGTCCTAGGTGAAAAGTACGGATTTGTTCGACATGCCGTTGAGTTTTATAATGTCCCTTCGCTTATTCAAGGCAGCAGTTCAATGGATCCTTTGTTCTTGCTGTGCGCTTCAATAATGGTCGTCTTCATGGCGCTGGTTGGCTTGCAGGTGTATAAATTGTTTTTGAAAGAATCCCGAATGAACTTAAACGTTGCGGACCTGGAGAATCGTCGTGCACGAGTTCAAGCTGGTAAGGTGGTGCTTGTTTTCCCTCTCAGCGGACTAAGTTCGTTGACAAAATTTTATGCTCTCCGCTTAAGAGAGGAGGTGTCCCTGTAATAATAGTACTTCATATTTCCGGGCAAATCCATTATTTGTGATTATTTTTGGCTGAATTTCCTCTATTTCTGCCTTTTGGCGGTGTACCATACTTATGTTTGCTAGAGCCCATGATTTACCAACTAGCGAAGCAGCCGTGGCACTATCGATGAAAATTACATGTCGCATTTCGTGTACATCCTTCGTTAGGTATTGCAACTCTGTTTCGTTTTACAGTTGTTCACTACAAACAGCACGGGTTCTTCATAACCTTTCGGAACTCTGCTGGTTCCGTCACAAATGTCATGTATCAGGTGATTTGGCAGTTATCATTGAGATGCAACTGAGATTACATTGCACTTCACACTGACATCTTTATAGGTAGGGCTTCCTGTTGAAACCTCACAATGACCTATGCGAGGAAACCAAGGCGTTCTGTTATTAATACATGAAACGCTGCATTCCTGTTAGAGCTTGTTCAGTGTTGAACCTATCCAGCTTTAAATAATAATGAATAGTAACAATACTATCGCTGCCTTGGCATGAATGGAAACAGTTGCATGAAGCAGCGGATGTGAACATAGTACATGTGCCGTTTGGGGATTGTTTAAATGACAGTGGAGATTCCAATAACAGCTACCTGACCGAAGCAATTCGAATTAATCTAGTCCGTGCTGCTGATGCTGAGGTTTTTAAGTAGGAATCACATTATGCAAATCCTGGCTCAACTGTGGCCAAGTTAATAAACTGACTTTTGGCATTTTTACTTAACTGGCACTGGTAATATTTTCAGTGTCGACTTATTTGCGGCGCGCAAATGCACAAGCTGAATATTTATATGCAGGTTGTGTTTTTGCTGTATTAGAAGCATCGATATGATTAGCGAACGCTCTTCTCGTTCGCGTCTTTGTTGACGTCAGTAAATCATGGTCATGACGTGAACCTATGAGATTAGAAGTCCCAATTTGTTGCAATGAAGCACAGTAAAGCTTTTGAAGGTTAGCAAGTTCCCACGCATATCAAATGGTTCGTTTGCACTTTCAGCCATTTGAGCTGTCGGCCGTTAATGGGGATTGCTTAGGTCTTTACTACACGTAACTTGCTGGTGGCTTATTTCTGCAAATCCTGCTTACGACATGATAAGGTATTAATATTAATAGAAACTGTGAAAATGCGGCATAAAAAATGAATAGCAATCTTGTTTTCTCATTTGCGACATGTTATTGCCATTTTTATGCTATAGCGTCTGGAACGTCGAGTGCCACTCGTGAAGGTTTGCGTCGCCGACCGGCAGTACGTGCGATCAATGATGAGCTTACCGACTCGGACGATGAGTCACAAGAGCTGGACGTCGAAGGGCCAAAGACGGAAAAAATAGGCAAAAAGAAACTTGCCAAGCTCCAGGCAAAAGCGGAACGGCGAATGATGAGGGAGGAGGTTTGATGGACGAGAAAAATCGACATGCAAGTTGTATGGGGCAGCGCTAACCTTGTTATTCAAGGAGGAAGCGGAACGAGAAGTGAGGAAAAAAATGGACATTGAGCGAGCCGAAAAGGAACGACTTCGCGAACAGCAGGAAGAGGAGGAGGAACGACGACGCGAGCTTGAAGAGAAGCAACGAATTGAAGAGGAGAAACGTCGGCAGCATGAGGAATATCTTCGCTTTAAGGAAGCGTTCACGGTCGAAGGAGAAGGATGCGATGCGGACGAGAATGCTGACGCCGCAGGATTGTATCGAGCATTTGTTGAATACGTGAAAAAGAACAAAGTACGTTTTTATTGTCTATGTGCAAAGAATCGCGCCGCTCATTGCCTTCGTCGTTTCTTATGCACAGGTTGTTAGCATGGAAATTTTGGCCGGCGAATTTGGTATGCGCACCGCTGATGTCATCGACCGTCTTCGAAACATGGTATCCGACGGTACGCTTACCGGTGTGTTCGATGACCGCGGGAAGTTCATATACGTTACCGACGACGAGCTGCTTTCGATAGCAAAATTTATAAAGCAACGCGGCAGAGTATCCGTTGACGAACTGGCTGAGTATAGCAACCGACTGATCGACCTGGAACCGGAACGAAGAGCCGTTAAAGCGTAGTTGGTTGTCTCGCATTAAATTGTAGAGCAAACTTCCCGTTTGCGTTTCGAACATTGTCCAGGAAAATCGTAGACCTCCGAAGCGTGTATAATCGCCGTCGTAAACACACATCAGCATGGGATATTCTGCCGATTTTCATTCAGGCCCCCATTTGCGCGAGTGCCTGTGCTCAACCGCCTGCTGATTCCATCCGGTGATGGGCCCGTCGCTTAAGAAAAATTTCTACACATGGGTACGTTCGTGAAATTTTGACTAGTCATATTTTGCGCACGTCGGATCGCTGCCGATTTATTCCATATTCTTTGAATTTGAGCAGGTACCCACTCACTGAAGTTGCTTATATTTCAGCAGCAAAAATATGTTTACCTGCTCCTTTTATTGCCAACATTTAGGGTGCATGCCATCCATCAGCTCCCCCTAATCGCAGTTGCAAGGAAACTGCTGAAATTATAAAGAAAGTTCAATGCTTTTTCTACGTGAAATCGCTTGCGTCTTGGACTATTTATTTATTGATTAAATATTGCGTAAAATCGACACAAACGGCTACACCCTGTATTTTTATTTCTCTTCAAGCACGGAGCTTTCGGGAACTACCTGTTCCCATCATCAGCGTGCACGAAAAAAATTTTTTTTTTCGTGCACGCTGATGATGGGAACAGGTAGTTCCCGAAAGCTCCGTGCTTGAAGAGAAATAAAAATACAGGGTGTAGCCGTTTGTGTCGATTTTACGCACTTTGATATGTCCCCTGTTAGAAATCCGATTTTCATTGATTAAATATTTTGACATTCAATAATTTTTCGCCAGTCTTTTAATACGTTCAACTAGGGAAAGAATCGCGTTATATATATGAAGAATGTAGTAATCTGTATGAAGAAATGTTACGAAACTAAAAGAATAAAAACTGAATTAGTATTAAGACAATGAAAATAAAACAGTGGTTCAAGGACCCAAGGAATCAGCCCTGAGGGATCAAGTTTGATCAGACGGGTCCCCACCGATGTTTGGCTAGGTGGGGGAGCTTCTCCTTAAGACCTGACCTGGTGGTTGGCCAACATAAACCTTGCGCTGACGACGAGCCAAGGTTCGGCTCGAAAGCGGCGCCAGGCTTTTGTTTTTTCATTTTCATGAAATAATGCTTTACCATCGTTTTCGTGAAAATGAATACTTGAACGGGAAGAAAGGCCGTGATTTCTCTTTGAAATATATATATATATATATATATATATATATATATATATATATATATATATATATATATTCTCTTCTTCTTTGTACGGGGTATCTTTCAAATCTTGAAGTGTGGTACACGGTAATCCCCATTTCTGATGAAAAGCTTTTTATTGTGCAGAGCTTTCAGGCACGATCTTGCGCCCGTCATCAGTGCAGGGTTAGTGACCACCGTCCAGGTTGGTCAGTTCGTCTTCCTTAATAGTTTGCATTTATGTTCAGTGTTTGAACATGGTTACGAGCGATGAGGCCATCATTTGACAGTTTCGCAGTCGCCATAAACGTACGCAGGAGCCACAGACTTCTTACGCTCATTTGATGATTCGCTGGCCGTTCCTGCGCGCGTGCACGTTCCATTAGGAGCAGTTTCCGCGAAGCCCTTTATTTACGAAGTGCATTTATGGGCGGTTTGCGGCCAGTGCTCACACGCTGCGCCGATCTTTTGGCAAATGGAGTCAACCGGCCGTGAGATGCCGTCGCATTTATCAATCTAATGGCCTTTCCTAGCTTTTCGGATCCCAAGCAGCAGTAACTTTTGGTGGGAGCATCAAAATCGATGCAACTCTTCTTGTCTTCAATCTTCGCCGCTCGGTCGGGCCGTTGCGGCGCACCACTTGGCCAAGGCTAAAAAATGCCACAGATCCAATTGTCGCGCACCGTACAAATGCGATTAATCTTCGCAATTTGCATTCCAGCGATGATACGTCGCTCGATCGCGTAACAGTTCGTTCCCGCCGATTTCGCGCACTTCGGAACTGCGAGCCGCGCGGCCAACTTTCTGGCTTGCTTGTGTAGGAACCGGAGCAACCGCTTGGAAGTGGGCTAATCCGAACCCTTTGCCGATCGCTATCGCAGTTTGCCAGCCGGCGTCAGCAACTGCTGTTTTGACTTGTCTTGCGTTTTTGGCCTCAACGGACGGGTTCACCTCCTGAAAGAGCGGACGGAATGCGCGAGGTGGGGTAGGCTCCATTGCCACAGCCGACTTGGCACCGTGCGTCCCCATTGCAATGGGACGTTTCGATTTTCGCCTTCATTCGCTGGCAATTAGTGCCAACCTTGCGACAGGATCTCGGCTGGCCGACTCGCGACCATCATCGTCTGACATGTTAAAGCCCATCAAACGGACTCTGCTCCCTCCCTTTGCTGTAGATGCAATTTGCAAGACGCATCAAGGCGCCGCATGTAGCCGACTATCGATTTCAATGCCACAATTGGCTTTGCACCGCGTAGCGCAATTGTGATGCGTTTGTTTTGACGTTCTCCCCGACTCGCCTAGACCCGATTTGGCAGGTTGGCAAACGGCAATACCAATTCCGCGTACTTCCATGTAAATGCCTGATTGGCCGTCCTGTCCTTGCTCTTGTTGCCTGGCAGTTTTGCAGGACAACGTGGAAGCAGCGGAGCTTGGCATTATGACTTGTTTGTTCGATCAGCGGGCCCACTTCCGTCATTGTCGACGCGGGATTCAACTAGCCGGCTTTTTATTATAGAACTGCCGCGGTTGAACTCCCTCGGCAGTTGGCGCACAGCGGCGATCGTTTCTGATTTGGGGAACCAATTGGAGGCAGATGGATGGATATCGTCCAGTTCGCGGGCGGCAATTGGCAGCTTTTTGTTATGTTAAAATGGTTGCCGTTTTTCGCCCAATCGGCTGCCCTCCTCCAATGACGATTGCCGGCACCGTTGAAAGGGCTCAACTTCCGGCGACGGCCGTCAAACAGACCCGAGCAACTTTCGACCGCTGCGAGCCAACGGTCGCCCAGGCGCGCCAGGCCAACCAGCATGCCCGCACCAGTCGACAGCAGCTGTCGCTGGCGTTATGGATATGGTTCCAAGAAAAATGTGACGGGTAGAAGTTTCCATTCGAACTTCCCGACCGCCGCTTGCGCTAAGATGTATTAATACTTTAAACATGACGCCGTATTAGCCCGTTTGCTGGTCCGTATATCGGTTCCTGTTTCCCAACTGGCCTGTCAGAGCTTCGGTGTCAGTCGCGACCAGCGATAGGATCGCGTTCTGAATTATGGCGCGTCCAAATTCCATCCCAGCGTAATCAACTTGGATAGCAGTTTCCCATGCGACTATCGTCGCCGAAGGGCCGACACACAAGTAGTAGTGACCTACGTGCTGATGTAATGCGTGGACGTGCTCGTTCAGACGTACAATGTTTATTCTCGCAAGTCGGGCGAAACGCGAACTGTAAAACTGGATCGTGCAACTACGGCAGCAGCGAGAAACAGACGGAGAGTTGTTCAACCAAGTAAACAAAGAATTTAGAAACTGTTCTGGAGCAGCCAGGGCTCACCGGCAAAGCGGAGGAACCACGTCGCTTGGAAACTGGGGGTTCTCGCTTTCGACGGTCACTGGGGTCCCCTGAAGCTGAGCCGGCTCGCTGAGCTGCTCCTGCAGATCGTGTATGTAGTCGAGCACATGCTGGAGCAGTTGCATCCTGGTTACGGGACTCCTCTTGGGTACGCTCGGCACCATTGCCCGCAGTCGCTTGTAGACCAACGCCTCGAGGCGCCTGGTGGCGTCCAGTCGCCTTTTCGCCTTTGTGCGAAGTCTGCGAACGGCGGCACGTCGCCTTACGCTCATCTGGCCGGTTGCGCAGCAAGTGGAAAGCCCAAGGTGGACTGCCGCCTCTTGACAACCGGACGTGCTAGCTGCCCGTCGGTGATTGGCCGGTTTGACCGGGAGCAACTGCATTGGCTCGACGAAATTGGTTTGCCTCTGGTAACTCTGGGGGAATAGCGGGGCGTTTCGAGCTGACGGTATGCTTGGGCGCGGCGCTCAGAGCAGCGAATCCCTTTACGCCACAGGACGTGTCCACCCGCTGGAACGCAGTTGTTGACAAACAATAAGCGCTTGGCTAATTCGCGGTCCATGGGAAATCTACCCTGTTTACGACGAGCCCTGCTCATCAAGATTTGTTGCCCCTTCCACCATAGGATCTGAGCCGATCGGTGCAGCCGGTCGCCATCTGCGCAATCGACCCAACTCCCAACTATGCCGACTATTCCAAAAGTCGACAAAGCGCATAGCAACAGGTGGCTACGTGTACGGTGGAACGCCTGCCGGCTGTTCGGCGGAAAACAAAGTGGCAATAGGTTTCCGTCGGAGGCCACTAGTCTGGCCGATATCCCGACCTTTCGCATCGGCATCCCACTTTTCTGCGCTCGCGCGCTGGGATGTTTGCCTATGGCGGATGGAGGAACCGGACGAGGGATTCTGTTTGCTTATTGTCGCTTCGCCGTTTGCAGGGTCACTTGAAGGTATGGGAAACGGACCATTGAGAAGGGCAGCGAGCCGCTGACCCGTGGACAAGCTGATAAGAGGATTAAGTCCTGTTGAGCCAAGAGGCAACACCTGCTTCGGCGAGCGCCCAAAGGAGTCGGCCCGCCGGGAGGTTCCCAGCCGCGGCCACAGGTGTTCCTTGCGACCGATCGGCGCCTGCCAATGATATACCACTGTTTTCCCAGGCGCCGCTCCGTCGCGCTTCATGCCGAGTACCGTACGATTGGCCCATTGTGGGCGCTCGTTTCGTTGGCGCCGGCGATCGCTCTCCGTTCCGCAATTGCCCATTGCTGTTGGCCCAGGTGGACCTTGGGAGCAGAGGAAAAAGTGCATCCGACGAGTAAACATGGCTTTTGCCGGTACTTGAATTAGGGTCATCGCCGCGGCGGCGGTTAAGCGGCCGGAAAAGTGCACTCGCGGAAGCACATTCCCTTGGCAATCGAGGCGTGAACAAACACGGGCCAATCGAGGGTGCCCCGTCGGGCGCGTCGGCGCGTTTCAAGAAAAGAAAAATTCTATCCCTCGGAACAAGGGCGCCATTTGGGGCGTTCGGTCGGCTGGTCGGGGTTCGCCTCCTGAACAATGCCCACTTTAACTTGGGGCGCGTATGCCAGAACGCGAGGTCGTTTTGTCGGCTTCGTTTTAATGTCGCTTTGAAATTCCCGCTTCCGCGTACAGCGTGCGCAAAAATTCCTTTCCAAATTCAAGTGATAGTCGGTTTGAGCTGTGGGACCGCTTCCTGTACGGTCAGGCGCCATAGCTTCATTGCTGCGAAAGTTCGTGCAAACCGTGGTTTCGGCTTTCAAGGTGACAGGAAACGGGCAGCCCGTTCTCCAATGCGAAAGTGCCAAAGGAGGCTGATCACTCGTGGAACGGGCCGTTCGGGGAACGGCGCGGCGCTGGATGTCCACGCTGCGAAATGGAAAACCCAATTCGACTTTACCGTTCGTCCCTTTTCGAGCGTGTAGTCATTCATTGCCTGCACGGAGCTGTGGACCCCATGATCCCTAGCTCTGCCCTTGTGCATCGCTGGGACAGCCATCGCCGGGATGCGGGTCGACGGCAGCGAGCGATCTTCGATCCGCGCCGTCCAACACAGAAAAGGCGAAGCTCCGTTTGTCCCTCAGTTCCGCCGAATCAATTCGCTTCGGTAGCTTGGCGGTATAGCCTTCCTTCAGTTGCAGCACCCTTCCTAGGCGCCCAGCGTCGCCCAACGCGCAGCCTTCGGCGACTTTCGGATTTCCCCGGAAAGCGCAAATTGTTGTTGAACATTCCTGCACTGTTTGCTCAGACGGTTCAATTGCGAATTCTTATCTGCGCCTTCGAGTTCCCCGTCTGGAAGGCGTGCGCAAACGTACCCCGTATGCGCTGCGCTTTTTCTTTGCCCGGCTCGTTACGCATGCGCGTTCCGAATCCGCTGCAATGGGGAACCTGTTCTAATTAGCATATACGGTGATAACGTTAGGCGCCAAGTCAGCGTGCCCGGGATGGGCGCCCCTTTCTTGCAATTCGCCTTTCGATGCTCTTGCGTCCAGTAGCGTCTCCGAACAAGCCTGCATCCTTCGGCGGAACCCGGTCGCCGCAGTTGGGAGGGCAAGTGCTCAGTCGTTGAACTTAATTTCCAAGAAGGTATTGTTGGCTTGGTACTTTGGTGTTCGTAAGTGCGGGCGCGCGCGAAAGTAACATTGCTCCCGCAAATGGCTTTGCCACCAGCCGGCTCGCGGGTCGACGTCGATCAACTTTTGCCAAGCGGATGTACGCTTTGCCAAAGCCAAGTCATGGCGCGCTAACTTCGTGCATACTTATGGTTGACCCCCCCCCCCCTGTAATTTGGCGGCGATCGCATAGCGAGGCATGCTCCGGCTTACGGTCTAAGAAACCTTCGACCCGTTGTCCGCACCGTGCCGTAACGCCGCAGCTTAAACGACCCGAGTTCCAGTATCCGCCGGGCGGGACAACAAGTCGGCAGTTCGTTAGCTGAAGTTCGTATGGGTCTATTTTTCAAAACGGTTCATCCCACGCTCGGCTTGCCAGTAAAAATATGGTCCTTAATTTAGCAGTAAATTGTCAGATGTCAGGAAAGGTTGCCATATCCGCCAACATAGTGTCGCCGCAAGGCTTTACCGACCTTTCCTGCAAAGGCGCGGAAGCCTTGCGTCGCTGAACGCCGCCGACGAGATTAGCTAGTTCCAGTACCTCAGCATATGGGCAATATCCCGTCGACGCCTTATTACTGCGATCCCAGTATTCTCGCTTGGCATTGGTCCTTTAACTGCGAGCGCGATCCGCTAGTTGGGTTGGGACAAAGCTGGTTCGCTCGCCCGTGGCTATAGCTTATGCAAAATGTTCCCTCTTGCCCAAAACTGTCCGAAGGACCAAATGGGGAATTCGGCTAGCGCAAAAGCCAGTTGGCCTGGATTGCAAGGAACAAATTATTTGGGCAAGGATGGTTAATTTTGGGAAGGGCGTTCGCCTTCGCAGGCCCGTGCTGTAGGCGCGCGTCTTCGTTCGACTCGGTAAGCGCAAGTGGGAGTCGCCAGGGGCCACTGCTGCCCACGACAGTCCCTTGGCATCCCTTGTGGTCACCACGTGCAAACGAACAGATGGAACTCCGGGCGGTGACTGCGTGCCGCAATGTCCGATCGGCGGCGACGAAGGTCCGCGCACCTGCGCGCAACGTTAGGATCCGCCACGGTTGGGTATCCGCTGTCCAGTTGCGAGCCGGCCGCTCGCTACCTTCAATGGAGGGTATCAACGGGTGGCACGCAGGTGGCCTGACCTTGTCCAAGGTTAGGTCGACCAGCCGCCAACTTTCCCGGCGCTTGCAGGCCTGGCTGCCCGCCAAAGCGACTTTCGCCATTCTTGGCGGACATTTGCCGGCTAGCCGCACATTCCCACGGACCAAACGCCGGCAGGTGGGACACCCATTGCCTACTTTGGCGCGGCACGCAGGTGTTGCCAACCGGTAAACAAGACGACAAAAGGAAAAATTTTACTTTGCTCGTCGATCAGACGGTGGTCACTACGCTTTAGGAGAACAGTGCTAGTGGTCAATCGTTGGGGAACCAATGGACAATGGACGGTACAACGGGAGACAAAGCGAAAACCCGCGGCCCCATTTCAAGCCTTCTTGGCCGAAATGGTGCGCCACCAGCGAAGGGCGCTCCTGGACGGCGGGAAGAGGGCTTCATGTCCTTTGTTGGACTTCGTCGATCTCGGGGATCATCTCCGTCTCGTCGTCGGACAGCTGGGTCTCCAAGTCTTGTATATAGTCGATGACGTGCTGCAGGAACTCTAGCTCGTCTGATATGGCCACCTGACGGAGCGACGGAACCAACTGGCGGAGTTGGGCCATGGTAGCGGCCCCTTCGCCGCTTCGCTTCAGACTGGGGCTGGAGAAGGCGACCTGGGCGCCCAGCGACGGTTGCGGCTGGTCGTCGGTGACCGCCATTTCGGGCACAACCGGACTGCACATGCGAATGGGCATTGAAACGGTACGTCTCTTCTTGGATAGCCGCTCGCACGCGAACGTCAACCGTTTCCAACGGCGGTGAACGACGATCTGCGTTTTCCAATCGCCTTTCGTCAGCTAACGTCGTTCGTATCCGACAGCTGCTGTTTCGACTGGCAACAGGTGTGAAACAGACACAATGTCGATCACGCACAAACACGAGAGAAAGAGAGATAGTGCGTAAGAGAGTGAGAGAAGGAGATGGAGAAGCACGGAGTGAGAGCAGGCGAACGAACGCGGGCAGATGGAACACAAGCTGGGGGACCCAACCGGCACGACAACAGCTGTACCTGGAAATGAAGCCACGAAGGGTTGCCCTCCTCTGATTGGTCAACCTGGTTGACAGATGGCGCTAAACGTTGCGACGGTGACGGGATACTGGTCAGACGTGCGGTGTCCTAGGCCGGTAACCATCCTCCTCTTGACGACCCCTTTGTTGTTCTTACGCTTATCTTCGGTGTCCCTGATTTCGGTTGGCCTTTTCACCTAAGGCCACCACGGAGGGCCAAACAACAACCGCTCTCCTGCGCTTTGCGTACGGTTCCCGGATCCCTGGCGGAAAATCAATTCGTGCAAGAAAGTGACGAAGTATCTGCCAGCCTGGGATCCCTGCCGCGCGTGGTCGGCTTCAAGGGGTTGGCCTGCGTAATTTGCATATTGGTGGCCGCCGGCGGGGGTGCTGGAAAATGTTCGGGCAAATGTTCAGCTTCGATCCAAGAATTAAGTCTCAGGCTGCGCTGGCGCGCGTAGCTTATCGCCATCTGCGGTTGTTTGCTCTCAACGTACTTTCCACTACAAAGGGCAATCAATAGCGTGCAACCGTTGCGCGCCGGAAAGTGCGGCTGTCAGGAAGCGCGAGGCGTCGCCACGGACGCGGCTGTTCAATTCAGGGTTGCGCGGCCCCGGGATCCCGCATATTTGGCCCACCGCTACAAAAGTGGTCCGCTAGGTGCGGCCGACATTTGGGCTCCACTTGGGCGTAGCGTATATCGAATTGAAAGAGCCCAACGGTGGTCCGCTCTATCTATCGACTGGCTGAATCGAGCTTTCAAGTGCAAACCATCTGTACTCACAGATGCAACGTGGGATTTCATCTGGAGCACCGCGTTGACAGCTGCGGCCTGAATCGACAAATCTCTAACGGCGACATATGCATCAGCAGCTGGGATCTAGGCAACACCAAGCCGTATAGGCAAAGCTGGCCGGCTGTTCTCCGCAATCGAGTCATCTGCGCTCCAAGCGCATCAGGCAATTTTCCACTTTCTTACCGACCGGACGCGGGCACGCACATACGCACGTCCGCATGTTGGTTACACCTCACCTGCGTAGCCTGGGTTGCCTGTATCCCGTAAAATATTGGACAGGCGCTCTCGATGGGCGAGCACCGGCGCTGCGGGCGTTGACGGAATCGCTAAGCACCTTTTCGAAGCATCGTCGAAACGGCTCCGACCTTCGTCGACCCTTCGCCGGCCGTTCCTGGAAGCCGTGGGAAAGCGGCCCTACAGTCAACGATAACCTCGACCGTTTACTTTGCCTTTGTTTGGCCAGCGGAAATGGTGCGCGGTCAGGGTCACGAGCGCCTTTTCGACTGCGAAATGATGCACTGCGAATCGACCACGCAGCTATGCCTTATCAATGGCATGCCTCGGTCAGTTGCCATTGTAGGCTGACTGCAATCGAGATACCGACAGAGTTGACGCCTCTTGTTGACCCTTGCCAGTTGGGTGTTCAAGATGTGCCGGGATGTTGGCGCGCCCGGTGTTTGACGCTTGCCTGCGATGGATACCAGCAAGTGAAGAGCCGCGAAGATGCGGTCGCTCAATTTTGCGTATTTAAACAAGAGGGCCACGAACATGCGCTAAGATCGTATATTCTGAGGTGGGTCACTTGTACAATTGGTCGTTGCACCGCTGCTGGACCTCCGACGTGAAATTGCAACTTAGCCAATCGCACGTGCACAAAATGGCGTATGCCGTATACATATGGCACCCTACTTGGCGCCGGCTCCTCGCCTGCACACCTCCGATGGTGCCGAAGCGTCGCCTACAATCGTTAACCATAGATTGGGCAACGACAGATGGAATGCGAACGGCTTTTTCTGTTAAGAGCATTATGCTGACCATTTGCCCTAAACAGGTTGGCGCTTCTGCGTCGGCCCTTTGAAAAAGTGCTGTATTGCTTCGTCGAGACGTCTGAGAACTGTGCCAGCTGAGGCGCAACGCAGAGCGCATCCCGAGCCGGGATTTTAATGGGTCGATCGGGGGCATAAAACTTTAAAAATGGCACTGCACCGAATTTCCCCTTGCGTGCATGTTGTGCATTTTTTCGCCAGCATCTGCCTGGTGCGCCGGCGAAGCGATTACCTCCGATGTGTGCGCCTGTTGCGCCGCGTTGGCTTTGCGAACTGCGCGAAACGGTGGTTCCCAATGTCCGTTGAACCCTTGTACAAAGACCGCCCATGGAGGCTTTGCCTCACTGAGCCATTTGTTGCCAACGAAGTTGGCGGCATGCTAAGCGCGCTTGCGGCTGCGGTTTGCTCCTTAGGCGACAAACGAGGCGCGCTTTGTGCTGGCTTACCAAAGGCGTATAACGCCTTCGATATTTGTGCATAACGAGCTTCATTACGGCCAGGCGCGCAACTCTCTTGGGGGAGCGCTAATTGGCGCCGCTTCGACGATGCATTATAAAATGGGCTTTAAAATTGCGGCGCGCAACAGGCAACTTGGCGGGAAAGTAGCTTTTCGAAAATCGGGCCTAAACGGATAAATTACGCAGACGTCCTACTGTAGCTTTTTGGCCCTTCGAAAATATATGGAGCGCCAAGTTTGAAATCGCCTGGAACTGTCCCACCTGTCCGGCGTGCCAACGCACCTGGCGTTGACCACATGTCGGCAATGCTTGACGCATCGTCGTTTGAAAAATGGCGCTCCCCCTTCACGTTACCACAAAATGTGGGGCGCTCGTTCGGTCGACTCACCGCGGCTCCCTTCGCAGGCCAGCCGAAGGGGAGCGCCTGTCGAGCAATCCATCTTCGCTGCTCTGAGCGTTGACAAACAAGGCATCGTCTCTGCCGCCAAACTCGCGCAGTACGCTTGGCCAGCTTTGCGCAACCTGAATTCCAGAAAGGTTACGTTTTGGCGGGAAGGCGGGGGCCGCCAACCCGGTAGCGCATAAACTGCGCACCATTTGTACTGAGACGAGCTCGGCGATGGGTGGGAATTCTGCTGGCAAAAATCTGGCAGCGACGCAGACTGACATTTGCCGGCCAGGAAGGTGAGGGCCCAAAAAGCGTCGCCCACCTGCATTGCCACGCTGTCCGGCAAATTAGCTTAAGGCGGCTAGGGTGCTCCCGCGGTCCTTCGCTTGCCCGGCAAGGTCAAACGTTGCCGCGCCGTCGCTATGGTGATCATTTCGGAGCTTGGGTTCGAATAGTGTCCATCGAAAAGAAGCGGAACGCTCATTAGGCCGTTGCAGCGGTATACTCAATAATGGCTTGCGAAAATTGATTCTCAGCCGGTCAACAAGCCCGTCCTGGCAATGTCAATGCGAAATTCTATTCCAAAGCGGCTTACGAAATGAAGCGCCAAAATCGCAAATCACTTTACCCTCGCCCACCTGCTTTCGTTGGACAAGATGCGTCGGCGATGCTACGCAATGTCGCGCCACATACGGAAACGTACCGCCGCGATGCCAACGGGGCGACCGCCGTTTGGCTCACATGGCTGATTGACCGCCAGGCTTCTCTCCTTAGCCATCGTTGACCAGTCTGCACATCATTTCAATTCGCGATAGCGTATCAAATTCGCACTCCGAAATCGAGGTGAGTTCTTCCGTAAGTCAAAGGGCGCAGTAGACGAACGTGCGTTGCATAAAATGAATCATTCATCCATTTCCGTGGTCGGCAAGCTAAGCCGCTGCCGCGAGAATAGCGTTAGTGAAGTATCCGTCCACGAATGGATACACCTGCGATGGTCCAACTGCGTATACGTCAAGTCAACTTAACGGTTGCTCGCATTTGCATGGATGTTCGTTAAGTGATCGAGGTATTATTCCTCCCACACTTCGTAGGCACACCTGACTGAATTTGTTGGCGGCTGAAAGTTCGAAAAGCACTGGAACGCATTTAGCCTGCAAGCGAAGTGATAGCTGCAAGAGGAACGCTTCGGTGTTGCGTGAAATTTTGGCATGCTCCCATTACCCCGCGGACCTTCGGGGACAAGTCCTTTTGTCGGAAGCGCTGTCCAACCTGCAGGCGTTGTTCATGGTTAATTGAACGTCGCCTTAAAACAGGTTATCTGGCGCAATGTTCTCACCTTTAGTGGTTGACCTTCGCGGGCGGAATATATTGTGCCTTGTTGCGTTTTCCCAGGAGAACGCAAGGCGAAATGCCGAGAAAGGGAACTGACGTTAAATCTATCATAAATTGACCTTGCGGTTACGCGGCGTCTTACATCCTGTAAACATGAGCAACATCCTTGCCTCATTTTCAACTGAGCTGCCGACGGCTGCCTCTTATGTTGATCAGAGGTTAGGAGCTGAGCCTTCATCAGCTGCGCTGCTTAGTAGTATTGGTGTACGCTCAAAGGGAATGCTCTGCACTAGAAGCAAAGACGGCGATTTTGAGGCGGTCAGTTCAATATGCGCTTCGCTTAAACTTATTCTTCATGGATTAAGCGATCAGTTTTCTAATCTTACCGCCAAACTAGAAACGATTTATTGAACTTCGATATGGCTTCCTCGGACATTGCGAAGGACAAATGAGACCAGCGATTGCTAACACCGCGCGTGCAATGGCAACAACTAACGTGGAATTGAAGCTTGCAATTTTCTCAGGCTTACGCAGAGTTCACGAACGAAGTTAAGATTTTCCTTCCTTGTTCCGCCGAGCTTTTGCCCAAACCGTAAAATTGCTGCCCTCCTACTGGAGCGCCATTTCAACAGCCCTCTGTAATTGTTAGCATCCGTCCGCTGCGACTACAATTGCACGTTCCGCATTCCCAGTAGGTCTGCCATTCCGATGAAGCAACCCAGCGATGGATCATTATCACCGCTTCATATGTCTTAAAGTCAGTCCGCCCTTAAAATTGAAGTAGCCCAAACAAGTTTTCGCATGATTCATCCACACACTTGTTCATTCAAGGTAATTGGGTGTCCAATAACATTCTATGAACGCCCCGGTAGGAGAACCTGGCTGGCTTCTGTCCAAAGAATTTGCCCACCCACCTTTGAAGTCCTCGAAAGTTTTGAGCCGTCAGCCAGGCGATGTTCCGCCGATCGGATCAAGTGATAGCTCGAAGGGGCAACATTTGGTTAGTATGACTAGTGGGCGGGGGTTCCCAGCCCAGTCGCCTTGTGCCCACTGCCATATGAGGGCGCGCGCTGCCAGGTAGCAAGATGATCCGCCTTCATCTTATCGAACCTTTCGTCTGATCTTTCTGCAAAACGTCCACTAACTTTTTTGTTCTGGACGACATATTGACGTCTGTCGTGATTTCCTGGCAAGGCTTTCGGCAGTTCATAGTACAGGAGTCTGTCATGAACCCACCGAGCGAATAGGAGCGCTTCTCTTCGATGAATTCTGGCCGTTGGGATGAATGCAAATTGACCTTCTATCGTGGCCCGATCCACTGCTTTGCTCCTTTGCGATTGTCTTGCATGATTCATGTTCGTCTCCTGTGGTGACTCGCCACCGGAAACCTTCTGCCTCCTATCTGGCCAGCGTTGAACTGGTACGTTAGACCGTTTCTGACAGCTCGTGTCGTACTCAGGCATCCAATTTCGCGGTACATTACTCACTGCACTGAACCGGCAACTAACTGAGCATCGGTGCACACGAAGCGCAACGGCCGAGCGATTTCCTGCGCGACCGTTACGCAGGTCAAGAATGGAGCGCAATTCATCACGTACAAATTTCTTGGGACACTTTGGTCTCGGCAGATCGTTAGGGTTGAAAGCCCCATGCCGGATGAGTAATTTCGGCTCCGACGAAGCATCGATGCGGGATTTTGACCCTATACTACACATAGCAGCGGACGCAGCTCTCCCACAGTATAACTCATATAAAACTCTTCTGGAATGTGCCTATGCCCTTTCAAGACTGTGATGCAAAGAAAGGACGCATTTAGTGTAAAGTTCTCGTTAATCGTAAATGGAAGACAAATGGAAATGGAGTCACCCCTTTTGCAGGATCGAAGCAGGTGCTCCGTAGAGTCAACAACAAACAAAAAAGAATAGGCGCAATATGAAAGTTTGGTGCGCAAACTAAGGAGCGCAAACTTTCGTGAGGATATTGCATGTATATATATATATATATATATATATATATATATATATATATATATATATATATATATATATATATATATATATATATATATATATATTAGGTCGTTGCATAAGTTTTTGCTGTTTTGTTAGCTCTTAGGTTTGATAGTGTTTTATTCTTGCTTGTATGTTTTTTCCGGGCAAATGATATATTATTTTGTAGCTCTTTTTTCAACCTATCGATTGATCGTATTTCATTTGCAAAAGCTCGTTAGCCTGTTGTTCTTTTACCGGTGAAAGTGAGGATGAACAAGACGGTAATTCGGGGAGTTTTGCTTTACGAGTTCAAGCAAGGCACTAAAGCTGCGGTAGCTGCTCGGAAAATTAATATGACATTTGGCAGTGGTACTCTTGGCGTCGGTACAGCTCGGTGGTGGTTTCGCAAGTTTCGTAGTGGGAACGAGAGCCTTGAAGATAATGACCGTAGTGGGAGACCCAGTGACCTTGATGAAGACCAATTAAGGGCCATTGTTGAAGAGGACCCACGGAGATCAACTTCAGATATCGCAGAAAAACTAGGCGTTCACAAAACAACGGTTAGTCGTCACCTCCAACGAATTGGGAAGAGGAAGAAGCTGGACCAATGGATACCTCATGAACTGACCGAGATTCAAAAGTTGCGCCGTTTCGAGATTTCATCAATGCTCCTTTTGCGCAACAAAAACGACCCTTTCTTGGCACGAATTGTTACCTGCGATGAAAAGTGGATATTGTACGACAATCGGCGGCGATCATCGCAGTGGCTGGATAAAGGTGCGGCTCCCAAACGTTTTCCCAAACCGGATGTCCACCAAAAGAAGGTACTGCTTACTGTTCGGTGGTCAGCAACCGGTATTATCCACTACAATATCCTCAAGCCTGGTGAAACAGTTACTGCGCAGACATACTGCAGCGAACTGGAAAAAATGCATGAAAAATTACAGCGTACACGTCCTGCATTGACAAATCGGAAGGGTCCAATTCTGCTGCACGACAACGCCAGACCCCATGTTTCACAAATGACAGTCCAGAAACTGCACCACCTGGGCTATGAAACTCTTCCTCACCCACCGTACTCACCAGATCTGTCGCCCACGGATTATCATATTTTCAAGCACCTGGATCACTTCCTGAGTGGGAGACAGTTTAAAAATCAAGAGGAAGCAAAAACTGCCTTCGAGCAGTTCATTGCCTCTAAGACTCCGGACTTCTATGCTACTGGAATAAATGCCTTAGCGAGTCGTTGGCAGAAATGTGTAGATTGTGATAGTTCTTATTTCGATTAATAAAGTTTATTCTTTGCCGAGATATTTAGCTTTAAATTTGCGGGTTGAAAACAGCAAAAACTTATGCAACGACCTAATATATATATATGTAGGAAGACGGGATGTCTTTTAACGGAAGCATGGATCTTCATGATATTGTGTTTTCACGGATTTTCCCGTTGCTTTGTACGGTGGAAGATCTATAAGTAAACTAACACGGTCTCCCTACCAGCGGATGGATGGGAGTGGTTATGAGAAGACACGGTCAGAAAGCGACGTACAAGTTTTGTCTCGGATATTTCGGAACGCTCGAGTTCCGTCTTCAGCGAGCAAGAGCAACTTTTTCCTCCGTTGTCGGGTTAAATACGAGTCAGAGACAAGGGTGGAAGTAATTACAGGTCAGCTCGGTAGGATGCAACATCTGCTTTTATTTATAATGGCATTCCAAACTTCGCTGACCTGTACACCCTTGTCGCGGTTGATACAGTTGTTAGATCTTATGTAAAAGGCTTCTTTAATCCGCCGCAGGCGGAAACGCTCTTCACGGCAGAAGCCTTTTACATAAGACATAACAGTTGCATCAACCGCGACAAGGGTGTACAGGTCAGCGAAGTTTGCAATTCCATTATAAATAAAACCAGATGTTGCATCCTACCGAGCTGACCTGTAATTACGTCCACCCTTGTCCCTGACTCGTATTTAACCCGACAACGGAGTAAAAAGTTGCTCTTGCTCGCCGAAGACGGAACTCGAGCGTTCCGAAATATCCGAGACAAAAACTGTACGTCGTTTTCTGACCGCGTCTTCTTATAACCACTCTCATCCATCCGCTGGTAGGTAGACCGTGTAAGTTTACTTATAGATCTTCCAACGTACAAGAAACAAAACGGCAGAAATCCGTGAAAAGACAACCTCATGAAAACCTACGCCCCCGTTAAAAGACATCCTGTCTTTCGTTGTATCAAATTTTTTTTTATTTTTTTATTTTTCATGCCAAGGACAAGACAAAGACGGAGGAATCCCCAAGATTGGTCGAAGATGTTTGCGGCTGGAAAACAACGGGCGGGAGTGCTTTAAAATCAAATGGTTTTAAAGAAGGAACAGGCGTTGACGGTCAAGGGATTCATTATCGAATTTGTCATTTCTCGTTGTGTCACTGTCGCGGTTGGTCGGAGGGGATGCTCGCTCTCGGCATGACTGACCGGATGGGCGACAAATGCTGGGCGGGTCACGGTCTCGACCTGATAGCGGCTGTCGCTTGTCTGGTTGGTTAAGCTGAGTAGCTTGCTGAACCAAAGACTAACTATGCAGTGACTCCTATCTGCTGATGACGGACCATGAGCGGTCCGAAAGCTCCACTGTTAACGAGAAGTCAATAAAAGATTTCTGAAGAAACGGGGAAACTGTGAACATAACTTTTTTGATCCTGTCTTTCGATATATATATAGTCGGTATATTTTTTTGCTAATAACTTCCTTAAAATGCTAATGGAGTGCTGTAACGGTTTGGACATAAGTACCCGGAGGAGGCTAATCACTAACAATGAAAAAATACGAAGAAGTTCCCCCGACGGCTAAATGTTACTTTCCTTCACGATGGAACCGGTGTACTGAAATCACCGCCCTCGCTTTGGCAACAACTTGTGCTGTCATCGCTTCATCATTACGTTGTGAACTAAACTGTCACGAATTGCCTTCATTGACTTTTCCACTTCCAAAGTTTAGACTCCAGTTGCAACGAATTTAATGCTTGGTCAGCCGGAAAGTTGGGTCCAAAGTGTTTAAATAATGCAAAAAGTAGTCCACTCTTGGCAGCGCTATAGTCCTGCCACGCAGCATGCGCTTTCCAAGGCGAAGGAATCCCTGCTTGCCAGGTTCACGCTGATATGGCAGTTCGATTTAACCCGTTTTGATGTACTATCAACGCCTACCTGCATATCATATTAGCATTTACAGTAAATGTTTGGGATGAAGCAGAGTTTGTAGTATCCCGCTACACAATAGAACTACTTCGCTGGATCAAACTGTTGATAGGTACGTAGTCAAAGCTGCCTCTTGTGCTTCCTACTGCGTTAGGAACGCGTGGCTGCTCCCTGCGCCGGCTCTCGCCGTTGCAGCAAAGGTCGCTTCCGGTGCATGTACAAGCTGCGTTACCTTACTGGTTTATGAGCACCGGGTTTCGCGCGTTGATCTGCCTATCCGCCCGCGGTTTGCGCAGAGCTAAGTAAAAATTTTTCGCCGCGAAATATTCGCGCGACAATTGATTTTGAACGTTACATGAGCCACGAGAAACTTCTATTCGTGAATGGAGTTGCAGCGTAATTTGCCAGCTCCTATCGCTACTATTGCACATGGTGGTCACGTATTCGTATGATTCATGACGTTTCATTGTGTCGTGGTTTGTCGAGTGGATAACATGACGTCCACTTCAGGACCTTCTGATGCGTCAGTGCTGTGATCAGCAGTGCCGATCTTGTACGGGTTCCGTCCACACTGCGCTGCTGTTCGAGTCGTTTTCAAAGTTGGTTGGCTATTTCCGTCGAATGGGCAACGTTTGCTGTTCCGGAATCAAGTCGCATTCGCGCGGCACCAAGGAGCGCGAAACCGTGCTGAACCATCGCTACTCGCACGCTGGTCACAAATGTTTCACTTGTTCGGCCAGCAGCACGCTTTGGAACAAAGATACTGTCAGTGTTTCCGGTCTACAGCACATCAGGGAGCGTGAACATGACGGTAAGCATTCGTTGAAGCTTCGCAGTTTGTTCACCCGAAATGTTTGCCCACCTTGCAGTTGCAACCAGCCTATCGATCGCAATACCTACTTCAGTGTTTTAGCTTTAGGTTTGCCTTTTAACGACGAAGGACGTTTACATACGTTTGTCCATACAGCAGAACGTTTTAGAGATGTTCTTCATGGAAGCCCGTAAAACTTCAGTGTTTATATTTTCCACTTCTGAGCAATTGGCCTTACTGCAAAATGTGTTATTTCCTTAGGCGACTTTACACCATAACTAGGCATCGTCTTTTTCGAAAGCCTGACGATTTCAAGGTTTCAGATGTCGACCAAGATCCTTCTACCAACCCAAAGAAGGGGCCTATTTTTATGGAGCGAAGCGAAAGCGAAATGAAACGTACGTATCAGGGCGACTAGTAGGCATTCCGCCTTGCGTAGCCAATTCGCGATTGTTGCTTTGCGCACGTGAACTCTGTTGCTCGTATATTACCGCAGCAGCAATGCTTTGGTATGTGTTGATTATCAATTGCAAGGTCGCATGCAAATTTTCGGGGGGTGCGGTTTGCCTCGACGTCATATTTACGCTGGATTGTTTACTTCTCAGGTAGATCGACGTCGCAGTCTCAGTTCCCGTATTAATTTGAACCCATTATGATCTTCACATTCATGCATAACGCATTCATATTCGTTAACGTCAACTTACCGTCAGCCAATTGTAATTAGTGTCTTTGGGCATCGTCCTTTCACTTGATCCTATTTTAATCAACGGTTTTGCCTGTAACGTCTGATAATCATTCTTTCCGCGTTACCTTAATGAAACCTACTCTATCCGACACTGTTGATTCGTTTCCTCGGGCATTTTTTAAGAAATAGGACTAGCAATTTCATAAATATGCTATGGTGCTCGTATGCTTGGTTTGCCACTACGTGGCATTGTTTGTGAGAATTGAGCAAGCGCAAACCGCCCACGTGAAACAGCTATGCTCTGTGATTGTTTGCGGATGTTTGTAATTCAAGGATACCGAATCGACAGATGGGAATGCGGATATCAGTAAAGTGGTACCGGAAAGGTGCTTGCAGTTTCAGTATTGTATTAATGCGTAAATGCGTGCTTTCATTCTGCGTATTATTTTGAACATTGCCTCTTCATTACTTTTTGTTGCTCTACATTTCTTGTTGTAGCCTTGTGCCTTTCAAAAGGGTGTCATTTGTTGGGTGCAGCCTGTCATAGTCTAAAGAAGTTCATAATTTTACGCTACGTTGCTGGCAGACATTGCTGCTGCGTGTTTCCGGTTGCATCGTTACTCCAACCAATTTAGCGTAATGTTAATTTTAGTGCGCGAGAACCGCCGTTCTTGTTATTTTGTTGACGGCCAGCTGCGACGTAGTCAAACTGCAACCTTTCTGCCGCTGCGAAAGTACAATTCGTGTAGCACAATTTTCCTTGACGACTCAACAATCAGCCAACCCCATCTGAAGAACACCGTAAAGTGCATTTCGTTGGCCATCTATTACCACATTTCCAATCGAAGAAATCGTGGTCGCGAGAGAACAATGGACATTTTTGACGAGCAGGTTCATCCCATTACGGTATGTTCTCCGTACCATTCCGTAAGTCAGTAATTTTATAACTCGCTGCAGGCTGGACCGTTTCCACCTGACTATCTACTGCGCGATCCTGATCATCGCACCATATATCGCTTCGTGCGAACGCTTTTCGCCGCAGCGCAGCTAACTGCCGAGTGCGCCATCATCACGCTGGCAAGTCGTTTTCGAAGGTTTGATGTAGCTGCAAATATGCCAAATGTATTTTTTAGGTTTACATTGAACGCCTGCTTACTTACGCGGAAATAGATCTGTGTCCCGAAAACTGGAGACGGATAGTTTTGGGAGCAATCATGCTGGCCAGCAAGGTATGGGACGACCAGGCGGTATGGAACGTCGATTACTGCCAAATACTGCGTTCCTGCAATGTGGAAGACATGTAGGCAGCAGGTTTTCGTTTTCGATGACGGTATAGCTTTTCTTGCCCGACTGGGCCATTTAAACTGATAACAATGTTAGACTTAGATAGAAATGTCTGAGTGAATGCCAACTTGCGTGATTCCAGTAGTTGTTTTGATTAACCAAAGTGAGTGGGTCAATTCGCTGTAACGAGTTGTTTTCCCCTTTTTAGTTTTTAATGCGTAGAACTTGTTCTCGAAGGCTAATGGAATTTGGCCTTCGCCCGCTAAAGGGTGAATCATGAGACCACTTCCCGTAGCGTCTGTACTGTTAGCTGTTGCGTTCAGACAAACACCTTTTTGGAACTGGACTGTGTCATTGAATTGTAGCATCATATTCTCGGGCGAATCTTTCCACTGGGGAAAATATGCATAGATGAAGTTGCAAGATAGAAGTTAGCCCGAGAAATTAACATGCCTGCGTATTTTTCGAATATATTTATTCTCAGGGCTAGCTTCCGCATTCAAACTTTCCTGCTGCACGCTGTATTGCGCCTGACGTATTGCAGTAGTAGTAGTAGTAGTAGTAGTAGTAGTAGTAGTAGTAGTAGTAGTAGTAGTAGTAGTAGTAGTAGTAGTAGTAGTAGTAGTAGTAGTAGTAGTAGTAGTAGTAGTAGTAGTAGTAGTAGTAGTAGTAGTAGTAGTAGTAGTAGTAGTGTGCAGCTAGGGAGGTATATGACCAGGCATATTTCTCATGAGCACGAAGAACTTGGCGTTGTGGGCTTACCTTTGGAAACGTAGGTGCATTTCATACTTGTAAGTTTGTAGGTCTCATGTACATCCCACATTTGTAACCTTTTGTCGTAGTCTTGTTGCCTGCTTGAATGAACTTACCCGTTGGCATAAATGCAACGCGATGGTAGTCTTGTTGAGATACTCGCCTCACACGTTCGAAATACAGAACCAGTCCGTGAACCGTAGGTCCGCTGTTTCGCGGACACGCAGTCTTAGCGGAATTAGCGGGATCTTGAAGATTTGAAATCTGTTGTGTTTATTATTATTTTGTTGCTGTTACTAGTAGCTGACAATTAAAAGTTGCTTCGTTTAGGAATGAACTTGAACGCCAATTCTTGGAATGCCTCGAGTTCAACATCAACGTGCCGTCAAGCGTCTACGCCAAGTACTACTTCGATCTACGAACGTTGGCAATCGCCAATGACTTGCAGCTGCCTTTGCAACCTCTGTGCAAGGAAAGGGCTAAGAAGCTCGAGGTACCCACTTCCGCGTTGATCGAACAAATAAACAACCGCCTAGTTACATCGTAATCATGCGGCCATTTAGCATTAACGGTTTCAGCATGTGCGATGCTTCAGGTCCTGTCCAGCCTTTCCATTTTCTTTAATCATCGTGTAATTTCTGCCCCTACGCTATGAACGTGATGCGCCCATAGCTAGGGTGCCATTCATTCACTGTAGTGTCGACGATGCCGATTTGCAAAACCGTTAGCGACGCATGCTTGACGGGAAGAATGCTGCGTAACTTTGTTGCTGGCGGGCGCTCTTTTGCCTATTGGCTCGAATAAGGCCTAACGCATGTATCAAACGCGTGCCCTTCGCTTATAATAAGTTTTGCTCATTTGCTATAAAAGCGCGTTTGAATATTCAGTTGGTGCCTTTTCGCAGGCGTTGAATTGTGGTTGCCTTGCAGGCACTCAGTCGTCACTGCGAGGATAAACTTGTGGAAGTGCAAAGAAAGGTCCATCGTGGTTGGAGTAGTGCGGATAAGATTGCCGATGGTGTACGCAACTTAGCTATCATCTCCTGATCGCGCGAGCGGTCAACAGTGGTAAGATTGTCGAATTGGATAGCCGCATGTGGTCAGGCTATGGGCAATATTCAAGGTGCTCTTGCCCTTCGCCTGCGTCCTTCTGAGTGGCTGTGCCATTCTGAACCGTTGTCACCTACTGGCCGTTCATTTTGTCCAAACGTGTTGTTTGACCGCTCGTCGGCCGTTGGTCGGTCGTTCATCCGTTTCCGAGTTTCTCGTCGTTTTAAAACAGTAGGCATACCTTTCGTTTTATGATTACCGCGTCACCTGTTGTCTGTTTTCTTTCCCTTCGAGCTGGAACTTGCAGGTCATTGACGGAGGACTCCGGACAGCCGTCCTTCCCCGTTATTGAAAAGTCTGGTCATTCGTGTCATAAGCATATTCTCACACAGTAAACCTGGTTTTCTGTACATCCAGCTGTTGTCTTTTGCTTTGGCCAACGGTTGTGCCAATGAATGGACATTTGATTGTTGATACGGCCTTTCGTTCGACCTCCGAGTTGCAGATGAGCGGATGCCACTGCGGTGAAGCAGTGCACGACCACGAACTCCACGAAGAGGAGGAGCAGGAGGAAGAGAAGGACGTTGCAAACCTGTTCAGCTTGTACAAGTATATTGACTTTGACAGTTTCACTTGCTTGAACGAGCAGGTCGATGGTTCCGGAAAAAAGGTGTTCAGGGCTTGGGATAAGCGCATGGATCGGTACGTTGGTCAGCCGCTTTCTCAGCGCCGTTTGAACTTACGGCTTTCCAGCTCTCAGTTTGTCGAGAGTGACGCTGACGAAGAACTTCTGTTCAATGTGCCATTCAGTGGCGTAGTCAAGCTCAAAAGGATGGTATTGATCGGTGGTTGTACCGAAAGGCGACCCACGTATGCACGTCTCTTCAAGAATCGTCCCAACGTGAGTAGTAGTCCGTTTGACGTGGTCCAGTCATATCAGATTTTTATAAAAACGACACCGATTTTGCAGATGAGCTTCGACGAAACGGGCGGGTCTCCGCTGCAGGAGTTCGAATTGAAACTCGACACCGACGGCCAAGTACCGTATCCGCTGCGAATGGCCAGGTTCTCGGACGTAAACCATCTTTCCATACACTTGCCGCGCAACGCTGGTTCGGAGACGACGATCGTTTACTACATTGGATTGGACGGCTATTACGTTGGACCGCAACGCGGTGGCACCCCTGTGGTGGTGGACGCTGTGTACGAAGCACGTCCCATGCCAGAAGACCATAAGATTGATAATTTGGAACATCAAAATCAACTGATAATGTAATTGCTCCTTTTCATGGTGCGCAACACGGTAACCTTCTTCCACATTCTACCGCTCTTCACGACTGACTCATTCCAAATTTCGCCTCCTCAGTGACACTGTGTTTGCCTCTGCTCTTTTAAAAAGGAGTAAGTGATATTTCGACAAAATACGGTTCCTAAAGCTGGTAAGCAATGTCAGGGCATATGATACGGCTTTTGCTTGAGTCATGCTCCTATTGCCGAAAAATGAACTTCAGTTGTGCTGTGTACTGCCGTTTCAATTTTTCGCCGTTACGAGAAGAAGCTTCTAAATTCTATGCAATTCGTTTTTACACGACATGCTCGTCGGTCGAACCGTCCGCTTAATGGCAACCATGTGTTCCAATTACTGAAAATTGTAACCTACCAACCAGCGGAATAAACGACGCATGCGGAGATGAACTTCCGAACCATTGGTCAATCGTGCAAACAGAGTTTGAGCATCGAAAAAATTAAGCGACATCCGTTCCCAATGCTGCCCCCGAAGTGTGATGACGAGGTCGTCAGTATCACAAGCTTGGGGACGAAGAAATTGTTTTGCCAACGTCGAGCAGCGCCCTTGATGGTTGCTGAAATTTTGTTTCCGAAGTGTCGCTCATGTGCATTCTGAGAATCTACTTCGAAACGATTAACATTAGCACAACTGCCTATGCTTTGTACATTGAAAACGCCGATCGCGTGGCGCACTGCCTTTCAAATCCGTAACGTACGGACGAAGATGACCTCTTTATCTTTGAATCTGACGCACAGAAGTGCACAAGGTTGGTACACATGTTTACGAAAATTCGAGTCGTTTAAAAAGTAGCTGCCTTATAATGGCTGCGTCTGTACAACAAAATGAGACTATGCATGAACGCGAGTTCGACCAATGATTTGAGCGCGCCGGCGTGAACCCTATTTACCATAGTACCGCAGCCATAAGTTTCGCAAACGGTGCCAACCATTAGGAACTCAGTTGTTACTCATTGCAGAGGTTACCCACTCAGGATACGCTCGCGCGGTTCTAAAATTAAGAAACGCAAGCAATCAAGCATACCTTGCAGGCGAAAATTACCTATGTCGATATGGGAAAAGTCGTCAATGAGCATGTCCAAATTTTCGCTACGCAGAAACATCTTCCTGCAGAACCTTCCAATTCGCCTGTTGAGTTCGTTGGCCGAGTCGACTCTGTCTACGTACAGGTAGATTGGAACCTTTTCGGCGCCAACGCGGAGCGACGAGTGCTCAGGCGACAGCAGTGCAATAAGACGTTTGCCGGCGGTTTCGGAATGCAGCCATGACTTGAAATAATACTTGAAGCCGTCCCAACAATACGGCGGTACGTTTACAAGGCTGCCCAGGAAGGCTCCCTGAGGAACGGTGCAGAACTGGGAGTTCATCCGTTCAAGCGCCACAATGGGAACCTGAAAGGAGAGCACTGTTCACTTCCATCAACGACGCAACGAACCAATTACAACCGTGCGAAATATCGCGAAGTCAAGCAGGAAGATGGTGGCAAATTGCGCATCAACCGAGTGACAAAATATTGCTCTTGCGCACTTGTAATTATGGTACAGTACAACGGAATCACCAGTGGAAAAGTGGGAGTGCGTCCCCAGTGAGGCCATCATGTCCTCGTTCATCAGTGGAAGCAACCGCCCAATTGCTCCGCTTATGTCCTTGTCTCTTATCATTAAAGCGAACGTGTTTGGCGCGTGAACATTGACTATTTCAACAGTAAGATGTCGCGGCAGGACCGTTATTGGATGATGTTCGTTCAACTGAGTGGCCGTTGGCCAATGCCAAGTCGTTCTGCCGACTGACGACGTTGTTCCTGATAGGCTAAAATGGAAGAACACTAGTTAAGCCAAGCACAGTGAACAAGATTGCACGATTAGAACGGTAGTGGAAGGATCATTCGAGAATTAGGGTCTTTTCTGTTTCGTTCCCCCTACTTGATTATCATGTCGCTAGGGGGCGCTGGGGGCGCTAATGACGTTTCTGTTGCCGAACGCTGATATAAAATGCTACGAAGAGGGCGCCGAGATGCATTAGCGATCGTAAACTTCAAGAGCCTTTGTAAGATGCCTTCGTAAGTTAAAAGGGAGACATGTCTCTTATTTTATGGTTTAGGCTTAGGTAAGGGCAGAAAATGATGCCTATGGTTCTGTTTCCTTCGTAAGTTAAAAGGGAGACATGTCTCTTATTTTATGGTTTAGGCTTAGGTATGGGCAGAAAACGATGCCTATGGTTCTGTTGCCTTCGTAAGTTAAAAGGGAGACATGTCTCTTATTTTATGGTTTAGACTTAGGTAAGGGCAGAAAACGATGCCTACGGTCGTGTTGCTTTCGTAATTTAAAAGGAAAGATTGACATGACTCTTATTTTATAGTTTAGGCTTAGGCAAGGGAAGGAATGATTGCTTCGAGCGCTCGGCCCGCAAAATGTGACGGTGGTGCCACCTATGTCTCCAACAATTAACGGGCCAATCAACGTGGGGATGACGTCATACCAGGAAGTTACAGTATGACGGGGAACGAGACAAAAGATCCGAGAATTATACTCAAACCAAATGGCATACTGAAGAACATAACCGATACACGATACGGCTGACGCAAAAGTTCTTTAGGAGCAAAGCGCAGCTTCGGCATATAAGTTCGCAATGTCCATGAAAACATGGAAAACCGATAACGCTGTTGGCAAGTTGCTCACTTGTTATGCTCGACGAGTGAAGGGATATCCCCGTTTGATATTAGTGGAAAGCGCGGCGGAATCAGGGGCACCAATTGCCTGGTCTTTGCCGCCACGTTCAAGCTCTTCGGCGTTGAACCTGTCTTTTTCCTTTTCTTCGCCGTCTTCTTCGGTGTAGCTAGGAAACACGGAATGCATGCATGCGGAATGTGAAAACATGAATGGAACAATAGGGGCCACAGTCAAGCATTAGGACATGCAAATTAACGGATACGAATGAAAACGTAGTATCATGTTGTCAATCAGCGACATTAACAACATCTTTATCCAAGGCCAATGCTTCACCAGTCACGAAAACAGCAAGTGTTCAGCGGATAAGCGATGACGCGTTGCGGAGCAAACATTTTCCACTGAGAAACCAATTTACAAATTCGAAATAAAATTATACATAAACAAATCAAATTACGCACACCAAAGAAGCATACCTACTACGCGGTTTACGTTGGATAGCCGATTCAGAACCGACGAGATTGGAGCAGTAGTTGGCGGCTGGCTTAAACATGAATGCTCAATCGCAGGGAGCCAAAGTGAAGTCCACCTTACCTTTTTCTAAATTCCATCCTTTTGACATTGTCTTTAGCGCGCTGACCCGCTATCAGACTTTGCAGCGAACGGGTGCTCTCCAAAGTTCTGGCAACGTACAATTCTTCCCCGCGCTCATTTCTAAGTGAGAACGGATATAGCGCGCAAAAGGCGTACGCATACACTTTAAACTGCACACCTTTGCGGCGGAACACGCAAGTAAATAATTTTTTAAACCGAGCAACAATCCAGCGAACAGAACAGGAACATATTCAACTTGGCTTACTGCAGCTGCTTTACAGCTTTCGCTGCAAGTGTCGCCTTACTGGATATACGTAAGCATGGGTCCGTAATAGCTCTGTAGCTTGATATAGGCATGCACTAGCGCTACTGGAAGGGGTGCTCATTAACATATGGTCATGCAAGTTAGATTTGCCTAATAGCGTTCACGCGTTGCCTGATCGCTCATTCAATAGCAAAACCGTTTGAAGGAGCCAACGCAACTTCAGTTCGCTCAAATGTAGTTAGGTAACGTAGCAGCCTCTTTGAAAAGAATGCGGTGAAGGCTGCAAACCAAATTGTAATAGGCGCGGAGCCATTAACCAACCTAACGGAATTTTAAGCTGTAAAAATAATGCTGCATCGTCCCCCTCTCACCCACGGTCGTTTGCGCGCGCATTGCCCGATTGAAAAACGGAATGGGAATGGATCAAATTAAAGAAACGTTCCTCCACCGTTTGCAGATGTTATTTCAATTAGATTTGAACAGAAATTTCGAAACTTATCGGCAGACAATGATCCGAAATTCAGAGAAACGAATGCCAGGCTATTTAAAATTAAAAGGTCAATGCGCAAGCGACCCGCGTGCTAAACAACGCATGCATCACAGAAAGCTCACTTTCGAATTTCCACAATATCCGGCATAGCCCTCATTAGGGAGGGCAGGTCGGCGAAGCCATATTCGCTCAGCGGAACTGCCGCCGAAATGCAGTCCCTGTAAGCGATTGCAAATTCCCTGCCCATTGCACCGTTCTTAAAAGTGAGGAGAACGGAATGCACCTTCTTTTCCAAATCCTTGAGGTCCGCCTCCATGCTCTTTGCCGCCGCTGCTGCTGAAATTTCATCGAAATCGTTAAATTGGAAACGAGAACACGCACACGCCGATGCCATCGTGACGGAGGTAACTTGTTTACGAACAACAGGGCAACTGAAGACGACCTTGCTGGACAGTTCTTTGCCTCCCTAGTCAAATACTTGCAAACAATTCTGTCCACCCGTACGCCATGCGGTACATTCAGGCTAGTGAATAGACAGGTAAGGAATGACCATGGCACGCACCTTTTGGCCATAAGTTGTACAAAAGCCAAAACAAACGGCCATTAAATAACGACAAGACAACCGATGACCCTAAAAAAGTCAATTTACAAAGACAATTGTAACGGCAGCAGTGCAATATGTTGCGAGCGTATAACATATTCGCCAGTTACGAGCGCATGTCCAAAGGCAGTTTCGACGCGCGACTTATGCTCCACTTCAAGTTAGCGAATAGATACCATACTCTTAAACAAAATGCAAGTACATCCCCCCAATCGTAAGGCTGGTAAGCGCGGTGCTTAAACGCTGAGTGAACATTTCCAAATGCAAAGAATTGTCAGCCGTGGAGTTGCGCATTGCGGCGAGCAGCACGATGAAACCTTGTACCGTCCAGCTCGAGGAAGGAGTTTGGGTCTTTAGTATTAGTGGCCCGTAAACATACAGTAGCCGAAGACGGTAAACAAGAAATGCAGGTTTACTTAGTGAAAATAAGCATGAAGCCTAAGTAAACATGACGTTAATTCTCTCGGCACTGCGCGGCTGTTCCCTGCTTAAAGCGATACCTATGGGCCGCCATGTAAAGCCATATGGATTGGTTGCCACAGTTAGCATTATGTGAAGTCAAAAAGCAACTCCTTAGTGCCAATTCTCGAAGAAATCCCTTTCCGTCCTTACCTAAGCTAAAGCCTTAATTTCACACCTACGTTTTCACCTAAGCTCATGTAAGGCATGATGACAGACTGCTGGCTGGGGTTAAGGAACATTCGAACATACCGCTTGTTAGTGACCTGACGCACGTTGATCATTGTCTAGCGGTCTTAACACGGTACTGCTAGTGCGTGTTAAGACCGCTAGACAATGATCAACGTCCCATAAAGTCCTGCGTCCCATAAACTCGCACAGATGTATTACGGTTACGGTTCTGGGGTGCACTTATAGGCAGCCCTATGGTTGTCTTCCCACAGTTACAGAATTCGCCAGGTCACTAACAAGCAGTATGTTCCAATGTTCCTTAACCCCAGCCAGCAGTCTGTCTTCATGCCTTACACGAGCTTAGGTGAAAACATAGGTGCGAAATTAAGGCTTAAGCTTAGGTAAGGACGGAAAGGGATTTCTTCCAGAATTGGCACTAAGGAGTTGCTTTCTGACTTCACATAATGCTAACTGTGGCCACCAATCCATATGGTTTTACATGGCGCCCCTAGGTATCGCTTTAAGCAGGGAACAGCCGCGCAGTGCCGAGAGAATTACATCATGTTTATTTCCACTAATTGTACCTGCATTTTCTTGTTTACCGTCGTCGGTTACTGTATGCTTACGGGACACTAATACTAAAGACCCAGGAATTTGATATGTTTCTCGCACTTGCGATGGAGGCGGCGTAGGGAGATGCGCACGAGCAGTATAACGCTTACTAGCAGAACAGCGTCATAAAGAATAGCAAGCGAGAGTGCGACCAACCACGTACCAGCGATGACTTGCCCACCCAGTATTACTGTAAACGAAGCGGTGTGTAGGTTATGAGGAAGAGAGCTCAAGTCATCCGGCGCCGCTTCTTCAACATCTGTAACAGAATTAGCCATACGTACATCTCCATGCTGTGCGCATGGCTACCTGCTGTCTGTTGTTATTTATTGGCCGTATAATGCTGCTCGCCAAAGCTAGGGTCAAGTAAAGCTTTTGGAGGTGAAATCCGCCCTGTTGTTAGCGTTTCTCTTGAAAAGATGTAGGCTGTTGAAAACCAGGCAAACTCGGGGGTAAATGCCTTTTACTAGGTGAGAGAATACACAAAGTGACAAGGATTAAAAATGAGACGGGAACGCGAATAATATAGCATGAAAGTAGGTCGGTCGGCAGACATGAAAGGAGAGGATAATCTTTGCCGGTTGATCCCATCAATCAGCTGTCCAGGGTCGAAGGTCAACTGTCAGATTAATTTTTGACAGCGTGAGACCTGACAGACGGAGTGATGTCTGGCTGTAGATGATGTTCAACTCCAACAGTGTCCATAGTGTGAACGGCATTATCAACGCGTTGTCGTGAGCTCTTCAGTTCACCGCAATTTGTTCAGTCCAGTGCAGCATATAGCAAGTGACCTGCTCAAACATTTTTTCCAATACAGAGTTTTCAAGAGTAACCTTGGCCCGCCTTTAGCGTGTCTGTTGGTTAGCAAGATGGCGAGTGGTATTGGCGCGTAATTCTGTTCATTTACAATGAAACGTTCCCAATTCGGCAAAATCCAAAATTTTACTTGATTCATTGTATTGCACTTGTTCGGATGTCGCATACCGTCATTCCTTGGCCTTTCCTTAAACAAATATTGAGCCGCATGAAGAAGGCACCTTTAACAATTTTGCATTTGTAGTGTGACCTTCTTAGGCCACCCAGTCGCACTTAACTCTTGCATACTGTTATGACTACGCGCACACGTCAGTGTGCGCCATTCCAGAAGAGTTCTGAAAAGCGACACCTACAATGTTGCAACCGACATGTGTGCTTTTGCTCTTGTGTGTAGTCTTGGCGCTTGCTGTCTCAGAGTAAAGTACGCTTACTTGCTCTCTCTCTTGCACTGTGCGTGAGAACAGAGCTAAGCAAGAAAAGCAAGAGACGTTGCTGGCAAACAAGTTAAGCTCGTAGGGGAACTGGTTTGTACGTTTAGCTTCAATGGTTCGACAGTACGAGCAACCTGCTTCGTCACGCAGAGCGGTTTAATTGATCTGTTGTGTTGAACTCATTGAAAAACTGGGTATTTCCCGTGGATACGGCACACGGCCTGACAGAACGTTCAACGGGACGCGATGGGGCACTAGTTTGAGATTGCCCCAGTGCTGTGATTGGTTGTGTTCGATCCCATGACATCGTGATGATTGGTTGCAGAGCGATGGTTAGACATACTTCTCATTGGCTACCGAACTGGTCAAGCAAGATATGGTGGACACACTGTGTGTAGTTTGTAGCGAATAACAATTATTGTACGCCATGCAGAGCGACACGGGCTAAATGTAATGAAGCAGCGTAACCTTGACACAGTATCTGTAGATTTGTAGTGAATAACAGCACCTGTGGTCCAGCAAGATATGCTGGACGCACAATGTGTAGTTTGTAGCGAATAACAATTATTGTGCGCCATGCAAGCGGCCGTTGACACGGCCTAAATGAAGCAGGGTAACCTTGACATCGAAGCATCGAAGATCATGTTGATGTTGTCAAACAATTGATATTGTTCATGAACTTCCTGTTTATCGCCTACATATGTGGAGGAAAGCCCCGGGGTCACATATACATAGGTAGCGAGAATGTGGCAACGTTTCATGTGTGAGAATGAGTATGAGTGAGGTTCGTAGTTTCGCCGAGATCTCTGAAACGTTCGTAAGTGACGAACTAGCCGCTTGCAACTTCATGCAGACGAGAGGGATTCTCCATCAGCGGAGGGATTGCCCGCAGTGCGGCCGACCTATGGTACTGAAGCCAAGGAAAGACCGGAAGGACGCCCGGTGGAGATGCAACGGAGCGAGGTGCTACAAGGAGCTGTCTCCTAAGACAGGAACCTGGTTCCAAGGTAGTGACTGCTTAGCGTATAGTTCGTTGTTGATTGTAGTTGGACTTAGGTTGCCAACTGCCGATAAGAATATTGCTGCTATTCATTCAAGCATGGTCAGAAAAGATGTCCAGCCTCACCCTCTGCAAGGCAGTATTAAACATGAAGAAGTCTTCAGTTATAAACCTGAACGCAGCGATGAGGTGTGTCGCAGAGGAGTGGCTGTTGAACCACCCGGTGCCTGTGGGCGGGCCCGGCTTAACGGTTGAAGTTGACGAGAGCTTGTTCTCGAAGCGCAACTTCGTTGATCCAGTGAGTGGTGCTCATACGCAGACGGTGGAATCCCTCTGGTCCCACGCCAAGCAGGGGAACAAGGCTCGTCGCGGCACATACCGGCCGAAAGTGGATTCGTACTTGTGCGAATTCGTTTGGCGCCGACGGCTCAGCCGGGAAGAGCATCCGTTCAACCGCATCCTCTGCGCCATTGCGGAGCTGTACCCGCCGCGGTAAGACGACGTCCTGGTGTGTTCATTGTCGTTCCCACTGTTGCTGCGTAGCAGACTGTTTCGCTCGTGTTGTTCAGGTTTCACTTTGAAAGTAAACACTGTTCTGTCGCACGATGATTTCCCGGTAGAACGACCACCGCTGCCGATTGTCGACGGTTGATCTCCACGTACTGAAGGTTCAGTAAGTCGATGCACATGTTCCGTACTTTCATCTGTTCAACGTAAACTTGGCAAGCACCGCAGCTTTGTCGGCAATCAGACATGTGCAGCAGTAGTTTGAAGTTAATGAGTAGTTCGAACGAGCATGAACGGTTGTGTTTAGGTCTAGGCTTAGGTATCGGCGAAAGCGACGGCCATCGTTCCAACCATCGCCTTTATTCCAACGGCATGACCTACATCCGCAATAACCGCGCAAACAACAACAGCGTGACGTACATCTGCAAAAATTCTCGGTCACGTCTAGGCAAGCGATGGTGGCGCCCCAAGAGTAGGTCACGTTTGGGGCAATCTCAAACTAGTACCCCTGAGGGTGTTGTTTTAAACCCTGAATTGGGAAGTCAAGAGTTAGGGGCAGCACACGTACTACAACAGTACCCCTGTTTATGGTAACCGTCATGGTCTCTGTACGCAGGTCAAAGCGACACTTCATTGAAACCTGGCGCCCGCCCAATCTTTCGCCCTAAAAGACCAGTACCATACGCAGCTTTGTCTGCTGTCGAGAAAGAACTGCATCGTTTAGAGCAGTGTTTCTCAAAGGAGGCGATGGAAACAGAGGGGCAATAGAGGACTGAGTTGGGCGATGGAAAACTGAAGGGGACGATACATAGCTGTTGTGCATTTAGGAGACAATTGACTGATATCTTGCTTCGGATGCATGTGTACAGTGAGATTTGAATTGCAAATACGAATGTCGCATCTACCATTGAGTCACATACGCTGTCGGCAGCAAGTATAGTTCCCTCACACTAAACGGCAATGCAAATCGTGCTCGCGATCGTTTGTCGACGGTATTATCGGTGACAAGCTTTTCACGCGGCATAATCAGCGTCCTACTCAGGAAGGCGCGTCTGATCAAAGCTACTCTCAACCTTTCTGTATGCTGTCCATCACGTTCTAATTATAGATGGTTCTTATTGTTCAGCTTTCTTTGCGCTTTGGCGAGCATCTGACTTCCCGTGCTATTCTTTCTCTGTTAAGATAGTGTTAGCTGACCGTGCCCTTCCAGAAAGCTTCTAACTTGGCAGTTACGCTTATACCTGACGTCACATCCACGTCATATATAAATTCAATAGCAAATGAATGGGAATTGAGCAGTTAAGCAATAGATTTATTATTGAAAGTTTAAGACCAGCAACTATTATCATATCCTTAACCATGCAAGTTAAAATGAGAGAAGTTAAGGCTAAGTAAGTGGGGATGCACGTTTTACAAAAATAACTGTGCAGGAACATTCCATCGAAAGTAGTTAAGCGAGAAGTACTAGTTTAGATAGATTCAATCGAATTTTCAAAGAAACTAATCCCCATTAAAATGAAATATAATAGATATTCCGATGGTTTGCGCGCATCTTACAACATTTCACTTTTGATTGCAAAGACTGGGAAAGCGCACACTATTGGTGAGAAACTATTGCTTCCAGTGATAAGTGAAGTTAGAAGGTATTGTCACAGATTCCCTGTTCCATCGTAAAACTTTTATTAAACTCTCACAAAAATGCGGAGCTTTCGGACCTCCACGTGGTCCGTCTTCAGCGCTAACTGGTCACCACGCAGTCAGTCTTTGGTTCAGCAAGCTACTCAGCTCAACCAACCAGACGAGCGACATCCGCTATCAGGTCGAACCTTGACCCGTCCAGCATTTGTCGCCCATCCGGTCAGTCATGCAGAGGAGCGAGCATCCCCTCCGACCGACCGCGACGGTGACTAAACGAGAAATGACGAAGGCAAGCGCGAATCCGTTGATCGTCGACGTATCCTCTTGCTTTAAACCCAGCGGAGTTTAAAGTAATCCTGCAAGATGTTTTCCAACTCCAAACCACCTTCCAATCCTGCGCATTCTTCTGCCTTGGTCTTCCTCGGTGGCCCTGTGTAGCCCGGCTTTGTTCAAAATAAATCTTGTTTTGTAACGGAGTACAATTACCACGTAGTTTCATCGTAACAATGAACCTGTTGAAAATCAGGTTGCTTGTAACGAGCTCTCACATGATGGAGTTGACCTGCCGGATCGGATTGTAGCTCATTGTATGATATAAAGAATGCGTGAGTGATTCCAAATTGAACCTAACCAATTGGTTAAAAGGCCTTTCCCCATCGCTGATGACGGTACTAGGCTGTTCCGAAAGCTTCGATATTCATTCTGTGTGCGTTTACCATTAAAGACATTTTAACCAGTCACTGGTTAAGTTCAATTTGGAATCACTCACGCAGTCTCTATATCACACAACGAGCTACAATCCGTTCCGGAAGGACAACTCCAACTACAATGAACCGTCGAACGGAAGAATTTCCAGACTGAAACACATGACCAAGCAATGGTCATACATGGAAAACAGTATTTTTAGAAATATTAATTTTTCTTCTTTTCTTTTCTTTTCAACGGGGAAAGGAGCACTTTTTGCTGACAAATTCTTCAAACACGGTAACAACCCGTTATATAAATGCGTTTATTCCAACAACGCAAAGCTTTCGGCTACTACTCCCGTAGCCATCATCAGTGCATCAATCATAAAATATGTCGACTGTCCAGTCAGTCAACGGTTCAGCAAGCCGTTGACTGACTGGACAGTCGACATATTTTATGATTGATGCACTGATGATGGCTACGGGAGTAGTAGCCGAAAGCTTTGCGTTGTTGGAATAAATGCATTTATATAACGGGTTGTTACCGTGTTTGAAGAATTTGTCAGCAAAAAATATTAATTTTCTAACAACCACTTAGCGGAACCATTTATCAGTCCAGATTACTATTGCTCCATGAATTATGGACTCTACAGGGTAGTGTAGCGTTTACGAAAACAGAGGAGGGTCACAACGCATTTCATTTTAAGATATAAAAACGGTAAGGAAGGCAAAAACTCGCTGCCCCTACATTTACTAACCAGGGAACTTGAAAAACTAATGATTGAAGTTGGAACTTCTGACAACTGAACGCTGTTGGCACCCCACAAACGAAACAGTCTCATCCGAAAATAAATTCGCAGTTTATATAGCGAATAAACTTCCACAACGTTCATTTCATCTATACTTTAAGATACTTTCAGTCAACTAAACTGATTGATTCGGCACGTTTACAAAGTAAGGAAACTACTCTTCTCCGCTGATATGTGCACAGCAGACAACTTTACGCGTTGTTAATATTAATACAGCGGATGGACGCTCTGCTGTCTTTACGTCCTTCATTTTTCATTAGTACGCATGACACAAGAATTAAGAATATGCGTTATGTCAACGATTGTGGTTTTGTGTTGCCAATGGTACGTCAGGCAATATGTTCAGAAATGCAAATCAAATAAAAGAAACGTAGCTTCCGGTACAAGCATGTCCTCTGGGGCGTTAAAAGCCACTGCCTGTGACTTTATAGCACAGAAAACGAAAAGTGGCTTCTGTAAAATCCGTTTCCTTAAGTTACGTTTATGGACAGGTTACATACCGTACCTCTGACACCAACTAGGAAAGAATGCAAATTTCAGCAAAAGCAATTGCATACGAGGACCCACTTATTTACTATCATGACTATCCAAATGTGGATTTGCAAGACCAGTGGTATACGCAAGAGATGAACAATTTACGGTCCCTGGAAGAACCCGAAACGATAGGATTTTTAAGTAAACACAAAGTGATGACCAAAGGACTTAACGAAGCGATGGTCTTTCCCAAGCTAGGAATAGCGAATATGGGTGAGGAGGCACCGATTGTGAATTTCAGATGAAACGGTGTCATGAATATTTAGACATCTACTCACCATACATGGCCCGCTTACTATGGCCCAGCTCACTCAGAATATACTGAATAATGTGGTATTTTGACTACGACTTTAGAGATACAGTTAAATGCCCTCTTAAAGCCGCGATCGAGAATGCCCATGTATCTGTGGTCTTTCCATCAGAATTCTACAAAGCGAGTGCCGTGAGGCTACTGGCATTCAGTTGGGCTACAGCGACGCAAGATGATCAGTTGTGGTGCTTCAGCAACAGTGCAGAAACGGTGAGATAAAAACTGACGTGCGACGTGCTTAAGCAAACGATATTCTGCTCCTCAGTTCCAAACTCCTGCGGCCAGCCAAAGTGTGATATACAGGTAGTTCTCGTATAACGCGTGTTCATATAACGCGTTTTCGCTCATACGCGATTTTGAAATCGTAGCACTTTCTCACATAACGCGATTCTGTTTTCGCTCTTACGCGATTTCGCCGGCTGGAAAGCGAGGGCGTATGGCAAAGTCTCCCCGTGTTTTCATCCACCGAGAGCAAACAAAGGCCGCGCTATTAGCTTATGCGCGTTCTTCGGTCACGAACAAGCGAAATGTGACAAAAACGTTTAGGATTCTTATCAGAAGTAGTGTCCGACCCAGCTGTGCACCCTGCAATATGCATACTCAAACATGCTACTGATCGGTATTCATGTTCGGTGGAATAATTCGCGCCGGCAGGAACATGTGTACAGACGACGTTTCCATTTTCAATTCTCTTGAAGCGCAGGCATCGTAGAGGTTTTCCAGTGAGTCGTAGTACGCTAGCACAGAATTTGGAAAGCATTCACACCGTCTGATTGCGAGCTCAATTCGTAAGTATTTTGTCTGATTCCGCGATCTGAGGATAGCCTTTAAGTATCTGAAAATGTCTAAGCTTCCTGATTCGAAGTCAGCTGGTAGTGGTCGAAAAAGAAAGGCGCTGACTGTTGGAGAGAAGCTTCAGATACTGAAACGGTATGAACGGAATGAGACGACACGTGATATCGTCAAAGCTACCGGCATAAAGGAATCAACCTTGCGGACCATTAGGAGCAATGCAGAAAAAATTAAACAGACTTGCGTAAGCGGTACCAGTTCAAGTATTGCGATGTCAATAAGAACAAGGCCGAAGATACTGGAAGAAATGGAAAAACTACTCAGCATTTGGATCGAAACTCAAACGATGAAAAAAAATAGGAACAACGTTTTTCACCATCAGACAAAAAGCAGTTACCATTTACGAAGACCATAAGAAACAGTCTACAAATCCTACTGAAATTCCTCCATTTACTGCTAGTAGTGGTTGGTTCTGCCGTTTCAAGAATCGATACAGTTTTCACAATGTTCGTCTCTGTGGCGAAGCAGGAAGCGTGGACGTCGATGCCGCGCAAACATTTCCAATAGAAGTACAAAACTTGGTCAAAGAAAAGGGCTACTGCCTCGATCAAATTTTTAACTTCGACGAGACAAATCTTTATCTAAAGCGTATGCCAAAAAGGACCTACATTTCCAGAGAGCGTAGGCATGCTGCAGGAATCTGCGCTGCGAAAGATCGTGTGACTGTAATGGTCGGTGCCAACGCTAGTGGGGATCTTAAGCTGAAGCCATTGATGATTCATCGTCATGCCAATCCACGAGCCCTAAGGGGAATTGTTAAAAGCAGTTTGGGCGTTTACTACAGGTACAGCAAAAGAGGATGGATGACCGCCCAAGTTTGCCCTGATATTTTTTCTAATGCTTATGTGAATGACATTAAGAAATACTCGAACGAGAAGAACTTGGCTTTTAAAGTTCTCGTAATCATGGATAGCGCGCCAAGCCACCCACCGATGATAGCTGAGCTAGACCCAAATGTCCACTTTGTTTTCTTGCCTGCACGGATCACTTCTTTGTTACAACCGCTTGACCAAGGCGTTATCGGAGCATTCAAAGCTTACTACTTAAGGCGAACGTTCAAGATGCTGATCGACGCGACCGACGGAGAAAATTGTGAAACTGTGATGGAATTTTGGAAGAACTATAACCTGAGAATGGCCATTAACAACATCGTAGAAGCGTGGAATGACGTATCAAAACGGTGCTTGCACCGTGTTTGGCGGAAACTCATCCCAGATCTGATCTGCGATTTTAAAGACTTTGAGCCTTCTGCTCAAATATGCGAAATTACTGAAAGCTGCGTTCAGTTGGCAAACAGGCTAGGCTTTGAAGGAGTAGAATATCAGGATATTGAGGACATTTTGAGTTGTCAACCGGATGAGCTGACCACCGAGGAGCTGCAGGAACTTTCTGTAGCAGGGGAAGCAGAAGGAAGAGAAGAAGATGATGAAAATCAGGAAGTTCCTCCGCCTCCTCCGCGACAAATGACCACTGCTGAGCTGTCAGATACCCTGGAAACTATTGAACAGCGTTTACAATGGCTCGAAGACAATGATTGTAATGCAGAACGCAGCGGGAAAACCACAAGAGGTATCCGAGCTTCCTTGGAGCCATATAAGCAGCTGCTGTACGAAAGAAGTACACGTGCGAAACAAAAGAAGCTCGAATTCTACTTTACTGCAATGAAGAAACATTGTGACGATGAGGAAGCGCTACCTTCTACATCTAATAGGACCTCAGTTCGCCCGTAACAAAGGATAGTGAGATTAAAAAAGTGAGTCCAACGGAACTCCATTCTTTCCTGGGTATGAGGTCGTTTATTTTAGTACTGAGAGGGACTCTTTCCACAAGCTAAAGACGCAAGCACGCTGCTCCTGAAAGCCAGTTTGAACTCTGTCCGCTGTAAAGAGTTCTATCATAAAAGCTCTGCCGTTAATGTATGATCGCCGTAAAAGATAAAGTTATTCAGGCTACGTGTAAGAGGATCCATACGTCAGCGTGCCTAACGGTAGAATAAGTAGCTCAGGTACATCATAATTCCTGTTTCAACCCAGCTTATTTAACATATCTCTCCGTTGTTGTTTACAAGTAAACAATCCTTCTGACGCTTTGAACCAAATCGTGATTTTCCTATACTTTGCATGTCTCCTATAACGCGATTTCATATAACGCGATTTCATATAACGCGAGATTTTTCAGGATTTTCAAGTGACCAAACGCTCGCGTTATACGAGAACTGCCTGTATGTGAATAACTCGCGGATTCACAGCCTAATGCGGCCATTTTTATTACATGCAGGGGTTCTGGTACGATGACCCAAATATGAAGACTGGCACCGAACTCCTCGACGTATTCTACAACATCCTCTCGTTGAGGTATTTATACTCGTTAGCTTCTTTGGACGCCAAATAAACCTGTTTGAAGAAAAAAAGTATAGCACATTTATGAGCAAACTTACAACGTATCTTTAGCTGAAAAATGCATAGCTTTCGGAGCGACTAAATGAGTCATCAGCGAGTCAGCGACGTACTTCCAGACAAAACTATTATTTCATTGAGGAATGTGGCTTGTGAGAACGGACGGTTGAACACACCGTTGATTTTGCGTACATCTGTTGGCTCTAAGCAAACCTCGACACATTACTTAACCAGTGACTGGTTAGTGAATTTGTTAGGAAAATTGTACACGAAGGAGCGTATGGATATTTTCTTTCTCTCTTTTATTTTATTTCTCGTAGGTTTGGAAACAAGCTTCGTAAAGGGCTGATATTTGGCGAGACAGGCTCGACATAGGGTCAGGTGGCGCCCAGGAGCCCTTTTGGGTCAGTAGGTAATTGTACAGCAACGAGATGAGTTAATCATATGTGTCCACATCTCAGTAACCTCAACATCGTTGTCTCGGTTAACTGAGGGATTATGTCTGGTGCAAAGGTCCACTTTGATCTGACGACAATGGACATGGTTCTCGTGACAAATCATCTATTTTCCCAGGTCTCTTGGGCACTGAGTGCTGCTCAATGACTGCTGAACTTTTCACGACGTAATCCATGGATCGTTTTTGGACCCCTTGTTTGTGGTCAGCCTTAGTTATGTGTCATTTGATCAGACTCTCACATTTATTTAACGGATTACATCTGCCGTGTGTTCCCCAAACCTTTGAAGTAACATCTTATCCATTTATCCGACGCAGGAGACCTTTAAGCACATTTGATTTCGTGAACGACACCGAGCCTGTTCTCGAACAAGATTTAAATCTTGTCGATTGTGGTGATGGACCGAAAATCAGGGAAGCTCCGGAGATACGCTCGAAAATTTAATGTTAAAACATTAAATTAATGGTTTAATTAGCTCATCGATCTTGTGGTAGTGGGTAAAACTAGCACTAGCTCCCTAAATTCCAGCGGTCTAGTAGGTGTTGGCTCGCGCAGCCTCTGGTTCATCACTAAACTTATTAGTGCTGGAGGGTATCTACTGTTAGAGAAAGTTTTCTTTATGTGCCTTAGTTCAGCGTGTAGGAAATGTATGATCACAAATCTTACAGGTCGGTCTACCATCGACCTTCTGATGCCTGTCTCCGCTGAGATATGATGGTGGCAGGTGAAATGCACCTGCATTCACCTGCCTATCCCATCTGGTGTGTTTTCAGTAAACTTTTGTGAGACGGAAATATTTTTCCTTATCACAAGTCCATCCAAGAATCCCATGGTTTTGTAAGAACTACGGCTTATATTAGATTGTTCTACAAATTTGTGCTCAGCTCAGAATGGAAACACTTGTTAAACAACATGCACTATTGCGACAGTATACTCCGTAAAGTGCACATCCGTAGCAGCATTGTTGCATATGGTACTGTTAATGGTTTCAAACCGTTTCAAACGAGGAATGACTACAACGCGCCACTCAGCTCAACTGACCAACAAGTCTTCTGTAAAAGATGACTTTCGTCCACTCTCTGCTCAACACCACCTTTTGTTTTTCTCATGGATGTCTTCTCAGCATAACCAAACGTACGTTTAACCGCAGTTTTCAAGCTAATAAGACAACAACAATTCAAAGAAGATGTTGAGCTGTCAGTCCCAGGTATATAGTAGGACACCGCTGACAAGAGGCTCCCTTCGTTTGATAGCCGCACAGTTGCGCATTCAAACCATGCTTTGCTGCCACTTTCATTTCATTACACTTCCAGCTGCGAACATTCCTGCAGAGGCGGTTTTCAAAAATGAGCCCAGCAAAGAAACATGAGAACACTTCGCAGCATTCACCTTGATTATCTCATTCCAGGCAGTGAGAAAAATTCAACACGCTAAGTAGCATCGTAGCTCCGTTCAGCGAGAAAATAAGCGCGGAAGACGCAAAACTAATTCCAGCTGAAAACTTCTGATATCAACATTTTGCCATAAAAAACCGATAGCTCAAGCCGACGCCAGCCTTGACTAATATTTTCATAAAAACACATGTCACAGAGTGAGATCTACCAACAGGTACAGCCGCGGCAACCCCTGAAATGTCGGTTCGTTTTTTATCACGTTACTGCGGTGTGTAATCTGTACGAGAAAACGTCAGAAGCCTGCGGCGCCTCAGTAGACAAAACGCAGTAGGAACGACATAGCCCTAGCTGGTCAAGTATGATTATCACTGCCGCTGTGAAGCTTGTCATGCCGATGATAGGGTACAGTTCATTCCTGGGTGTCGTTAAAACCTACTGTACTAAATCAGTTGCGCAATTTGCCGATGGGGTGCGTGCAGTTGAGAACATTCACTTAGAAATACACAACCAGCAGTGCCCGTTTGCTCAGTGATAGTTCAACGTCGGTCATACATTAAGCTCCACATAAAATACTATGAATGCTAAATTGTCCCGTTGGAGATAAACGCATTATACAATGTCTAAAATTAAGTGAAGGTAGCTGATGAATGATGAAGAAAATAGGTAGAAACTAGGCAGCAAAACATTTTGACTCTAGAAACTAGCGAACTCGTAGTGAAACTTTATGCTTCACAATCATAATCGTTTCTACGATTAGCGTGCAATTGCCTTGAGCTTATTATTGACTAAAATGTAGTGTCTAACCGGTCAAGCGACTTCTCTGATAAACTAATGTAATTTTCAAAGTGACCGACATCACGAAATTTCAGTCATTTCTAAAGCGTCGTACGCTCCTAAATTGCCGTGGGACAAAACTTAGCCACGCCATTTGTACAGCGTATCCTATCACGTCAAGTAAACGTTCTTTGCATGAAGGCAACTTTACTTAGAATGATGTCGAGATGAATAGCTAGGGTTATCGAATAATGGAACTTGGAGTACGGCTATGCCGCATTGAAGTTTTTCGAAATCTGAAATTAAACCAAAACAACGTCGTAGCAATGGATGAATGAGCAGATTTTTCGAAAAATGACAGATACAAAAGGTTGGCCTCGAAGCATTCTTAGTCACCTCGTTCGGTTTTCAACGAGTTGGTATTGCTAGGTGGTACTCCGTAATTCGGGTATTTAAGAGCTGAGGAGACGAGTCAGACGTAATGTTACAACAGCCTATTTTACTGATAACAAACACAGCGGTGAAGCCTTTCTTATTTTCATACTACAAGTTAACAATTTCATTTAAAAGCCAAACGATGAGCCATCGGCCCTTTCTTGTAGGTTTCGCCAGGGACTCGTAACGCTAACACAAACGGAGTATTGAGGAAACATGGTGAATCAAAGGCTAAGTACATTGAAGTAAATTAGTGTTTCTCAAGGGGGCTATATCGCCCCCAGGAACTTAGGGGGCGATGAAGACTGAGGGGCGATAAAGGGGGCGATAGAGGACCGAAGCGGACGATGAAGGATTGAAGGGGGCGATAGAAGTTTGAAGGTGAGCGTAGAAAATTGAAGTGGGCGACTGAATGGCTGTCGTGCATTGAAAAGAGAAGCGACAGGTAGCTTACTTTGAATGATCAAGGAAACAATCTCAATTTGTTCAAGATGGGTCACTATCACAAGCCTGAAAATCAAAATCCCGAACTGTTGTGCCCGCAAGAGCTGCTTAACACAAGACACAACATGAAAGCAGTGAACCTAGCAGCTCAGGGTTGTCTGACGTATATTTGTGTTACGATGTCATGATCGCCCAAGGATTGAGATTTGCCATCTGTTTATTACAATAAACCTTGACCGACGAACATAACACGAACGTTCAAAATCGCGAACGTCAAAATCCTCAATGTTTAAAATCCTGAACGTTAAGAATCCCAAACGCTCAAAACCCTGAAAATCAGAATCCCGAACGTTCAAAATCCTGAAAATCAGAATCCCAAATGTTCAAAATCCGGAAAATCAAATCAATCAGAGCTGTTCTTGTTGGCTAGTAGTAATCACTGACACATTTTACTATGAACAAGAGATGAAGAGATACGGTATCCTTGTTCAACGAGCTTTAATAGGCGAAGCTTTCGGAACGTATGTGTTCCGTCGTCAGTGCGATTCCGATTTCGTCGCGCTGACGACGTGTTCGGTCGCAGTGTTTCTCCGTTAATAAACCTTTTATTTTCTCACATTCTCATGACTCTCATTCTCTCATGACAAATGCTGGACGGTTCAAGGTTCGACCTGATAGCGGATGTCGCTCGTCTGGTTGGTTGAGCAGAGTAGCTTGCTGAACCTAAGACTGGCTGCGTGGTGACCATAAAAATCGCTGAGGACGGAACATGAGTGGTCCGAAACTTTCGAGGTGAATGAGAGAAAATAAAAGGTTTATGAACGGGGAAACACTGTGACCATCTTTATTGATGACAATTCCGACCCGTTACGAAAGAAGATTTACTTTGAACATACAGGTATACATTTCTGCCGGTTTAGAACGCTGAACAGCTGTCATAGACTGCAGCAAGTAATACATATCCACAGATGATTAAATTCTAAGTTAGTGCTTAGAGATTATGTACGTAGTCGTAAGAGGACAGTTTATGTACCAACTAACCCCCGGTCCCCAAAATTTGCGGCTGTTCGGCACCCTTCCCTTAGGTGTGCTAAACTCTTTCACCAGCCTAGTCCCTACGATGAGAAAGGCTGTTACGCAGGAGTGCAGTTATAAAGAGGGGTGCAAACAATTACCAATCATAGAAAAATGTATTTGTATTAGGTCTAAGAGTATGTTCTTGGGGAGTTTGATCAAATTTCTTAAAACACCACAACTCTACTCAGGATCACGATGCTTTAACGAAATCAGCAGCAGTGACACGAAGACCATAACTCCCCTTCTGCAATTGCTAATAATAGACCTTACATGCGATTTTTCTTTATTTTAATTGAAAACAGTTTTCGGGGTTTTGAACGTTCGGGATTCCGATTTTCAGAATTTTGAACATTCAAAATTTTGAACTTTCGGGATTTTGAACGTTCGGGATTCTGAACGTTCAGGATTTTGAACGTTCAGGATTTTGATTTTCGGGCTTTTAAGACAAGTCTTTCAGTATAAGACAAGAAGTGTTATGAGCGCATCATTCAAAAGCTGCAATTGTCCGAATGTAATGTAGCAGGAGGCGTGTTTTACCAGTTTCCAAATCTTTGTGAAGTGAAAGAGAATGCAAAACTTCATTATCAGGACCTTGATGTCTACTGTGACCACTTAAGGATGGTACGTTAGGAATTAGGTCAACGCTTTGAGGATATTCTCTGCATGGAAATCTCAAAGTTGGGCTACACCGCCGTTTTCATGTGCTGATAATGCAACAGTAAGCATCCAAGAGGGATTGGTCGAGTTGCAAACAAGTGAAGACTTGAATCCCATGAGCACTTCTTATGATATTAAAAATAGGGAGTTTTAACACGGGATATGATCTCATCTTTTATTCCAAAAGCACGGCTTAGATCCCGTTGAATGGAAAACAAGACAAACACGGAGCTTTCGGGACACGACCTTGTCCCGCCCTCAGCGTGTACAAATGATTCGCGTGTCTCGAATTAGGAATGAAAGGCATGTGTTTAAACCAAAAGTCCTCATGCATTTTAAACTGTAACGTGTCTTTTAAAGCTGTTCCTCAAGTTGTTCTTCCCTGTCTAATTCTTCTTGGCTTGACATTGGTCTTCTTACTAACGACCGTATCTGGCAGCATTTTGTTGCCAAAATAATCGTGGTCCAAAAATCACTAAACTGTATTCCATCATCTCTATTGATGCATTCATTGCTATGGATATATAGTGCTTCTTTGATCTTCCTAAGTCTCAAATTTCTTTCCCGAGTTAATGTGCCATAGTAACTGTTCGTTAAACAAAGAGCATCCAACAGCATGTTCCACTAAGGCAGAAGACCTTTTACATTCTTCCATAATGATGCTAGGATCTCTTGTCTGTGGCCTTCCTCTCGCAGAGAAAGTGTCGCCCCTGAGCCTCCTAAAGGCGTTTCGGTATTTATTGAGGCTCTGCAAATGTTGCTGTACCCTGTGATCAGTTGTATGGCCAGTTTCTCCAATGCACGATGCTCCGCACCCACACTGGATTTGGTAAACCGACCCTGGCCTGTGGTTTACCGGGAATCTGGATGTATACATTCTTAGAATAGATCTAATGTTGAAATGACGTTTGGAGAAAGTCTTAATCCCGAAATGTTTAGTAACTCGGCACATAAGTTCACTGACACCAGGATAATATGGTAATACCAGTATTGCGCCCCTAACTGAGTTTTCTCTCCTAGTAACTTCCCAATGTCTCCATTTCCTTAACCTCCTTCTCATGAATTCAGTAATAAAGCTTCCAGGATAATCGTTCTGTGTCAAGGTTTTGTGTATATGAGCTAATTCACCTGCCAGGAACTCGTCATCACACAATCTAAACGCTCTATCCACCATCCCTGAGATAACACATATTTTCATACTCACAGGATGGTTGGAATAAAAATTCAAATATCTCTCCGAATTCATTGGTTTCCTGTAATACCGTAGTTGCTAATCGAGACCCTCGCCTCATTACCAAAACGTCTAGGGACGGCAATTGCCCTTCTGTTTCTTTCTCCATTGTAAAGGCAATACAGGCTGGGAACAAACCGTTCAAGTGTTCCAATAAAGTGTTTTCCTCACCATTTTTCAATATCGCGAAAATGTCGTCTACGTACCTTTTAAATACTCTTGTGGTGGTCGTGGATTCCTGATGGAAAGGCTTTTCTTTCGAAGTGTTCCATGAAGATTTCAGCTATCACTAGTGACAGCGTACTTCTCCTGGGTACGCCTCGTTTCTGCATATAAAGAGAACCGTTCCAAATGAAAAAAATGTCCTTCCTCCATACAGAACTTTACCAGATGTGTAATGTGATAAGGGATTGAGATTGGTTCTATCCGGTAGGGACTGATCTTCAGAAAGTCGAGCTTCACTTCACTTCACACTTCACTTCACTGTTTACTTTACCTCCCACCACCCGTCAACAGTGAAGAGAGGTATTGCCACGGGAATGGTAGATCGCACCATCACGATTTGCCAACCTAAATATCTACATTCCGAATTAAATTACATCGTGATGACGCTCCAACAAAGTGGTTATACCATTTCGTTGGTTACATCTATCATTCGGGGTAGACTGCGGCAAGAAAGGACGATGGACACGAAATCAGACATGGAAGGCCCTCTAGTAATTCCACCTTATTATTCAGGCTTAGGAGAAAAATAAAGAAACTAGGCTTACTACACAAATTCCGCGTCTGTTTCAATTCCACTCCAAGTATTCGCGCACTGATCAGGAACAATAAGGTCATGGTTCCTTTTGACCAAACGCCGGGGTTAGTGTGCCAGATTCGTTGTGACTGCCACGCCTCCTACATAGAACTCTTCATTCTTTGGCACTCTTCCCCATCACTGACGACGGCACCAGAGAGTGCCGAAAGCTCTGATACGATACGATCTTTATCTGTGATTTTTCTAATAATCACCCATCCAGCCGCTGGTAGAGCCTTATAGGATCTATTACAGATAACAACAAACGGGACGACAGCCGAAAAACAACCGTACATATTGTGTAAACATAAAGAAGAAAGTAAGAATAAATCCTGGTACAACCCCTGTATTTGCGTAGGTTGTCCATAATTATTTTTGCGTCCAGCTTTTGTGGCCTCCTTTTTCTTCTTTCATTAGCATAACCTCGTGTTCCCTATTTTACGTATTTATACCTGATGATGTCTGAATAGCGTTCTTTGAACCTGTTCGTTACGCTGTGGACCGTCTTTCCAATGCATTATTATTGGCATCAATAATCATGACCCATTACGACTATTTCGGATCATCGCATACTGGATTCATTTGCGTTATCCTGGTAAACGTTCACGTCATTCAGCGACCTTGCTGTATGGAGCACCTTCTTCCACACAGTCATTCATTTCCCAATCGCACTATCAGCCTTCATGGAAAAAACCGTATTGCTAATATTAATTTCAGAAAAAGAAGCAGAATTAAATCATAGCCTTGTAACGGAAATCCGAACGCTGAGGTCGTAAAACTTACTGCACAAGAACCAGCACGAATTCGATTATCAGGCAGTGACCTTATTACGTCACACCTCAACTGGAAAGGCAATTCTTCATCAGGCAGAACGGGCGAGAAATGCCTAACGATAGTAGAAATTTCAAATTACTAGTCATTATTATTAAATGTTAGTAGGCTGTACTTTGCTGCGCAAGCAATCACATAACCTTACCAGCAAACTCGATTCCTTTAATCATACAATGTACTTTGTGAAGATAGAGTTCGCAAGAGGATTCAGCTTCATGTAAAACATATTCCCTCGACTCAAGACCCCTCAATGGATAGCATAAAGCCTATTTACTGTATACAGCATGTACAAACAAATGATACAGTAAAGCAACTGGCCTTTTGGATCAGGCGTATCCAGGTGATTGGTACTTTCGTCCGACGGCGCGCTACCGGCGGAGAAACAAACGTCACCACCTTTTGGCATTGATACGTTGATTCTTCAGCCTTCAATTAATTGCAGGTCGGCAGTTAAAACAGCTTCGAATGCATCAGCAAGACGCTGGGCAACGCGACGGTTTCCCGGCAAGGTTTTGCTTGCTCATTTCTTTGTTCAATCAGTATCCGTCCAACGACTCCTTTTCGAAGCTCTTGCACACCCTATAGCCAACGGCCCTGAGTGAAGCCCGTTTCGAAAGCAATATCCGTCCGTAAAAATACAACGAAACTACCAGACCAAACACCTGCAAAACGATACAACGTTCGAACAAGTCCGGCATTGAATCATCGTGGCTGAATACTTGCAGACAGGCGAGCAATACTCCCATAATGCTGACAAGATGCATATGTTCAAGGAGCCAATTGCTGAAAGGTTGATAGCACCCCTGCAAACGTTCAGCTGCTAGTTGAGAGTGAAAAAAGCGCAAGGCGCCATTCCCATACCCTTTGGAACCAAATTTCAGGTCTTCCCATTCTTCCACAGTTCTGCATGCTCCCGTTCTGGTGAAACTTTCTCGGATCACAACAGCTATCCGGCACCCAATTGTTCCGCGGATTATGAACGGACTTAAACCAGTCTCTGTAACCTTCCACACCACAGCACTTGAACTAAAATGTTCGTTTTGATATGATATGATATATGCTCAGAGTTTTACACAATACCTTTATTTGCAGACTGCTCCAGGTTATCCGTAGGCCTTTGGTATCGCGCGCTCTCTCAGCCACGTATGGGCTTTGCAGGTGATTGTACAATTCTTGTCTAACCGCTTCGGTAACCTAGATCACCTTCAAAGGCACCAAGGGACCGGTTTTCCGCACTTACCTCATTTATGTATATGAACGCCAAGGTGGCTGCTGTCAGTTCTGTAATGAATAGCAATACTACCAGAATGATATACTAAAAGCAGAGAGCAACGTGAAGGAAAATAAAACAGTAGAGAACAATCGCACAATAATGAGAAGGCATCTGTTTTCCACCCAGGTTCCGCAGCAGCCGACAAAGCCAACAATAATTATAGCCGCACCGGCGGCGCCGAAGAGGGCCGCCGCGCTGTACGCGCCGAACGCATGGGATGTTAAATCGGAGAAGTCCGTTTTCTCCACGTAAAGCCAAATTCCGACGCCAAGTGACGCGACGCCGAGCGCCTAGGATTTTGATAAATAATCACCCGGAAATGGCGGAGGCGAAAACAGGTTGCAAAGTCACGTACTAAAGTTATGATGTTGAAAACGAGCAGGAAAGATTTGACGAACGCGGTCGTCAGCCGGATGTCCCTTACAGCGGACCAGTTGATCGGCATTCTCTTCAACCCAGTCGAAGCCGAGTCGCCGGTGCGCGACTGTTTTAGCATCCAGACAACGGAGAAACCTGTCAGCTGAAACTTTCCCAACCAGTGTCGCCCCAAGGGCGTCGTTATGCCATGAGGGTATACGATACATCATTAGTGAAGCTTAGGTATGCAACGATTGTACAGTAACCCGAAATCGCATTCTCTTGAGTGTAGTTTCGCTCGACTTTTGGTCACTCTCTTATCCCTTCCTTTCATTCGTGCAATACTGACTTTCATTATGCTAACGCCTGCAATTTTGCCCCTGTTATTTATGAATCCATGACAAAACAGGAATAGTTGTTATAATATCTTGGATCCAGTCGTTATTGCCATGTTATAGCGCCATTTAGGACACTTGCCTGTGCGATTTGAATGTGTTCATCACTTCACCTGCTGTTAAACCTGGACTCATTTACAAACCGTTTCAGCTGCATTTAGCTTGTTTGTAAATGGCAAACTTTGCATAATGCTACCTCCGACGGAGGTTACCTAGAAGTCGCGTGTGTTTTCTTCGAAAATGAGTTTATCGGATAGTTTAGTTCCATTCTACCGTACCCCTTATTGACTACCTGAGACTTTTGCAGCCACGTGCTGGATATGTGTTCTGGTTAGTTTCATTTGGCGCGAGTTGCAGTCTTCGTGCCTGTCAGACTTGAGCGTGCATTCCAAATGTGGACATTCCTTTCTGAGCAGCGTTGACCACCGTCGCTCACGTGGCATGACGACTAAGGTTTCTCATTTCAAAGGTTGGTTGGCACTTCGCATCAGAAAGTTTGACGCGAAATTATGTCGGCTGAATTAAAAGTTCCTTCCCCGTTTCATCTCCTCGTTGTGCAACTTTGTCGTGTGCGTGTACGGTTGGCATTGTTCTGCATTTAGAATGGAGAAGCAGTTGAAGAACTGCACGATGGATAAGGACGGTTGCCCTCCGCGGAAGGAAAATTGCAATAGATGGGTTAGCCTAAACGTGGGAGGGCAGACGTTCGTTACATCCAAGCAGACGCTGTCTCGCAACCGTGAGTCTTTTCTGTTCAGCCTTTGCGAAGGCAATCTGCAGTCCGACAAGGTGAGTGAGATCCGCGTATCCGATGACCACTTTATTTTATTATCTTGGCTCAGGACGAAAATGGAGCCTTTCTAATCGACAGAAATCCTCATTATTTCGCGCCAGTTCTGGACTACCTGCGTCATGGCAAATTGATAATTAATAAAGATGTCTCCGAAGAAGGTGAGGCCAATTCGTTGCAGCAGCATTGTAATCTGATCGCTCGTAGGCGTCCTCGAAGAAGCTGAATTCTACAACCTTCCTGGCCTCATAAAGCTATGCAAAGATCGCATTTCTTCCAGAGATGTGTCCAAGACAAGGGTAAATTCCTGTCTTGTGTCCTTGAGAGTACTTTGAGAGGTAAGTTTAGACGAAGCGCGTTCATCGACTCCTGCATTGCTACAACTACGAGCTCGCCGAGATGGTTGCCTCAATATCGGACGGCTGGAAGCTGCAGCAAGTTTGTTTGCCGAAGCTTTGCTCTTTGCACAACGCCTTCAATTGCATTGTTAAGGTGTTTCTGTTGTCGCCCGAAGCGGAGTACGTTTGCGTAGTGTGGAAGGATTTTCCCGACACTGACCTGCAGCGCCTTGCCTTGAACGGTTTCGATGGTTTGCCGGGAAGGTTCCTAGCGTAGCAATACCCTGGCTCAGTGATCAATACCGTTTTGAAGTTTAACCATGTTTTGTTGATTTTTGGCCAAACCGTTATGCGCGGCGAAAGGTTGTCTATTTGCAAAGCAATATGTTCGAACGATATTTACTTTCGGACGCACGTGCGCCCTCCGCGTTTTATCCATTATCTAATACAATGAGTGAGACATTTTGCGAGTTCACGTAGTTTCTCTGTTGCTTTCTGCGGCTGCTTTGGTGCGTTCTTTTGTAGGTATACGCGTAGGTGACCAACGTACTGCCCTTTGACCAGGCGCAACGTGCTGTCGTTGAACTGCCGTTAGTGACAGCTCGTTCATCACGATTTGTTATTTTGGCGTGCATTAAATGTTCAAGCTGGAATACTGGTTAGTTTGGGATTGGCATTGAGGTTGAGGGGAATAATCTACGAAAGACAACATACGCACGCAGTAGGCACAGAAAAGGCAATGAAAGCAAGTGTTACACGAGCAACGTTGCTCCGTGCTACAGTTTCAGCAGTCACGCTTGAGCAACGCATTGTTCAACTCCAATGTGTCCAAGACAAGGGTAAATTCCAAGTGAAGGCAATTTGGGCAACTTCTGGAAGCAGAACCTTATCGTGCTTTACGCAAGATAGCGGAAACTGAATATCCAACCCTTTGCAACCACTTGAAAAGTGTTTACTTCTGCTAAATGGAGTACAGAAATTGCTATGAGGAAAAGTCTGGTACTGGCGATTGTACCTGAATGTCATACAGTAAGAAACAGTGGTCTAATGTGCTTTTGACTTAGCCCGAGCCGACTTGCAATTGCTCTTAGCCTTCCTGTGCAGAGAAGCTGCTCCTGTGAGCTCGAGGAATGGATTATGCGTTTGTGATCTTGCCTCATGCGCCTACCACTTTCCATCTGTGCAATTTCTGCAGCTTGCGCACCCTGTAGATTGTTGCTGGCGATCTGCTAATCAGTTTTCTTGTTTTCCTAACTTTCGTCCGTTCCGGGCAATCTGGCCGAAGGCAAAGTTGCAGAAGTGCGTTGATGGCTTTCGTCAGTTGCAACGCCCTCTTCGGCAGCAGGGGGTCGCCGCTTGTTCATCAGGCGTTTAAGTTTGTACCGTGCGCTTTCAAAACGGGGCATCAACATGCTTCATCGTCGGACCCGCTTCCCGTAAATCCCAAGTGAACCAACCGACCGTGCGTAATTCGGTGAAACAGAATTAGTTCTTTCAGGAAAGTGACAGTGCGCTTGTCACCGAAGGGCACTGGTCGAAAATCCGGCCACGTTCATTTGATTGGAGCTGTTCGTGCAATGAACGATTATTGCTTGAAGTCCGAACATCTGTCTGAACTACCAAGACAGGTCAGTTTCACCGTACGTTGTTTTCGTCCGTCGAAAAATTTCATACCACGTACGTCGCTTTTCTCTTTTCTGTTTGGGGTTTTGCAAGAGATATCCGTCAATCGTATCCATACGTTGATTCATTTTGATTTGGCAAAGATAAACATATCGTTTTTTAACCTGCGGAAATCCGCATTGACGCAATGCTTAATGCAGTCGCGATATACCGTTTTCACATTTTTAGGATTGGATGGAATCAGTCTTTTTCTCGTAAGGTGTTCTCGTGACGTTTTAATAGTTCTCCTCGTTTTTAAATTTACTCACATTTAATTTATACCCGTAATTATTCCTTTATCTCGTCAATCATTCAACGTTTTTCATCAAGTGTTTGCTGCAAAGCTGCTCGTTGCATAGCGCATATATTAGTCGTTGTCCAAATCTTCTGTTTACATGGCATGCACGGTGTTCAATAGGATTACTTAACGCAACTGCGCCGTAATGTTCTGCTGAGTCTGTGATCGTTTCCCCGTGCACGCTCGTAGTGACGACCGACCGAGGCGGATCATGTAGCTTTCTTCTTATGGTTGAAAACTGGATGCATCGTAACGGGTCGTTGAGATGACATTTGTGTGTTAGACACGGTTTACCCGTTGGTATTGTTTCAGTGTATCTGCAATTAACTAAAAAATTGACTGGTGAGGTTTTTTGGTTAATTGCAGATACACTGAAACAATACCAACGGGTAAAACGTGTCTAACACACAAATGTCAGCTTTCTTCTTAGGCACATGTTAGTTAACCTTTTAGCTTCTTTAATCGTAGTTCGATTTTCACAGTCTTAATATACGACCTATTTTTAACATGTAAACATTGCGTTCGTATGACGACTTCAACCTGTTCTTAATGTTTATCTATACTCCACTTCATTCAGGACATTTCACATTCCGTCTTTAGCAATGAGAAAATCAACCATTTGTTAGTGTGATCAATTCAGCCAGTCAGTACCTCGGTAACTCAAAATTCCGACAATCAGAATACCGATGATTAAGCTATGCTATGGTTTCTGAGGAATACGGTCCCTGCAATACGCCGTAGTGTTGCATTTCTATTAATAAGGAGGCGTCCACTTGAAGAAAGTGTAAAAAGGCAGCAGAAAATGGAATAGCGTGCTAGCATCTTCCGTACGCTGGTATTTTGTTTTTATACTCAAAAGTTGCTACGTTCCATCGGATGTATTGTGCTGATCCAATTTTGCTCGCTCACACACCTTGTTCATGGTCAGCTATGTAATCGCATATGTAATTGTTGGTCTTTGTAGCCTTATCCTAACGAACACTGTAGCTTTTCCTTATTATTTTATTGTCAATTTTCATGAGAAGGCAAAAAATGTGCAACTGCTCCACGGCGAAACATTCTGTAACGAGGTACAAAAGTACACTTGTTTACTATGTGCAATCAATTGCGTGGCAGTTGTTCACAATTGATGACCGCCATTCACGATAGCTAAGTGCTAAAGCGCAAACCCGCGCCCGGGTCCGCGCATTAGCACTTTCTCATCAATGAAAGAACGTAGACAAGTGTGGGTTAGAAGGCCGTATGCTTTGATCATTTTACCGCGACAGGCAGTCGGGATTCTGAGCTCCTCCGAGACCAGTGAGTAGAATGACAGTTGACATAACCGGTTCCTTCGCAACAAGGAAATTTAAGAAAATATTCTGAACATGCATCCATCTATTATGCTTGTCCCAACATCGCACGCTCGCGTACTTCGTTCGTGGTTAACTGTTCAATGATGTCACGTGTGTTTTCTTAGGGCAAGGTGAGGCTCAGCTGGTAAATTTTTAGGACGCAAGGAATTTGGGTCCTGAAATGAAGGTGTATAGTTGCAAAAGCTTTAATCTTTTTATTGGTGATGGTTCCTCGGTCAGACGATTTTGGCCGTCCCCATCTTATAGCTGAACCTTTCATTCTAGCTTTGATGTACTTGCGGATCTTGTTTGCCTCGTGCCCCGCTGTTGCTGTAGATGTCGCTTTTGTCGTGCGTTTCGCTGATTGGCTCGTAATTTTTTGCTGACATAAATGGCGCCGCCGTGCTCGTCGACTGATGATGGCTGTCGTTTTCGCCGATCCAAGACCGGTTGTGTTTAGGTCTAAGCTTAGGTATGGCATGTTGGATGGTTGCCACGGTTAAACCCGTTGTAATCACGTTCTCTGTGCTTAACCGGGGTTTAACCGTGGCAACCATCTGGTTAAACCTTCTCTGGGTTTAACCGTGGCAACCATCCAACATGCCAACCGAACGCCCCGTTACCATGCACCCTATCTTCAATAAGCTTAGGTATCGGCGAAAACGACAGCCATCATCAGTCGACGAGTACGGCGGCGCCAATTACGTCGGCAAAAAATTACGAGCCAATCAGCGAAAACGCGCGACAAAAGCGACACCTACAGCAACAGCGGGGCACGAGGCAAACAAGATTCGTACTGACTTCTTATTATGCTTGGCTTGTGTTCCAAGAATCGGTATCTAATCTTCGACTTGCATGTATCCTTTGAATCTATGTTCAGTTAATTTGCAAAAGTTGCAGCTCGGTTGTTGTCGGGCGAAAGCGAGCATATTCGCTTACCCGGTGAAAACATAAGGACTGTAGTCCCGAAAATTCTGCGTTGTAAGTAAAATAAAAATGCTGCGACGTCGTTCAAAAATTGTAAATAGATAATAAAATTGATAGCGTTGTTTTCACCCTATGAGGAAGGATTTCGTCGTAGTTGAACCATTGAGCGTGACCGTCAAGTCAGATGACGGAGAAGCTGAATTACTTCTCCATTAACTTTCTTACATGGAGTGCTGAGTGGGCAGTGGTCATTTTGTAATAATCTTTCCGTTGTTGTACGCTTGAAGAGGTGTGTGTCTCAGGACAGCGATTGATTGAAGAAGCCTTTTGTTATAATGTATCTCTGACTGCAGAGGTTCAGCATTGCATAAGCTAGTTAACCTCTCGTGTCGTTGATGATTCCTGTAAAGGGTTTAGGTTCGTCGAAGCCCTTATATTGGCGAACCGCCGTGCGTCATGTATCTCGAGTCGGACGTCAAAGCATTGGCAATTCGTGTACATGGCAGCGTGGAAGCGTTGAACAAGTGTCAAATGGCTCAGCGGACGTTGAGCGGTGCCAAATTGATCAGCTATCGTTTGGGCGTCGACCCAGCCAGGGTGCCCCATTTCCAGAGCGCTGAACGCAGGGCGCCGCCTGAACCACGAGCCACCCTTGTAGGCTCAAGTCGAGTTGTATTGACCGCAGTCATGGTCAACGCAGTGAACACGTCGCTAAAATTCTTCCTGTGGTTGCACACCGGCTCGCACAGCCTCTTTGCCGAAGGGATCCACTCGCTGGCGGATACTGTCAATCAGGTGGGCTCTTCGCAGTTGCAAAGCCAAAAATGTCGGCTCGCGATTGCAGATAGTTCTGGCTTTCGGCATATACCAGAGCGTTCGCCAACCGGACCGCATGCATCCGTAAGCTAACGTCGCGTTGATTTGCTCCGAGTCAGTTTGCTCATTTAAAACAGCTACGGCTACTCAAATGCGCGCTACGTTGCTTCCTTAATAAGCGGCGTTGGTATATTCTGCTTCGGAACCGGCTTGTCGGTCTATCACGGCGTGCAGGGCATTGTCGAGCCTCAGGACTTGGAAAACTTGCAGTGGGTAATCGATTGTACCATTGCAAATTGTTGTGGTCATCCATAATTATTGGCAGGCTGTTCCTCTTCTCGGCATATCCTTGCTTACCGAAGGAGGTGACTTTGTTTAATCATATTTGCCATAGAAAGCTCTTCACGCGGCCTACTTTAAGCAACCTTCGCCATGGCATGGAGAGAACTGAAGAAGAAGGCAGCCATGGAACAGGTTAGCTTCATGCGTTACGGTACGTGGTCCTTATCGTTCTGTTTTCACCACTTTGCATTTTCTTCAGTGCTGAATAGCGAGGATCCCTCGCTTAGCGTTGTTTTCTTGGAAGATCTGGCCGCCATTGTGGGAGTGGGGATCGCAGGCGTGTGCATGGCCTTATCGGTGCAGCTCCATTCCAGCTTGCCGGACGCTTTGGGATCGCTGATGATAGGCGGTCTGCTCGGCGTTGTGGCAAGTTCGATCATCAAAGCGAATGCGAATCATTTGGTTGGTCGGTCCGCGAAGAAACGTGCTGCTTCCTTGGCGGTCTTCTGTTACCAAATTGCCTTTGCAGGTCCATTCCTGAAAGGGAAATTCTGGATATTGTCCAGAGACTCGAGCAGGACGTTATGATTCGGTGGGAAGTGTAAGCAACTTATAGATCGGCACATGTATGCCGTTGTTGCAGGTCCATTCAGGATATCAAAGCAACCGAGTTGGGCGCCGAGAAGGTGCGCTTCAAAGCGGAGATCGACTTCAATGGGCGCAACATCGCCAGGGCTTACGTGGAGACACTGGAGCTTGACAGGCTGCTCCAGGCCGTCAGAAATATAAATACTGAGGATGATCTGGAAAACTTTATGCTTACGCACGGCGAGCAAATTGTCGACCGCCTTGGTGCCGAAATAGACCGAATCGAACAGGAACTTAAGGTAGTGCGATTAGCAAGCGGCTTTGATGAGTACTCGCATTAGCGTGGTGCAATTTTAGAAGCGGTTTCCGAATATTAGACATGTCGACCTCGAGGTATTGTGAAAGTTCGAACTGGGCAGTGCGACTGCCTTGACTGGCGGCTATTACGATCTTTGAGCAGCCTGAAGGGGGCCTCGCGATTCATCTAAATTGTACTTCGCTTGCCAAAGGAAGCACCACGAATGACAGCACGTCATTCGGGTGCTTTACCATTCTGGATTTCAGGTACAAAGTTGGAGAGCAGCTTTTATTTAGCGCCCGTCCTTGACCCCACCTATTTTGAAGCGTTATACGTCAGTTCATCGGCACAGCGTGTTATAGATATATACCCTATGGACTGGGTGACCTTCCCTGAGATTGACTGCTTGTTTCAGATCATTCGCACGCGCTGCTTGATTAGCATGACGTCTAGATTTCTTAGGTACTCAAGAAATCTTGAATATGTACAGTAAGCAAATGAAGACCTTGTTTATAATTGGTCCAATCTGGCTGACTGTTAGCATGCAGCATTGGCGACGGATGGCAAAGTTGTGTAAGTAGGATCGGCGCGGCTGGTTTTCATCCGCCAAGTGCAGTTCGACAGATTCGGTTTCCTTTGGTCTTCCGGCGGTCGATTGGAGCAGCGGTTGTTCATCTCCAGGAATGCAAAGTTCTAGAAAGTTTAAAATGGTTGTACGGACCCCAGGGTCAACTATGCCTCTTTCTGACTTCCGAAAACTGGTGAAGATGTGTTCTTCAATCGATTGGCTCTTCTTTTAGCACAAAAAAGGCGCTGCTCTTAAAGTTGTTTTGAGATTTTGCATTAGTGTAAAATGAACATTTTACAAAGGACGTTAAACTCGCGTTCATGTCAGTCTGCATAGCGGCTGCACGCCCATGTGCGTGACGTCTTGTCATGGCGTCCGAGGTTAGTGGGGGCGAAGGAACGGATTCCAAGGAAGAAGCTGCGAATCTGAATTTTCTGGCCGTTAGCGTAGCGCGTATGTGTAAAGTGAAACATGCGGGTATGGTGTACCTGAGGAACTTGACCACCGTACCGGTCAGCTTCTGCTTTACCCAATCGGACCAGCCGGCGTTTGACATTATGCCTTTGTCCGGCATTGTTGACCCGTTTGATGTCCACTTCGTCAGCGTTGCTCTTTTGAACTCCAGCGCGGTGCCGCAAGATCAGTCCGCGTTGGAAAGGCTTGAAGTGAACCTGAAGGCAGCGCAGGTACCGCTTGATTCGTTGCTGGCCAGAGAGGTAGCTTCCAGTAAGGGACGCGAGTGCATAATCACAAAGGCTTGCGAAAAGGTGCAAGTCAGTCGCATACTTCCTTGCATGCAAAAGAAGCGACGACGCAAGGCGAGGAATGATCTGCAGCCCTCGTCCCCTCCGGAAATTATGGACACATCATTGAGCGTGAGGTTGAAGCAAGCTTATCGGTCACCCTCTCCTGGAGGTGACGGCTCGGAGAGACCGACTTCCGACGCAGAATTCATGAAGCATCAAGACGAAATGTTGGCCGAACTTGAAAACGTCGTTAACGCCAACTTTTCGTTCCCGGCAAAGACGCATCGCAAGCACGGTCCATCCAGGCCGCACGGGAATGGTTAGGTTGTGTTGTTTGACAAAACTTTAGCTTTCGTACATTGAACTTTCAGATGGTCAGTGCAAAGCTGCGGAAGATGGACGGCAAGAGTTGGTGGCCAAACCCGTCGATGAGGATGGCTAGGACCCAGAAGCGCACGGACATGCTCGGCAGCAGGCTAATGATGCCGGAATAATGCTTAACGTGTATCACCCAAGCGCCTTGGAGGCACATATTGCAAATTATGGGAATTTTGGCAATGTGTGTCTCCGTCCGAACTCTGCTTAATGCCTGCAAGCGCCTGTATTCATTTCTAACGGCTTGCGCAAAAATCATAGGTTCAGATCAATTGATCTTAATAAATAGGGCATCAGTACTAATCGGGTTGTTCTGCAGTAATTTTTTGCATATGAAGAGTATGCGCATTCCGCGATAACCAATTCAGACTCTTCTGCTAAAAGACTCAACGTGTCCTTTCCTTCGCTTTTACTCCATAACTTAATGAGTACGTGATAATCATTTTGAGTACGACGTAAATGGTTGCTTAAGATGCTGTTGTATTTTATTACGAATTTATAGAAAGGATTTCAAGGATCGAGCAGATGGATAATCAGCAGTTGGCAACGGAAACGGACGAAGCATTGACTTTTTGTTTCGGGAAGTTTTTGGGTCTGTCCGCGTCTTGCTCTCATCCCGAACGAACGGTTCGATCTATCTGGGCGGAAACGTTTCTTGAAACGGTTGGGTATGCCCTCTTGCTTCTTAGGTAAATATCACTTCCATATGGCCTGCTGGGAGTGCACCGCTATCCGCAGGGTTGCCTCCGTGAAAGTAATCATGGAAAGGTACGAAAACCGTTGGGAAAAGCTTTGTCCTCAGTTTCGTTTCCATTAATTTGTAGCAGCTCGTTTTTCTTCACTTCACGTCCGCTTACATTGAGCACTTCTGTTTTAAGGAATGAGGTCTCTTTGAAGGGACGAATTCCCGCGCGGACGTTGGTGAGTCTCGTTTTTAATTGCACTACTGCATCCTAGCACGCCCATCGGTTTCTTTCCTCCCCGGTGCAGTTTGGATCGCTGATTCCACCTCCCTAACGATAGTTCACGAATATTGCCCGTCAGTACTGCAGACAACATAGTCAAGACTTTGTTCATATGAAGTAGCAATTTTACATCTACTGGGTATCCCTCCAGACTGGAATAGAATTTTGTGCTTTGTTTAAATTTGTCAAATGAGATATTTAGCTGTGAAGCTAAGTAGGTGTACGGAAGTGGAATACTTGTTCAGGTGGTCCATCGTTGCCATCTAAACGACACTGCCGTTTTTGCGAACAGTTATTCTCTTTACAAGTTGGCTTCTCTTGTCAGAAGCGATAGAGAATTTATGAGAAAGCTATTTTGCAGAGGAAGGGTAGAGCCTCCTTGCACCTTCGAGGAGTCACTGCTATTGCGCGTGATGGCAGCATGGCAGAATTACGGACGTACCGATGAAGCGGTTGTTCCACGAACGGATTCGAAGGCCCAGTACTTCTTATTTTGCATTTCGTTCTTAGGCAGTGGTTTCTTGTCAGTTGAGCAGGTTATCACATCCTTTCCATTAGTGCGTTCAATCCCTTAGCAAGAGGACACCTTTCAAGGAATGGTGAATACTAAAGAAAGCTAATTTTGCAAGGCTCACCGCCGTAAGCGCTTCACGATATGAGGAGAAGATAGTCGATGTCGTTAGCGTTCAGTCACTGATTTGCTGTGTATCCCTCCGGAGGGTTAAGCACGAATCTCGGGAGCGAACGAACCCAACCTAGGATCAATAGTAGCAATAGCGCGCAATTGGAAAACTTCCAGCGTCAAATGGCTTACAGAAATCCAAACATTCCAGGAGTAACAAGAGGGAAATCATATGGCATGTCCGTCAAACAAAATCTCACTTTACGGTTGCAATATTTCGCTGTCAGCGATCTTTTAGGTTGCCCTTGTCAGTACTTCGACTATTATTAACACTAGCACAAGTGCCTCTCGCGTTCGCAACACTGTTTCTTATCATTTATCTAACGTGCTTCGTTTTCTATTCTGTTAGGTAATTATGACAGCACTGCAGAGAACCTCCTTGCTTGCTGAGATCCAGAAACCAATTTGGTTTACCTCTTCAGGCGACCTACATCGCTGAGGTAATGCGAATCAGGCCAACCTTGGACAGACGTTGCTCTCATACTAATGGTATTTAGGTAAGTCATTTCCGTAAGTTGGCATCTGCTATTTAGGACCAATTTGTTTAGCAGTGCAGAACGCCTTGCTGCATCACTTTCGATTTGATTTTGCACGTATTGGAGCTCGCGATTTAACGGAGTACGGCCTGCATGCACTGATGGCCGATTGGGCGAGGGGAGAATAACGATGGGTCGCATTTGGCTTGGAGCATAATGCCTAGTTGAATGAAAAACGTGGCAGTCCACGTCGTAATGACAAGGACCCATGGAGCAGCGTTCTCCTGGGAAAGCGGTGAAACGCATAGTCATCGAGGCGTTTCCTCACTTCCAGCGACGCGTCGTTCTGCAAAACCTATTCATAATTCGAACAATCGACCAAAGAACCAGTTTCAGTCCAAACGGTTTTGCTGCGTAACCGTTTTTGCACGACGCACTCAGTGTCACTCGCGCAAGAGGTTCGATCACGACTCCTTAGTGAATGAGTCAACCAAGGTTAATTAAAACAGTAGTGGTGCAACTGACGTTTTCCACATGATACGCTCATTGTGTTTGCTCGGTAAGTTTATCTGCTCTGTGATGTCCGCTTCGCCCCGCGGTGTTCCCGCGCAAATTACGTAACTTTTGCCTTTGGCATATAGGAAGGTTACTTGCAGTTTGCTATCTCGCTCTAATGAAGTGTTTATCATCGGAAGATCTGTTCATTTTATCTTAATCGGAATTAGTGAAACCCTTTGCTTGCCTGAATATCCATTCGCAGTATCTGCGCACTATCTAATGGAGTGCATAACCATAGCCAATTCAGGCAGCAGCTTAGCACCACAAAACAGCGCGTGGTTGTTTGCTCACGGAAATGACTCATAATTAGGTGAAGCAATTTCGTTCATGACTCATAATTATTAACAGCAGCAAAAGTTGCCGCGGCTAGTCTGACCCATTTGAGGTAATGTTGACACATCATTGTTTATAAACGGTGCACGATACCAGTTATCCTAGCAGGGCAAACTTGCTATCCACCCTTGCCTAAAACCGTCATGTAGACGTGCGACGGCATGCAGCACCATTGACGGTCATAAGCGGGTCGCTTTAAATTAAGGTCGTTCAGTCAGAAGCATTGTCCTCGCCGGCCCAAGTGTTCCGCATGGAAGTTGACTGTCGCATACTGAGGAATCCGTGGCAAACAACAGTAACCGTAAAGCATTCCATTACATCTGTTCCCATCAATGACCTGAAAAGCTGGATGACCATGACGCGACGACTGGCTACCGTACCCGGTTGGCCGCATTGCGACTTTGCAGAACATTACTGGATCTAAAGGAGTGGTCCTTAGTCGACAAATTACTGACGTACCTGAGATTCAGACAATTATTATGTTATGATAGTCACTTTTAGTCCGAAAGGAAACTGAAAAGTGCGTGTGAGGAAAAGTTTACGCGTAGGCTAAGTCCAACGAGGGTACAATTGGTTGGAGTGCATGAGAGCGCTCCTTTCGCACGAACATTGATTAGTAACTAACGTTAGATATTCAGCAATACTTTGTCACAGTTGTTTATTCATTTCCTTTGCCCTAAGGAGCGGGCATTCGCCTTATGCGAGGCCATTTGCGTGTACATTTGTAAACTGTCGCTTCGTGGCGCGTGCCCTTAGGAAACCTTTCGGATGTTCAATGATGAACTTCCATTTTCCTGTTCTGCTCATCAGGTGTAAAGCGAGATTCTCCAGGAACCAACTGTCGCGTTGTGCGAGGAAAAACTGTGTTAATATTTTTCGTTACGTGATAGTGTAGCGCATGCCGCGGCAAGCAACGTGCACAGACTTTTGGGGACTATTGGAGTACGGAACAGGGGTCGTGTGTGTGGCATTCAGTTTTGATCCTTCTCGGTTTCCCCCTCCGTTTTTGTTCAGTGTTGTACTCCGTTGCAAATAAACAGCTCGTCTGTGCACGTGCGCACGAGTTTTACAATAGAAGGATCCGCCATACGTCAATATACCACTCGACGCGCCGTGGTTGCTTCAGTCACTTTAGCACATTTATTCAAAGTGCAGAAAGAGCTTAGTTTCCCAAGGAAGTCAGCACTCCATCTGTGTTCAACAGTGCGATCGCGGAACTTCGTAAACCGTACAAGAAAGTACTTTTTAAGAACTTTCGCGAACTGACAGATTCGTAGACTTTCGAACTAATCAGCAGAAGTGGCGTGAAGTACTGTTAGGAAGAAGCAAGGCTCATGGACGCTAAGTTTATTTGGTCTAGAATGGCGCGTTCTGTCTGTCCATGGTTAGTTTCGCTCTGCCTCCGCTTCATACTATGGCAGACCCATCGTACTCTCGAATTAGCACGTAGAGATTCAGCGAAGTTACTTGATTATACTGAATGCGCACTTGTACGGAAACTTAAGTACATAAGCTTTCATTTTCCAGCTACTCTTTGGTGCACAGTTACTGCTCAGTTTGATATTAGCATGTATGGCGTGTGCACTCCCATGCAGCAACAGTACATCCGCCAGTGCGCCGTGGAACTGAAACAGTTGGGCGCCTTCGGGGAGACGCCGGCCACTACGGCCATAATATGGGACCATTTGCGCAGAACGTCAAAGGAATACTTTGTTCAAATGTGCAAGTACTTTCGACGTGCCGACCAATTTTTGTCATGCGTGCCTGACCCCAATTTTCCCTTGCAGCGCCTATAGACGCTTTGAGCAGTGCATTTTACCCTACAAGAGACAATGTTGGTACGCCGAACCAATAAAAGGCGAGTTAGCTGTTGCATCCGAAGCTTTGGCCTTTGCTTGCTTGGAAGGCTTTTACGGTAGGAGCGTGCAACGTCCTTTAATATTACATTTGACCTTTCCTGTTGCAGGCATGCTGAACAACTGGGACTGCCTGATCCGGGTGCTCACCATGGGCGAGGTCACCGAATGCGAAGATCGAATGGCCAAGGACGCGAAGGTTTTGATGACTCAAACCCAAGATTCAGGCTTTTTCAACGCTCCCGACCTGGCATCTTGCAGGTAGTAATATTCCAGTGCTGAGGTTAGTGTCTAAAGGTTTCTTTTCATTTGCAAAGGGCGCTCCAAGAATTCGTCAATTGCATTAGATATCCGATTCAGGGGCAGTGTGGAGAAGATGCCTGGCAGCACGTGCGCGAGGCTGCACAAAGGCAGGCCCGCGTCTACCTACCTTACTGCATTCTTGCTGGATGTCATTCTAAATCTTCTCTTTCTGTGCTCCTCCTTTGTATTGTACTTCTCTATCTTTTGCACACGTAAGAGAAGTAAACCTGCGCACACGAAATGGAGCTACTGTATCATAAATTTATCCGAAAAGACTACTTAGCAGCGCTGAGACAAAGTGAGTAGTGACAAAGCTGGCGCTACTGCTAATCGTCAGTCAAACAATCGTTTCCAGCTGCTTAGCAAAGTACAGCTGCTGCTTCAAAATTACTGGCAAATCGTCAACGTAATTAGTCTCCAGAACCTTTTGTGGCTGAAAGATGAAACCACTTCCGTCGGGCGTACGCTCCCAGCGCTAAAACATTTAAGGAAAAACGTTATTGGGCCGTCAAGACAATCCCATACTTACCCCAGCCAAGAAGTCATTCAAATCCTTTATGGCCGATGGGCCAGTAAAGTTAAGCAACTCCGCTGCCTCGGAAACCTTTAAACGCTTGTATGACTTTTCAATGCCATTAGCTATTTGGTCTCTGAAAATTTAAATAGATAATTTAGGCCCATCAAAATGCATACACATATATACCTAATAGTCTTATTCATGATTTCCAAGAAGTATGCACAATACGGCGACGGCGGATTGGCAACGGAAAGAAAGAACTATTGCAAGAATAACATTCCGTTGACTAGAACTACTCCGATCAAACTTACCTTGCTGTATGCGCCCACCATTAAACATTCTTCAAGTTTCACTGCAAAACTAATGAACGGATTGTTCAACGCCACTTCGAAGGGAAGACGTTCAATTTCCTTAAGACAAACAGACAAATCAAAGAATTCATGTAACTTTGATAAGCACATTCCGCTTTGTACGCACGTGAAAAGTTACAATTTACAAGGTAAAAAGGCAGTATTTTATGAGAACAAAATTGTAACCCACAAGATGACAGACGGCATCTTAAAAACGCTTGCGGTGAACAACCAACGAAACCAACGCCTAAACAAAGTAAGCAAATTCATATGTTACGAAAGATCGTGACCTACAATGCATAAGTGCTTGATAAGAAATTATTAACTACGTACATTTCAAACGACGCACGTGGGCCGGTTAAAACGAAGGGAACCTCTACTTTCTTCGTAGTCTCTTGAAATAATGAGCAAAGATAACGTCTGGAAGCTCTCTGGAAAACCTACTATCAATATAAAGGTACGCTTCTACGAAACTGGCGCTGTTTTCTTTCTATCAACTTACCCATCATGACCTGCGTATTATCAGAAATACCGTGACTACTATGCACGCGAGGGAAAAACTCGTTCCGGAAGCTCTGTTCAATTATTCTTCCCTTCCTTAGGCTCACCGATTTTCAAGCATAACATTTCTTAGACCCTTTATGATACAACCTGCATAGTACCTTCTAAAACAGAAACTTACTCGATGAATTTTCATGCTGTCATTAGTCGCCAGAAGACACATTAAGTGAAGAGCAATCATTTCGTACTTCATCGGTGACTCTTTGACATCCGGATGGAGCTTTTGAAACCTGATGTCCAAAGGTTGAATTTGCCAGTATCAAAACGCACATCAAAAGCTCACTCGGTATCCATGTAATAATGCCTCAGCTCGAGCACGGTTCGCAAGAAAGCCTTAATATCTCGACACGCAATGTTAACCAAACCTTCAATTTCAAGCACATGTTCTACAATGGAAGTTATCGCTATCAAACGAGAAAAAGGTGCAGAGAAATGCTGACGTTGCATCAGGAACATGCCCTCAACCTCCAGATCTTTCAGATCGCTCGGCACGAAGCTAAAGTCAATGAAGAGACCCTAAAGAAGGCGCGTGGGCGAAAAGCCAAGAAGAAACGCCGAAAATACCTTAATGTCATTTACTATTGAGCGAATTTTATGAAAATCCTTGTTGTCCCTGTTCCATTCGGACTGCAGTTGGTTGTAAAGATCCTTGACTTTCTCCATTTTCATCTGACTCAATGAATGCTTTAACGCCAAAATACTGTATTAATGTATGATTAGCAGGCGCTTTAAAACATTAAATGGCATGCATACAATCGAATTCCGTCTGCATAGGCACAATAACAACTGGCCTAGCTCACGAATTTTAAATTCACTGTATCTGCAGTAAGTAACTGCGATTTCCAAGATATAACAGATGGGCGAACCTGAACCAGAGTCTCACACTATAACGCCACGTAGCGATTACGAAATTTAATGAAAGGAAATAATAGTTTCCCTTTCTAGAAAACCATTGCAGAAGATTTTCAGAAACAGGCATTTACGTTGTAGCGACCACCGCATTAAGGGTACTGTATGATTATCCTGCTTTCCCCTTCCTGACCCGTTCCGAGTTCACGTATGCCCTAGTAACCGCTTTAGCATTCATTCTGCCTCGTGTTATTGGACTGAGTAAAGCATCGCACCGATCTACAAACTGGTGACCCGTGTACGTACACTGAAATGCCACACAGCCAGTTCGCCCGGAACCTGCAACGCGTGATTGCCAAGCTTCGCCCAACACAGACCGAATGGCACCAGCCGGCCGCCGGCCGCCCGGTCTTCATCTCTTCCTCCATGCGCACAGCTACGCACGTGTTTGTAAGAATCGACGCGCACAGGACCCCGCTGCGGCCACCGTACAAGGGACCCTACAAGGTTTTGGAAAGAGGACCGAAGTCGTTCCTCCTAGAGACCGAGGCTGGTACCGAAACAGTCTCAGTCGACAGGCTCAAACCAGCCTTCCTACTTGCAGGCGAAGCGGACAGAGGACAGGCAAACGTCGACGCAACCACAACCCGTTCAGGCCGCCAGTGCCGGCCGCCCGCAAGATTTTCTGAGTAACATTACCCCGAAAATCTGGGAGAGGTGTAGCGACCACCGCATTAAGGGTACTGTATGATTATCCTGCTTTCCCCTTCCTGACCCGTTCCGAGTTCACGTATGCCCTAGTAACCGCTTTAGCATTCATTCTGCCTCGTGTTATTGGACTGAGTAAAGCATCGCACCGATCTACAACGTCTTCCTTACTATCCGCACACACGTTCGTTGTACCAGGAAACCATAATAAACTCAAGGAATCGTTGTGAATTCCCCCCCAGTACAGAAGGACGTCCCACTACCTTAGTCTTCAGTATCCCAAGGCGCCTGGATGTTACTGCGCTGTGTGAGCATTGGCAAAAATCAATAATTTGATCATGTCAACGGAAATGTTCAACCTAGGCTGCGATGTAGTTCGAACATGCTTGGCGTATGGTACTGGTGAAATTCTTAAGCACACCTGAAAGGAATAGGCCAAACTGATCATGCACTCAGAAATCGTAGATGCGGATAATGAAAAACCAATGATTATTTCGTTCCGTATAGTGCAACCAGAGGTGCTACCTTTTCAACAGCGCTATGTGCTGTTGAAAATGTAGCAAAATGCAACTCGTAATTGTTCCCAACTTTTCCAGTTCAATGAAGCTATCAGCAAAAAATAGCCATGGCGTCACAGGGGCACATTGTCCTTAAGAACAGCAACTCCAGCTTGATGAGGACAGTAAATCTGTGCTGGTACACCACTGTAATGTCATCAACCGGCACTGTGCCATTCCAACCCTTCTTCCACTCCGCAGAAGTAAACAGAATCGTTACAAAATATGGTAGAAGATGATTCCGCTGAAGACGTTCCACCTGCGTTCGTGCCGTCAGCCAAATGTTACAAATACCTCTAGCAAGTAAACTGCACTGTAGGGAACCACAGGGGAAACGTGACGTCCAACTTCACAACTGTTCCGCAAAGTACACCTGAAACAGAAATGACCACACGGGCACAAAAGGAATTGTGCCACGAACTTTCCCTCACCCAGTATGTTCACCAGACATCCCTGATGATGCATCAATTGTTCAAATGCTAGGGCAGTTTTCCAACGGGCAGATTTTCAATAATAAAGCTGCGGAAAATTTTCAAACATTACTTCCGTTAGTTCAAAATTCTAAAACCACGAAAATAAAAAAAAAACGTGCATCCCGTTCACAGAAATGAGAATAGTCTACAGAACACATTTTGAATAATATACGTACCACAAGCTCGAACGTTCACGGATTTAAAGTTCAGACTGAAAGAAAGACCGCAAACGTGTTCACCTTTAAGTATTATAAGGGCGGCTAACGATTAAGCTGAGTCTCAAATCCAGGAGTTAGATCAAACGCACACCAAATGTTGCATTTTGATTCTCAACTTCAACAGCGAGTGAGTTATGAAAGCACCTTCTGCAAAGCCAAAGGGGTTGACGATATATATTAAAAGCATGTGCTACGGCGACAGCTTGTCACGGAAATGCTCATTGATTAGTCAATAAGGATAAGTACATTTGCCAAAATATTAAGCTGTATAAGTGCTTCAAACCTAAACTTCGCTGAAAAATATGAAGCCACAATAAAAGACGATACACTGTGAGAAACTCCTGTTTGAATATGCTTAAGATTCCTACTGCGGATCACGTTATAATCAAGCCCTTATGCCGTATGGTGAACCAACTGCATTGTCTGAAAGCAAATGAAGACAACATTTAATGCCGTGTTCTCCAGACCTGCTTACATACTTCCGCATGTTAGTTCACCTCCAATCAGCCAATATTTTTGAGAATGCCTAATTCAGGGGCCGTAACGTGTCACTTGTAAAAAAACGTTAAAAATCCGGACTGAACATCACTCAAGCACTCAACTTGCAGTGTAGTTTAGAAAGAAAGGCTACAGGATAATCTATGTTCACTGCAGAGACACGTTCATGAGTATTGTTTCCTCCAACGTTTCTACACGTTTTATCAGACGGAAAGCAAAGTTAGCAAATGAAATATGAAATAGTTAAACGTGGATCAACAGAGCTCTATATGCACGTCATTGACTTCAACACATTTTCTAGCTTTACTTGCACTGACTGACGTATCTGCTTAGTAAGTTTTACATGAATCATGAAAACTGATTAAAGAAATTACCTTTCAAAATGTCAAACAGGCGCGCCTCCTACGTGCTCACGAGAAAAAGAACCCTTATTAAAATTTTTAATAATTGCAAATACAGGTACTTTGTCAGTGGCAAATGTAAAGCTGGGCAAGAAACTACATGAGGCAATAAAAGAAATATAGTAAAAGTGTATTCAAATCATCAGTGCGCAAATCGAGATGCAATTGTCCGTCTTTCCATGTTACTTCCTGACCCTGCCTCTTCTGAAACAAGCAGTGTCAAACATTTGACGAAAGATTCAAAGCTAACTGTACTGCAGCGCTGCGAAAAGCATACGGTAGGTTCTGCCCCCTTCCCTGTACTTAAGCATAATGCTAACAGCGGTACATGTGCGCATGTATGGTGTGAAAGCCACCAACTATGCAAGGTGTGATGGGATCAAATAATCAGCTAATGTTGACGCAATTTACCCTTTCATCAGGTAAGTGCTTCTGCATGAGAGTAATACGATAAGCATGGATTGCACATATGTTGGCGTCTTTGAGCAGGCTCTCTAGATAGGTTTCTGCGGCGGTTTGCATCACCTCCACCGCAGAGATTTGAAATAGCACCCACAGCCTGAACTCTTTCCCAACTTTGTGAATCAGTCGCTGGAATAGCAGTCGTCCTATCAACAAATCTGCGCTATCATTGTGCAGTCGAATTTCGTTCAGTGCAGCTGTACCATGACGATATCGATGGGGCTTCTTCACGCCGCCAGCTGATGGAGTTAACCTATGGCCTGCCTTTGTAGCCAAACGCTTTCAGAGAGCCTTTCCACCTGTGTTCTTTTGTGCTACCTCTTTTGTACGTGCCATTGAAACGTAAAGCATCAATGAACAAACCAAACGACTTTAACACAACAACAGTGACTGAAAGACGATGAAATCAGTGCTACTGCGCTTGTCGCCAATTCCGTCATTATTATGTACGACGACCAGTGATAGTAAAACTGACGTGCACAGTCGATGAAGTCAATAAGCTGGTGCGCAGGAGGAAGTGACTGGTTGAATTTTATTTCACTCTTATCAACCGTTCGTTTGCTGTTTGCTCACTTTTTTCTCAATGCAAAAGTAGGCTCGACTAAAAGGTACGAAATATTTATTTGACATTTCACCAATGCATAAGATCAGCCAGTGCTGTGCGCTGACTGTGAAGCGCTAAATGAATTGTGAATTCATCTTCTGGCGGTCAACAGCTGGTGGAGAGCGGCATTCACCCTACCATGGAGAATAGATCGCTCATTCAGGGTAACTATCACCAGTAGGACGGATCAACGTGCAGTTATCAATTGCCAGTGGCCAGATTCAGCTATGGTTTTAAACAATGGCGAAATGCGGCTTAATGTTTCTGTAGACACTGCAGAGACACGTTCAGTTTTTCATCTTTTGCTTCCACTACAGAAAGCAACGTTCTTGACAAAATGTGTTTCGTAACCTTTGTATCGTCAATTAAATCGTGATGGAATACTTCACTTGAGCCAGTGATTCACAAGGACATTTTGGTCATTACTTCTTTCTGAGCTGTGAGCTCATCATCGCTTCGTTAGTCAATGTCCAGGAGATGAACTGATGAGAAAGAGACTAAGCCTTTCCTTGTGGCGAAAACAGAAATATCGAGTCCTGGACGAGTTTGTTCGAAGTTACTTTTTGATGTTATAACTTCGTTTATGAGGCATATTTTATTAATCTGACAAGAGTGATTACCAGGAGGTTATCATCAAATATGAAATCTCCTACAGTAGCTGCAGAAACCGCATGTATGCTTCGATGTCAGTAGAGCTTGACGAGAAGGCGTGTAACAGAACTAGTCACTTCGCTGTTCAATTCAAGGACGTTTTGACGGCGTATGTGATACTATTAATATTTGGTAAAATTGACAAGTTCTCACTGCTTTTATTGTTCTTTGTACGCTTATGTGCGTTAATGTTCCGGTGGTATACAGTAATAGGACCGCATTCTCGCGCTATCATTTCAGATATGTGGCTCATGCTTCCCATTTCATTATCGTAGATGAGCTGGCTCATAAGCACACATTGAAAAGGCACAGATTTGAGCAACTGTATGAGCACCTTTCAAAGTAGGTTACTTTACGCTGGAAGCATCATGAAACCTTTACGGCGAAGACAGAATTTGAAACGTACGGGGCGCCGTTGTTCACAAAGACGTTTGTGATGGGGATGACCAAATTATCAGCAATGTCATCCCTGGAGCTAATAATTATTGCTTAAGGAGCAGCATTAAAGCAAAACAATTTTAAAAGAAATGAACGAAAGCTACCTTTGACAGTGCAGCTGTGATTCTGCTGCTCTGTCTAAATTAAAAGTAGGATTATCTTGACAAATGGTTATCCCAAAACCTAACAGCAAACTGCCTGAGGGAACTTGTATACATACGGTGCATTGATTTCTTTTATGATGAAGCGTTTCCTGGTTGCATTCATAATGTACGATGAAGAACATATCCCACCTGAAAATCTGACGTGTTTTCTGTACGTGTAGGTCGATTACCATATCAGCTCAAAAGCCAAAGATGAAACATGAAAAGTTCTGCTCATTGTTCTATGGTCTGCTAAAACGTATTAAAACTTAGTGAAATCATCAGTGTGGCAAAGTGCTGTAAAAAAACTGACCAAACGAACCAAAAGGAGCAGGGCTCACATGCATCATTAATCAATAAACGGGTTCACCTGTTTTCACAGCTCTGCAAACACAGGCCAGCGACCCAGGAACAGTTCGACTTGAGTAGCTATCTAATGAAGGAGGCAATAAGTGTGATTAGCGCTTCATCACAGCCCAGTGTCTATGTCAGAAACCCGAATGACGTTATCATGAATGACGTAATCCTGAATGATGAAATCCTGAACAGTCGAAATCCTGAACGGTCGAAATACAGAAAATGGAATTATTTATGGAATGGAAGAAGACCGTTAAGATCAGGACACGGCATTCGATCTTATCGCTAACGACTGAATCAGGTTACCATGAAAGCTCTGAGATAAGCTCTCGTACGTTCACTTTTCACCTGTTTCTACTAACATAACTAACCAGCCAGTCACAGGTTAGGTTGTTTTGCAGCGAACAAGAATCAACAGTTGCTACAACCATAATATCAAAAACATGGTACACCGTCCTGTTACAAAGATACCAATCTTTAATGAAGAAAATTAACCTTTATCATATTCTCCTGTACCAGGTACACGCTGATGACAGGACTAGGAAGTGTCCCGAAACTACGTGCTATATTGTGGGCCTTTAACGGGATCAAAGCCGTGTGATTCAAATAAAAAAGATGAGAATATCCCGTGTTCAAAAACCCTATTTTTAATGGGATGTCTTGGCGGTGAAACGCTGGCATCAAAACGAAGTTTTAACACGATTATGATTCCTGTGGAAATTTACCTTTGAATCAAAATGTCACACAGTATGGTGGCGTAAACTACTCTTCTGCACTAAAGCAACAAAGCTAAGAAATAGCGTAGTAATTGGCAGGTCGACTCAATGTACACCTTGAGAGTAATGTGCATACCAAGCTTAGAACGCCTGCTGACATACAGCTTTTTGAGGAAACATAAGTCTAGGAAGCGTTGCGTCGTTTACAGAAGCACGCAGCCTGAAACCTCTGAGTTGAATCCATTTTGAAAAACATAACTTAACATGCCAAGCAGCGCGCAAGTACACTGCATAGCGTTCTTTGACACACAATTAGTAGAGATGTGCAAATGATTTGCAGTTTAGCTACCATGAACCTTGCGATGGGATGAGATGGACGCAATTCCTAACACTGATTTACCCTTTCGGTACCATCATTACAGTATGGTCATTCTAGTAAACTAAGCTGAAATACCCTGCCGCTGCTGGTGCTACCGTCGCCGCCGCTGCCGCTACATCGACGCCAAAGGCCATTTCATTAAGTTTTAATCACTTTCAAAATGACCTGCTGTATGTCAGAAACGGGCAGGATCTTTGCCGCACGAGAAACATTCACTGCAAATCATTGTCGCTGGCTAGACGACCTACAGCATGAATGAAATTACGAAACATCCCATCAGCTCTTTGGAAAACGTTTGTAAGCAGTCTGATCGCGTTCTCTGTCCCTTCCAGCAAGCGGTGCAAAGCGTGAGCTAGGAGGGGCGAACCAAGGATGATCCATCCGGGCAATTTACAAACACGTCGGATGATTGGCATCTGCGGTGCCACCAGTTGCAGGATCTGACGTTGTACTTGACGCAGTACAGCACTGCAGAAGCGACGACGACGACAACGACGACGACGACGATGACGACGACTGCTTCTTTTAGTATGGCACCTGTATAGACATGACCTACATAGTCCTCTGTTCACCAACAGCCTCTCATAAGCCTTTGTGCTGATGCGGTTTCGCGCTATCTCTGTCATGTGAGTCATTGAAACGTAAACGCTCAGCGAGCAAATCAACCGACTTTCAAAATGAACAATGATCAAACAACTAAAGGGAACCGTACAAGTGCACTGATCGTCGACTTTCCCGTGATCTTTTTGAGCGAATGATGATAGCAAACCGGACGTGCCATGCAGAAACACCAATCAGCTGACGACGGCTATGATGAGCTGAGTGACTAATCACAGGTTCCACTATGAGAACCTCCCGCCAGGCGCTGCTGCTTACTCATTCGTACCCAAAGGCCAGGGTTACACCAACGCAAAGCTAGGAAAGTGTTTACTGAACATTGCAGTAAAGCAAAACTTAGCCACAGCTAAGCGTCATATCAGAAGCACAGAGCAACTGGCATTTCATCGTCTGATAACACACGCTAGTGTCAACTGTGCGACTGCACAGTCACGCTGATATGCAAAGCAGTTCACCCAAGTAAAAGAACCACCGTCAGCAAGGCTTAATCATGGCGTGGTTATCAAGTGGCTGTGCGTTGACTTCAGCGACGCTTTTGGTTAATGCTGCAATGCGGTTCGTCATTTCTGCAGAGCGAGTGTATCAGTGGTTTCCATTAGATGAACAAAGCAACTGCATGAACGAACAGAGTTTTAAAAGAAATTGTCCATTATAAGTTTGCCTTTCATTCAATGTTGCTTAATGTCGCGGTAAGCAGTTTTATGAGCACGCTTTATTCCAATCTTCATTATTGCTGCATTTGCTTACTCTGTTGCCTTTTTGAATGGGAAAACACTTATTCTGATCTTAGCTGCCTCGCTTATTAATGAAGCTTTCCCACCTCTCTGCGTAGACCTGTATTGTTTTAATATCAGATAGAATTGCTGTAAACAATTATTAGTACAGTAGAACATTGGCGAACACGGCCTTTTGGCCGCTGCTGATTGGCCGCCGCTGTTTGGTCGCCGCCGTTTGGCCGCTGCCGTTTAGCCGCCAGGGACATTTGGCCGCCAGAGGCATTTGACCGCCAGGGGATATTTGGCCGCTGCTGCTGCCTACATACCGACTTCTTGTCCCTCGTATTACGGGTTCTACTCCTGTTAATGAGGCATAACTTTCATTTGTGATTCTATGCTGTCCAACACTGAGGTACTGCTCCCATTTGAAAAAGATTTGCGTTGAGCGCAAAGCTGCGTGAGTTGTTGTTGCTCCTTGTATATGGTCTGAGAATGTCAGTTCCTCATTGGCGGTTTTGCCTGTCTTATAGCGGTTGCGGTGGTATTTGAATAAACCTTTGCTCTCCTGGTCGCGTCGCTACAATCCATAAAAGCCACCGCGTTCGTGGATCATTCCTCTCAGTACTCACACGACCTGAAGCCAAAACTACTTTGTCGCGACAGCCTTTTCCACCTTAGGCAAATAAATGAGGCCCTCTTCATTCGCAACAACAACTGCATGAATCATGACAGAAGAGTGGAGGTCAGCGACGTATGGAGTGCACTCATCAGTAAAACCAAATGTTGCACCATACCAGCTGACCCCTCTTCTCAGACCTTAGTCTCAGAATCCAATCTTGGAATAAACTGAACCCAATCTCGGAATAAATCCCAACATTACCATTCGCTGAAGGCGGAACAAGATATGTCCAAAAGAGTCAGATTTGAGCCAGTGCCCCAGAGCTTGAACTATAGACACACAATTGGGAACAATTTGGGAACAAGGCTTTGAGCATACCTTCGCAGGCAGTAGTAATGCACCGCAATTTTTGGACAAAGACCCTGCAGTTGGATCAAATCTTTTCACCAATAGAATCACAAGTGCAAGTTATGCATCGTAAACAGGAGTAGAAGCCGTAATATGAGGGACAATAAGTTCTGCTGCGGCGGCCAAATGTCCCTGGCGGCCAATCGGCATAGGCCAAATGTCCTATACCTGAACATTGGTTTTCCTGACTAAACGAAAACATCAGTAGTGCGGACCACCAAAAGTGTCAATAAGTGTTTGCCTTCTTTCTTAGCGTTTCTGCGCTTTCTTCATTTATTTCTAGCCATCACTTTTTTTAAAAACTGAACGTAAAATAATTCATATTATATGCTGTACATTGAAATTGCGCTAAAATTGTGCTCTGATGAAATGTACGGCTTGTTCCCGTTGGAAGTAAAAATGTGTCTGAAGTATAACAGAAGCAACGCCCTACTAGCGACCATTACCATTTGCTGAAGACAGAACAAGGTAGTTCTGAAAGCTATGAAGGTTACAGTGTTTTGAGACGTTTACCTAAGAACTGCCCATCCATTCGCTGGTAGGGCGTGTTTTCGATATATTTCAGACACATTTCTACTTCTAAAGGGAACAAGCGGTACATTCCATCATACCACTTAGAATACCTGTTATAAAACACACCATTTTCAAAATTGTGCTCTATGATAAGGAAATCTCAGCCTTGTCTAGAATTTCTCCCATACAGTATACCATGCTTGTTCCAGCTACGTCACAGTGTACGTCGCTCATTTCTGGTGACGTTTACAGATTATTGGTTTCTAACAATGACGTTCGCTAATTCATGTTGTTCCTGACCGTCTCTTTCATTTTCAACACGTCCCGCCGTGCCTTTTCTGGAGGATGCCCTCTTCTTCCCTTATCTAAGCATAGACATAAATATGCTTTATATTGACACTTAATGTAGGCAAGAGCTGGAAAGGACTACTAACAAATTTCTATAACTACCCCCATGTAAGTATTCATGCATAAGCTAACATTAACGTAAGGATTATGCTAAGGTTTAAGTTTAGGTATCAGCAGGAAAGGACTGAACAAATTTTGTAAAAATGTAATCCTCACGTAGATATCTTTTCTGCCGTTACCTAAGCTTAAAACTTAACAAAAGGATTCCGCAGGCAAGTAGCAAGTATAAATGACTGTTGGCGGCTCTACTAACCAAGTACTTACTGATCGTTGACTTAAATTGATCAGCATAAGGTCATTCAGCACGGTTAAGCACTAAAATGCAGAAGCAGATACCAACTCATTGTTGGCGGGTAGAAAACAGAAAAGACCCTGATGGTCAGCAACAACATAATTGACGAACACCATAGGTAGAAATGAATACTCTGAACACTTCGTCTGAACGCTGTGACGTAGCTGGAACTAGCGTGGCATACTGTACAGGGGAAATTCTGGTCAACACCTGAACTTTCTTGCACTCTCGTATTCCCGCGAAACGCAAGAGCGCTGTTTTAAAGAGTTCCTTTTGAACGTGCGCTGTAAAGATCCTAAGTTAGAATAGTATTCAAGCGCAAGATTTTTTAAAAACCACTCTTTCCCTGGCTTTCAAACCATTGTAAAGGAAAATTTAAACACTGGAAAGCTTTGTCGTGACAAGGACAAACATGTTTGAACTACTTTTTAAATCAATTTCTCCTTCTAACCCCTCATGCACATTTGGCAAAGATTGAACTATCTTATCGTCGCTCAGCATTTGAAAACGCTAGTTCACATTGTCACACGTTAACCATGCTTCGAAGTCTGAAATGTCACACTGATTTGATATTTGAAAGAGCACGCAACGTTTCAGATATCTGCTCTGTTCTCTCGTGAGCGCTGTTATTGCTAAAACTTTCGTTCATTTTTGTCATGATATGTTTATTCTATGAACTTCTCAATGTTGGTTGTTCTATGAAATTCCAGCTCTCAGCTCTCACACAGCAGCAATTCTTCAAGGCTGTTCTCTTAAAAAGACGCATTATAATTTCCACAAAACTGTTTTCTGACAATAAAAGAAAACGGAGAAGCTGTTTCAAGTATAAGGGATTCAGCATTCCAAACATGTTCTGTTTGAAATGCTGAATCCAAATGTAACACATTACATATATTCTGGAAACAATATTAGGTGAAAAAATTTCACAGTCACAAGTTCGTAAGTTCTGTATGGTGGTTTAGTAGAGTGATGCGACAGATCATTGTCTATTGATAACAGGGCAATATTATTTTCGGCAGTCAGGCTACGGCGTGTTCTCATTTCAAATATACATGGCTTTTTGACCTACCTACCAATGATGTCAGCGTTCACGCGTTCTTCAGATTGTTGTGCACAGCTGCACAATTACATTTATGAAACTTTTAGGTTTCCCTGACTTCCTGTTGCTTTGTAGCTGAACACAGTGGCAGGCAGAAAGACAGGAGGAAAGAAAAGAAATCTCTCCCCAAGAAAATACGCCACGCAACATCCTGGAAGCAGTGAACTTGATGATTCAACATTTCAGGCGTGATATGGAGTTCTAAGTTCTTTGCTTCCTAACTGATGCAGCTTATAATAAATCTATATAATCAAGGTCTGGGCAATCAGGATTCTACTGTACTCTTAAAGCAACGTGAAAGAGAAAAGTAATTTTAAAATTTTGTCATTTCGGTTTTTCACTTCCTGGCTGTTTTAATGCATGATATTGACAATGTCACTGCCATTAATGAAGAAAAGGCAGCATGTGAATAGGGCATTGATCTTTAGTGTGTCAAGTTGACCTCGTCACTCTTGCGCTGAAACAGGACGAAATGCATGATTATCAGACCTGCTTCATTCAAGATCAATTTTGTGTACGACTGCATAATTTTTGCGGGAAAACTTTAGCTCAGTTAGTCTCGCATTTTTGCTAGAGCTCGTCTCTTTGAGCGTTCAGTGATCTTAAGTCTTAGTCTTACATTTCTTTGCTGGAGTGTTTCGTCTTACGTTTCTTTTCTGGATAACATGCCTTGCGGCAATGGTTTGCCATGCGGCAATGTGAAAGTACACCTGAACAGCTGTGAGCAATTGTTGCCTCAGTTTGGCTTTCCATTTAGATCTTTCAAGCCATGAATAAGCATGTCCGTTGATTTCTCACAGAATTAATGCCATTGAAAAATCTTCTTTTTACGGGGTGTTGTGCACATATGCGATCAATGATAACACGGATTTTTCCCCGTTTGAACCTTTTTTATTCCAAAAAAGGTAAATTCTCCAGAGCTTTCGGGCGCGTACCTTGCGCCCGTCTTCAGTGGGAAAATAAAATAAAATATCAGTTAGACAACTGCCCGGTCAGTCATCGGATCAGCAAGCTCATCCGCTAGACCGTCCGGGCTGGCAACATCAGCTATCAGGTACTACCTTGTACCCGTCCAGCGTCCGTCGCCTGCCCATTCAGTCCCGCGGAGAGCGAGCTTCCAAACCGACCGACCGGGACAGCGACGTAACACAAATGATGAACGAGGCAACGACAGTAGCTTCCAGAACCCGTCTGAGGACTCTTTAAAATACGGGTTTTAAAGTCTTTTCCTGATGTAGGCCTTCTTTCTTCAAAATTCCCTTTCCGATATTTCTTCCCTTTTCTGCCGTTGCCAATTCCAGTCCGGTAGTGTCCAGTGCCCCGTGCAGCACGTATCATATAATTGAAAAATCTTCTTTTTACGGGGTGTTGTGCACATATGCGATCAATGATAACACGGATTTTTCCCCGTTTGAACCTTTTTTATTCCAAAAAAAGGTAAATTTTCCAGAGCTTCCGGGCGCAAGGTACGCGCCCGAAAGCTCTGGAAAATTTACCTTTTTTTGGAATAAAAAAGGTTCAAACGGGGAAAAATCCGTGTTATCATAGAATTAATGCCACTGTTTTACTAAAATTCAGTTACAATAACTGAGGCTATGGAAGCTAGCCAATTCTGTCATCAACGTGATAATGCGGGGCATTGATAGCAATCTTGACCAATCCGAATAGGCCAAGTGAGATAAGCAGCGTTCTCAAGATGACGTATTCCCGCTAGCGCGTCTTTTCGCTACATGACTTACGCGTCCAGAAGTCAATTCGCTTTTGGTTTTTGAGAAAGATCTGACAAGACGCCAACCATGGCTTCAGACTACTTCCATGATGCCCATGCAGCCAGCCGTCAAAGCATCGAATGCTGATCAAGTTTCTCTATGACTTTAAGGCTTCCAACGACAGCGTCAACAGGAATGCCAGAATGCCCTTACAGTGAACCTTCAGCCCGAGTTCAAGTTCAAGCGGAAGGAGCGTAGGATGGGTGGAGAACATTGCTTTGTAAATTTTTACCTGGAATGATCCTTTACCATAAGCTGAAACCAATGATTTGCAGTAAAGACTCGAGATGGCATTCTGTGGACAAGTCTGCACGATAAGGAGGAATGATCAAAAAAGTTAAAACATTGTGGCAGGAATGAAGAAACGCGTCAACTCTTTTGTTTTGTATCAGAGCTACGTGGGCTTCTGCTCTTGCATGTTGTGAACTGTACCATGCCACTTTCCCCAAATATTTCAGCTAAACGTCAGTCACTGTCAGCAGAATTATTGCAGCATCTTTTAGAGATCTTCTTGGCTTAAGAATGGAAGCTGCAGGTTCGTCCATACAGTGACTATTTGTGCCCGCTTAATCATTATAATGCTGATTATCCGGTGCAACTGGTTCTCTAAGCGATGTTCCATTCCTTTTCGGATAAATGGAATTGCAAGGAAACACGTCGGTAAATCTCTCCACTGCTGACCCTTCACTTGAGCTTGAGACGTCAGGTTAAGCTGAGGCCCCGATGCTATATATTATAGTATCATAAAGGCCTATATGCGATGAGCCCTGTGTGCAAGATGTCCATGTTCAGGTGGAAGAAGCCAACGGCAAATCCTGTTATGCTCTTTCTTCCCTGTTAAACTGGCTCTCCTACACAGAAGCTCAGCTAATGATAGTAACCACTCAACCGGGATATGTATGCACAACACCTGACTGCCCCCATGATTATTAAATTTTTCTGCTGTTACAACGGGGAGAGTAAGATTTCCCATTCCATCAGGTTTATCTCTCTACCACATTTATCGTTAACCGCACTTTTGCCAGTTCGCCGGACTTTTGCACTTTAATTACAGACATGGACACAGATCAATGGGACAAAAGCGTTTCTACTAAAAGTAAAACGATGCAAATAATGAACAACGGAAGATGACTTTACTTCACAGCGCGGACAAATAAGCGATTGGTAAAACAACGCATGACGGCTGGCACAGTAGAACGTTGCTACATTTCTCACATGTCGTATTTGACTTCCCAAACAATCAGATGGGACCATTCACGTCGGTGCATCACGGCTCTGCCCACTTCTGTTTCATCGTCGTCTCCTGAAACAGCTAAGCGAGTCGTAGGCGGCGAACGATGGATTGGAAGTTCCAATTACCAACTCTGAAATCGACGTAGCCTTCACCTCCGGACACCACCACCATTGTGTTGCCGCAATCGTCGCTGCACTTTTCGACGGCGCTCATTCGATCCGAGGCTTCGCTGGCTGCAACGAACAAAAAAATTTTTCTTTTAGGCTAAATTGCCGTACGTTATTCTCCCATCCTACCGGGAACAGAGACGATAAATTTCACTGCGTCCCTGTGCCCATGGAAGGACAACTGCGCAAGCACCATATCGCAATATGGAGTAAACGTTCCCGGTGACACTTGGTCGCTAGCGCCCGTTGCATCCGTGTAAATACGCACAGCTTCTCCAGGAGCACCGCGCCCGCTGTCGCCGTCCTTGCCGTTCGTCGAAACTTTGCGACAACTTTCGGTAAGCGGTATTGACACGATCACCCCGTTGCTGGTGCCAACCCACAGTCGTTTGCAGGAAAGCAGCAGCGAGGTAATACGTACAAAGGAAAAGCCCAGCTTGCTGGTGCCTAAGGAACAAAGTTCGTTCGAATGACCAGCTGGAAACCCAAATGCGCCATCCACGAGGCTTACCTAACATTTTGCTTACGTATGGTTCAATGTCAACGTCCTGCAGGTGACCGAACGTTTTGCCATGGAACAAACGCAAGGAAGAGTCAAGCCGAATTGAACACCAAACACCATCGCCCAGACAGGACAGCTGTCTTACTTGACTTTCCTTTCGAGGATGAGCGTCAAAGCTGTGCTTAAAAACAAACACAAAAAACCGTCAATGGCCAACTGAAAGGATATCCACACAGATTCGCCAACCTCAAGTTCCAGCGACTGTGGATTAAGCACGAAAATCTTGTTCCTATAGCCACACCACAGTCTATCTCCCACGACTACTAGACATCGAACAGAACACGACGGCTGACCAACGGTCAGTACATAGTATCCATCCATGCACCATTCGCCATCTGCAAATTTACTTACGTTACGCCGGGGTCGTGGAAGAATGAGCCTTACTTTTCTTACGACAGAAGATGGCTATAGTTCCGTTAGCAAGAGCAGCAAAGACACGACTTTTATATTGCCTGCAGTGAGATGTGTCACTGTCGGAACGTCAACTGTGAGCACTGGAAAATACGTACACTATTCCCAATACGGCGTCTTCCAGTTGCACAGCGAAAAGACACTTTCTCCATTCAAGTACCGCCGAGTGTATATATAGGCTGAAAAGGTGCAAATCCAAACTCACTGGGCAAATCGCCTACGATGAGGTTCCTACTGGCCGCTTTGACTACCCATCCACATCGTCGGCAGAATGGTGGCGAAGGACATGTAGTCGGCAAACTTTTGCAAACCGTCCTTGATGTGCTCCGGAAGGTGGGTGAGCAGGCGCCTTCTGTAAGCTGAAAAGGACCGAGAGGAGAGAATTCACCGAAAGCGACGCACTCAGCGAACGAGAACGTGCGAAGCTCACAACGACGATCACTGCACAGCGTGGCCGATGAAAGCAACAAAGCTTTTACCTTCGTCATTGGCGTCGACCGAACCAGGGCACTGTGCGCCACTTACTGATACGTCTACGACGCGGACTATTCGCTAGCTTCGTCAGATACATCGTACGCAGAACTTATTACCTTGCTTCCTCGCAACGGTGATGCCATGATCTTCTTCGCAAAAGTTTGACATAAGGATCTCCGACGCCTTTTCCGAACTTTCTACGCGCGGAGTACCATCAGTTGGTAAGTCTGCAACCACAAACTTCAATAAAAAATACATACCTCATGGCAAGTTAGCAACAATTAGCGATTTATGGCGCTTTCAAACATGATAATATATTATATATATAATAGTTACTTTTTGGAAACTGGCCATTTCGCTGGTAAGCACAATTAGTGAACGCTTTGGATTTCTCCGTTAAGGTCTGAACTCCAGATTTTGTCATCTCGTCTTGGCGAACTATTAGATAATGATTAAATAGCTCGATCAAGACAACGCCACTTGTAGCTCCAGCATGCATAAGGCACTATATAGATTTACAAAAGAAATCCAATCCATTCTTTAATCTCACGGAAGTGAAATTTAGTGCACCCAATTCATTACGGCTGACCAAAGGTGAGCCTTGTTGGGCTAGGCTTGGACTTCACTTCGAGCGCGTGAGCTAAGCATCGAAATGGTTTCGCTAACGACCCAACACACTTTCTAAACACGCGTGCAGGCAGAAAAGCACGAGAGCCTCATCGTTAAAGAGAAGAGCTGTCCAAACCTGAATCTTCCACTTTCTTTTCGGAAGGACGATCGGCGGCACAGTAAGTCTTCCCGTCGTCCGACAATTTGAGATTCACCCATCGTATGGCACCAACCATCACAGTTTCCTCGCCGTCAGCCAAAGGTGCACCATCACGGACAATCGACTTATTAAACAATTCCGTAAAAAGGTAGTCCTTCAGCTCAGTGCCTATGAACGAAAGTGAATACTTAACGTAAACGTTTGTTTCAATCGGAATTACCTTTGACGCTGCACATGCACAGAACGTGCGAGGAGGAAAGAGTAAAAGTATCAATAATTTCACCAGGTTTGTTTGCATGGATAACGGAGACTAGACTGCGACCATGCGCAGAGCTGCATATCCACACCAGATTGGATTGCATCCATTCGTGGTTCGCCTGCTCCTTCAACTCCGTATGCTTCACCTAAGGCCGATTGGACGGCTTTAAACGAATTCCAGCGATCCGCCCGCTCCGCGACTACCTGCAGCTCGTGGTCAAGCTTTTCCAGCTCGCTGCTCGACGAGCCAGGTATGGAGAGCAAATTTTCCTGAAGCTTTTCTTTGGAATAGAACACGCTGCTGCCAACAATGAATCCGCCGTCCTCGGTGAAGCCGCCTCGCAAATCAACGCCGGCTGCGCACCAAATCTACATATCCAACCTTGTAATGATCACTAGAACTTTTCACAGTTGTCGCAACAAACTTTTAGCGTGGGCTCATCTTCGAGCAACGGCTGGCAATAAACGGGCACCGGCACAGAGGGCATTGGAACCTCCAGCGCGGGTATGCTCCAACCGTAGGCCTGTAGTCTACCAGACTCGTCCCTCTTTACGTGCGCTTTGACTAGCTTGTACTGCTCCTTGCGCTCGGCCGCTCGGCGTTCACTCGAGCTGCAACAACACTGGCCACCATAGCATCATCAGAAAACAAATTTGCCTACTAATCGCCCTCCAAAAAGTCGAACGCTTTTAACTTGCCGCTTGAGCAAGGGATGACCCTTCCCGATCCGGGTGTAACCTGCTTGTTCGGAGCGTTGTAACGTAGCTGCACCACCGAGTGACCACTGCCTGGGGCGGGATTTCCGCTGCTGAACAAGCCGCTAAAGCTACAAGTACAAGCGGAACAATTACGCCGCATATGCGAACCGGGAAACAGCGAAAACGCCTCACAAGTCCCATATGCTCCCTCTTTTGCGCTTCAAGGAAGGGTCGGTTCGGGAAGCGCGAATCATTTCCGTCCACTTGACCGCCTCCTGCAATTCCATCAGCTTCTCTTTGTACTGGTTGCGCTCCATCAAAACTCTGGCCATTTCAATGCGCGTAAAGCGCTTACGATGGGCCATGGGAACGTCGGCCTGCAGATAACATGATCATACAAAGCTGGAGCACGTACTTAGGCAACGTAGTTACGCCTTCATCTTTATGCTGCTCCAAAGAGTGCTTAGCTTCCTTAAGCTCCGCTTCGAGATCGCAAATGCGTTCGGTCATTTTGGCTCGTATCATTTCCAAACTGCGAATTTCTTCGCGGAGGATGTCCTGCTCGCTGCAAGTTGAATAACAAAGTTGAGCGCCTCGTCGAAGCAGGCCTCCGTAATGCTAGTACCTTACTAAGCCATCTAGTTGGGCAATGAGGTCGTTTTTGACTATGTTCAAGGCATTCTTGGTTTCCATCAGTTCCGTATTCTCTTTGATTAAGTTTTCGACCTCTCTGCCCATACCTATTAAAACGACGGTCAACTCCTTTCAACGCGGAGACACGCACACAACACCAAGATCATACCGAACAGACTGTCGTTCACTGGAAGTTCCAATGTAGTGAACGATTAAAAGACAAAAAGGCTAGTTAGTTCAGCAGGAACAGAAATTTTCGAGCATGCAATCTACAGCGTGGAAAATGTTCGCAAATAGCCGGTAGCAGATTGTTCATCGAAAGTGAACTACCACAGCTAAGCCGATGCGGGGAATATACGGTGGAACACGTTCATTTGAAAACATCTGCCCAACATTACGACAAACACCTTTCGCAATATGTATGTATTTTATACGCCCTCCTTAAATTTGAAACAAACACCAACATCCATTTTCTCTGCAAATCTTTTAGCTAGGAAAGACCTACACACATCGTACAAAGTTATCAACATTTCATTAGTTGCTGCGCTGTGTTAACAATAACGCTTATTGGCACAACGTAGCACCTGAAGGATCCACCAGTAGCAGACAACGACCTTATTTTTGGAAGAGTCTAAACCCGCCATTTTCAACTTTAGGCCGGGCATATTTCAACGGGGTCCAAGATCGGAAGCTTCGCGAAAGGGGGGCACAACGGGTGCGTTGGGCACAACACCAGAAACAGAATAGATGTCGAGGCAAAAGGTCGTCATCTGCGACTGTCAACGCCTAATGTCGGGCGTGTATCCATTAAACTAGCAGACAAGTGCCACGCTCAGGAACCGAGCAGGTTTTCCGTGGCCTTTAAAGGTTCGAACAGAATGCCAGAAAGTTTAAAATTTCTTGCTGTTCAACAATGCAAATGTTTTCGTTGTATTCTTGTTTGACAAGGAAGACTCGGTGCTACCGGAAAGCATTCCAAGAGCCTAGCGGGATAAAGGTTGACAACTGCTGGTCTAATCAATCAAATTTCTAGTCAATCGCAACATAATATTAGTTAATACACGCTCGGATTTAACGAATCCCCTAAATTGAATTCGATATCAAGCTGTTACTAACTAACCCCTCTCGTTGAATCAGATTTCAGTTGGCATGTTCTACTGAGTGATGGATCACTTTTTGGAAGAATAGGAATTATCAATATGCATAGCACTTTCGAAAACAACGTCGCGACGCCGACCGTTTAGCTCGAACAGACTCAATGTGTATTCGATTGATGCATAGGTAAATGCCGTTTTAAGTCATCCATAAAATGACAAAAGCAATGAACATTCTTACACCAACCCAGTATACTGTATGTATTTTTAAAGTCGCTTCTAGTTCGTTAACACTGGGCCCAATAATTGGCATGAAACTATCACGTAACGCTAGAGAAGCCAGGAAGGTCATCCTTTCGGTTAGTCAAGTTCAAAGGAACCTGCGGTGTTACATATGACCTGACCTGTTGTTGGCTTTACGGAGCTTTCGTGCTGTTAAAGTCAACTCAGCGTATAGTGTACAAACGGTTAACGAAGCACAAAGCCATGCAACGTTTCGCGCCTAATCTATCAAGGGCAAGCGGAGATTGCAGCCCACAGGATGTCACACAAAATGATACGCAGGCAATCTTACGAAAGAACAAGAAGTACTAACCCGCCGAAGCGAATTCTGCAGGGTCAACCAAACCACCTTAAGAAGACAAAAGCGAACAATAAAACACTGCTTAGTAGGAGCAGCTAAATAGTCAGACACACTCACCCGTCAAATCCACGGTTAGGCCGTCCTCGCACGAGTCGGCAGCAGTGTCGCAGGAGGCCGGCGTGGCCTGGGGTTCATTTTCCCTGAAATCGCAAGCTGAACTATTCAGAAACTGCAGGAGACCCTAAGAACCTGGGAACCGGAACGTCCGGCATCTCCTCGACCGCCCCAAAGTCAACCTCCGTAACCATAGCTCTGTCGTAAGAATTGTCTAATGGAAAGAGCTATGAAAACGACAATGCCGGGAAGAGCTAATGTTATCCACCTCTGCCATTCTCTCCTTCCAAAATATCCGCTGTCTCCGTGAAGTCTCTCGAGTCGAATCGGTCATCTCGGTTGAAGCGATTGAACCGTGGAATGCTGAACCTGCGAACACTTGAATACGGTTACTGGAAAATGGGAAGGCGCCCGGAGGATTCACCCTTTGCTGGGCTGGTTGCTAATGTAGGAGCTGCAGACGTCGAACTTGTCGCCGCCCATCAGGAATTTAGTTCTCTCCATGTAATCAACGTGGGTGCGGAAAAGTTCCGTGTACCGATCGTGCAGCTTTGAATATTCCTGCTTCAGCTCGACCTCGCGTTCCTCGAGCCTGCATACTAAAATTTCAAATTGAACAAAGAAAATGAAATCGATTTTGCCAAGCGACACGAGACCATGGTCGGCCGAATTCTTCCCCTTCAGCTCCAGCATCCGGACAATCGACTCGAGCGACTCCATTTTGTCCCTAAGCTCCTTCTTCTCGTCGTCGAAGATGTCTTCCAGCTCCATACAACGCTGCGAAAGGTAATCTGCTACATCAGTATGCAACAACGAAGCGCAAACCTGTTCCACAAGTTTGCGCTGCGCTTTTTCGCGTTCGTACTGAGTGACCAGCTGTTCGTTATCCTCCTTGAGCAGCTCGAGTTCCACTTCGTGCTCCTCCTTTTCCAGCTGGGATAAATCCAACGCTTCCAACATGCACACTACCAACGGCATCAGGTCCTATTATGGGCAATTTGAAGAAGTTCACTGGAATGATTAATTGCCCACCTTGACGGAATCTTCGCCGAACTGTTGAATCATTCGCTCGAACTCCTTGTAAATTGAACTGGCCATTTGCTGCACCTTCTCGGACATGACCCGCGATTCCTCCGTACTCGAACTGGACTCCGTCCCGAAGATCATTTCCCCACTGTCATTGCTGGGAAAATTTGCCATTTTACAAACGAAGTATCCTGCAAGTTCTTCCATGAATGGCGACACGCTGCAACGCTAGCAGACCTTCCAGTGACTGACGTTGAGGTCATGGCGACCATTCACGAAGGCACTTTCGCCCTTACCAACCGTTGCGACGCAACGATGATGCGCGCCACCGTTTTGGAGAACCTTTCCTAGACGCAAATTGGCTTAAAGATTCAGCGGCGACGAAAACCAGCAAACATGAACTAAGGTTACTGTACGTTAAATGATGCGTATGTTCATTTTACGATTGCAGCCATATTTCCACAACACCAATGGACAAAGAGATACGCCCACCTTTTGGCTTTTGCCTAGCTGCATAACGCGCGTGGGTAAACAGGTGCGCCTCGCATTGACGTATGCAGAACAATAAAGTCACTCAACTTATTTGTCCTTTCGCTGTACTGCTCTGTCTGTTTACTGGCCAATGTCGACAATGAACTCTTAACCTTGCGTCTCACAAATCAACGACCGACAAAATCGCGAATTCCCTGCAGCAATGCAACGTATTGCGCGTGCTCGTAGTGCGTTGCAAATCTGATCAAGTGCTCCGCAAATGCATTGTCTATACCTCGCTCTTCCAAGTATGTCATCAGATGATCGTATAAGCCCTGTAAAAAGCAGACATTTGGCTTAGGCGAACGGTTGCGCGAATGGAACTCACCCCATCTATTATTTCGCCGCGAACCGAATATGTCCTTTCATTAGGACTCCCATCATGAATGTATATTTCTTCGATGTTAAACATATCGGCTGTAGAAGGGAAATATCGAAAATAGCGCTAAGCTTCACTTTAACGTACTGATATCGTCCGCCGGTTGGTCGCCGGCCGCTTCGTCTCCGAACGGTTCTATGAATTCGCATTCGAATACAAGTTGCTGGCTCTCCTTCACTATCGACACAGTAAAATTGGGCTTCGAAACGACCTACCAAAAATGATACGCTTTTTTAATGTCGAAGCTTAAAGTAGAACGGAGGATGCGCACCACTGGGGCTTGCTCCGGCTTTTCTTCGGGAACTTCCGACTCCATGCTGGTGTCCACCGAGTTGCTTACGTGGAATTTCACAACTATGCTAAAAGTGAATGCCCAATAAGCAACAAAGAAGCGCTGGAGCGAATCTGCACACACGTTTCTTTGCCCAGCTTTTTCGTCAAAGTCACTTCGTCGTCGTTGGCGGCAATCTGAAAACCGGGAATTGAAGGCACAATTCCGTTCGGAAGTTGCTCGCTGGCTAACTTCTTCTCCGCCTCAATTTCGTCTTTCAGAAAGTCGGCCAACATAGAGTCAACTAACAAGACAAACATTCGTTGACGTGATAACACGGAAAGCGGGAGGCACCTTTGGTCGACGCAAATCGTGGGAACGCCAAATTCAAGCCTTGACGAGCGGCCGCGGGACGAATAAGTTGCACGGAGCCGCCACGGCTACAAAACTGACGATTCACTCGAACTGCAGTGCTGAGAACTCGTCCGATCCGGGTACACATCCGAATGTTCATTGTAGTTTGATAAACCTGAGCGAAAGAATATTTTTACGAGAAACGGCACTTTAAAACTGGGTTCACGCTAACGGGAGATTCGATTGAGCTATTTTCTACGGATTCTTCTCGTTGTTCTACCTCTGAAATTAAACGTAACAAATTTGTTACGTTTAATTTCAAACACAGAACAACGGCAAGAATCCGCATAAAAACAGCTCTATAAATGGTAGTTATCGAATCGACGAAGATAAGTGGCTGCAATATCAAACTATCTTCATATTCACCGCAGATGTCAAAATGTTCGAACAAACCGTCTTACAATAAGATAGGAATTGTTAATTTATATGCGCAGGTTCAGTTTAAACATCAGTCGCTGGTCTGCATAGCAGGATTAACAAAGCGAGTAGCTTGACGAGACATATTTTCAATGCATAAATAAATTTACGGAAAATGAAACTGTGAACTCAATTTAAAAAGAATTAGGTGCGATACAGCAACTGTTTAAGCGAATTCCGTTCCAAAGTCAGAATATTCAAATGCTAACGTTAATTCCAATTAAGTTCTGCGTACGGATAGAGTTAAGGCAGTGGTGGGCAAAGGGGGGGGGGAGTGCGATTTTGAAGTCCAGGTGGGCGATAAGCGCGAAAGGGGCGATTGGGGGGCGGTGAAGGGCTAAGGGGGCGATATCGCCTCCCTCCTGGGGGTGGGCGGTGAAGCTAAAAGGAGCGATATTGCGGTTTCATTGTTGTTACGGATCTCGACACGAAGAAGTGGAATCGCTTCGAAGTAGTCACTCGGGGCGATTTATGACTGCGGGTCACGTCAATGCGGCCCAATATTGAAGGGATAATTGCTTTGCACACTTCCTGCCCTTCAGGGTAATACTGTAATAAACGCGACGCCTGAACAAATGAAGTTGTACACATAACGTTTTCTTTGTATGCGAAGATCTGCTGTGCAGAAGCAAGGGGTAGCAACGATGCTGTCGCTGGTCCCGCGAACACTCCCTCGCCCAACAGTGAATACAAGAAATTGGCAGGAAAAAGGACATTGTCCTCGGAGGAGATTTCCCGCCAATTTTCGCCTCGTCAGCCGATATGATTCATCCCAGGGGGCGATGGCAACCTCGAAGCTGGAAAAGGGGCGCGATTTCTGGCATAGCCTTGCGCATCACTGAGTTAAGGAGAAAAATGCGACGGCAAAGAAATGTACTAAAAATGAAAAGTTAAACTTGTGCAACCAGTATGCCTGGAAACGCTTACGTATTGCTGCTACGTTTTCGCATTAAACGCACCCTGAGCTGTCAAAAGAAGCAAAAGGAAGTTCCTAGCAGTAATACTTCTTAACAACTATCCTTACAAATTCAATATGGTGATTGTTTCATTGCCCTTTTTCTTGTACGCGTCATATTACGGCAATATGGTCTCAAGCTTCTTGTCAGAAAAAGTGATGTAACGACCTCATCATTTGCTTGACGGTGGTTACTGTAGGAACAGGTCCGTGGGTCGCATGTCACCCAAACTTTTGGCCAAGCTTTCGAGTTTCCGCAGGCGTTCAGCGGACGTAGGCTCGAGACGTGCTTTCAGGCATGCCTTCACCTGCCCATAGCCGCTCGTCGGTATTAGACGTCAATCATCTCATTTTGCAACGTCTAATACCGACGGGCTGCTATAGGCAGCTGAAGGCATGCCTGAAAGCACGTCTCGAGCCTAAGCCCGTTGCACTTCATGTGCGAGAACTTGCTCGCAGACGCCGGCGTCACCCAGCAGAACCCTGCGGAACATGGTGTCTTGCTGCGTGACGCCGGCATCTGCGAGCAAGTTCTCGCACATTAAGAGCAACGTATCCACGTCTACGGGGTCGAATGTGGGCAAGTCAACGCGCACTGCCCCCACTTGAATCGTTCCTCGTGCGAATTTGTCACCAGCAGCGCCGTCCATGCCTTATCACTCACGGGTCACCACTGTAGGCCACAGCAAACGCTTACTGGGTAGGCAAATTGGACAGAGAGAGAGAGGCCGCAACGAGGGAAACCGGAGAGGTACTAAAGATGATCAGGTGGTTTTATACAGTAACCACCTCCAAGCGAACGATGATGTCGCTACAGTGAATACGACTTTTTAGAATACCTTTGCTCCGACTGGTCGGTGTTCACTCGTTTAAACAAAAGATGCATGAAGGCGGACCACCTGCCTTATTCGCACTAGCAAGGGAACTGCCGACGTTCTACTTTCGGCGAATCGACGATAAAAGCTCGTGCCCCTCGAACGACTTCTCGCTTCCTCTCACACAAACGGTCCACTGCAGCTGCCATCAGATGATATCGAAGCATTCGAAAAAGCAAAACAAGCTTTGGCGAAAGCCGCTTGCCTTTCTCATCCGTAAGAAAATGCTCCGTTATTCTTGGTCGTCGATGCATCGAACGACGGTGCCGGTGCAGTTTTGCAACAGAAGTTGAATGGTCAGTGGACGCCTCTGTCTTTCTTATCGCGGCGTTTTCAACCGAGAGAATGTAAATACAGTGCCTTTGGACGTGAACATCTTGCCATCTACTGGCCTATTCGTCATTTCAGACATTGGCTCGAAGGCCGCACCTTTACTATTTTCACAGATCACAAGCCCATTGTGCAATCCGTTCATCGCGCTAGCGGTAACCACAGCCCAAGGGAAACAAGACAACTTGACTACATATCTTCATTTTCTAGCGATGTGCGTTATCTTAAGGGCAGACAGAACACGGTGGCTGACGCATTGTCCAGGGTTAACTCGTTGACAACAGTACTTGACTCAGTAAACGTTCGAGCTAGCTGAAGCACAGCAGTGTGACCCACAATTGGACAAGGTGAAAAGTAATACAGGCAGTCCTCGCTTGACGTCGTTGATGCGTTCCTGGAGACGCGACGTATAACAAAACCACTTTTACCATTAAAGACATAGTATGCGTGGGAGCTACCTTCCGCCGGTACACCTATGACCATGAAAAAATTACTTAACTTCTGAACTGTGGCGCATTAAACTTTTAATTTCAAACATTGAAACAAGTACGTGCTTTTATAAGCTTTTAAGATATACCGTACGCCGTGGTCGACCACAATCCCGCGCTCCGAAAAAGATCATGGATGAGGCCATCAAAGCTTCCGCGGTCGCTGAGCACGCCATCCACTGCTCACTGGACCCGCGGCCGAACGTAATCTGCCACGAAAACAGGTTCCAGCTGCGGCGGATTATGGAAGCATTGTTCATAAGACACAATCGCACCATCAATCGCGACCAAGGCGTGGAGATTAGCGAGGTGTAGAACGCAGCTATTAATAAATCCAGATGCTGCACCATACCAAGCCGATCCCCACCCTTACCCCGTTTTGTGCCTATAAGATCCCCGAGCGGAATAAACCAACCTTCTTTCAACATCGCTGACGACGGAACCAGGGCGTTCGAAAGGTACGATACGATAAGAGTTCTGACCTGTGATATTTCTAATAATCGCCCATCCATCCGCTGGTAGGGCATTTGCAGTTTTATTACAGGTACCATCCAAAAAACGGGTAAGCCGGAATACCATCACATTGAAAAACTTTTAAGATACTCCTATAAGATTAGATAATCGTTTAACCAAGTTTTGGTGAATGTATTCCCTGATTTGCTGGGACATTCAAAAAGCTGTCCAACGTTTGTTGCCGCACGCGTTTTTTCTTCTGCTCATATAACTCTCTATAGCATTTGTATCCACTCATTATTATTCTGTTTGCTTCGGAACTTCTTTCCCTCTGTGGGTCCTTTTCAGTGAAGATGGCCATTGCTCGTACAGTAGTAGTTGGGGGTAAACCAAGAGGTCTTGCAATATCTACACTTCGCTGTCCGTCAGTTGATCTCTTTAAAATTTCTAGTTTTGTCGCTAATGTCACCCCGGGTCTTTTAGTACTAATGTCCCGTAAACATACAGTAACCGAGACGGTAAATAAGAAAATGCAGGTACATTTATGAAAATAAACATGCCGCCGTAAGTAAACATGACGTAGGTGCGAAATTAAGGCTTAAGCTTAGGTAAGGACGGAAAGTGATTTCTTCCAGAATTGGCACTAAGGAGTTGCTTTCTGACTTCACATAATGCTAACTTGGCAACCAATCCATATAGCTTTACATGGCGCCCCATAGGTATCACCTTAAGCAGGGAACAGCAGCGCAGTGCCGAGACAATTACGTCATGTTTACTTATGGCGCCATGTTTATTCTCATTAACTCTACCTGCATTTTCTTGTTTACCGTCGTCGGTTACTGTATGTTTACGGGACATTAATACTAAAACCCGGCACCCCTTTTCTTTCCCTTTTGTAAGCGCATACGCCTGGGGAAAGATAATGTACGTCTAGCACTCATTACAACAAACGTAGATGAAGCAGTAAGTGTTCACAAAATAATAGATGACAGTAGATATATGGCACTACAATGGTGACCAAAAATAAAGACCTTTGAATTAAACCGATTGCAAAACTATACGTCTCACTTAGAGTATACAATGGCTAGTACACTGAACCCGAGTGACTTTTGTAGCATCTCAGCCTTCTCCGGGAGCGACGTATAACGAAACGACGTATAACGAGGACTGCCTGTAGCTCGCTACAGCTAAGACGGCTTAAGGTGGAACATGCATACGTTTTGATTTGATGCGATGCATTGCACGGGAAAGTCCGTCCCTATGTGCCACAGAAACTGCGCCGCAAGATATTCACGGTACTGCATTCTTGGTCTCATCCAGGAATTCGCGGGTCGAGGCGTCTGGTAGCACAGCACTATGTGTGTGGCCAAACATGAATCGGGACGTAGCAAATTGGGCCACATGTTGCGTGGAATGTCAACGCACTAAAGAGCACCGGCATGTGCACACGCCTCGGAAAATTTTTTCAGATCCGGACAAACGTTTCGACCACGTGCAGTTAGACATTGTCTGCCCTTTGCCGCCCTCCAGGGGCTACACTTATCTATGCCAATCGCCAGTGCATCTGCGGAAACTGTTTGTCGCGCATTTGTTTCTGCCTGGATCCAACGATTCGGAATTCCTACGGTTGTCACTACCGACCAAGGTAGGCAGTTCCAAAGTGCACTTTGGCAGCAACTGTCCTCTTCGCTCGGCATTAAGCTCGCCCGCGCATCCGCTTACCAACCTCAAACGAACGGAATGGTAGAGTGGTTCCATTGACAGTTAAAGGCAGCATTGACCGCACACGCACCTACCTCTCCTCGATGGAGCGACGCTCTGTGACGGGTTCAGCCTGTACAGCTTGTTACAGGCATAGGAGTGAAGGTACAATAAGCTGAACCTGTTGCGCATCAGTTGCCAGGAACGTATATATTATATCGAAATGACCATGTTGCTGGTGTGGTTCGGTTTAACGAAGCATGTGGCTGTATTGCGGCTGAACCTGATTTACAATGGCGTAGCGGACAGGATTCCGGTGTGCACGGCTCGTCCTATCGTCACCCCGCAACCTTCCAAATTGGAAGGAGAGTACGCGGAATGGCTTGAGTCCTCAGAGTACAACAGCGAAATCAATGGGTCGGTCGATATGGATGTACCGACAGCTGCCACCCGAGGACCGGAGATCATTTAGCAAGGTCATCAAAGGGCTCACGGCCAAGTTCGTCGGCCAAGTCTCTGAAGGCTGTGTTGTTCCAATTACGCACCAAGAAGAAAGGTGAAGGCTTGGCAACGTTTGCTCGGGAACTATCGAAGCTGGCCGACCAGGCATTGCCGTTGTGGGCAGTGGAACACCAGGATAAGCTGATTGTGCAGAAGTTTTTGGAGGAGATGGGTAAGCAGGACTGGGCAGATGCATTCCACATGACCGGGCCACGCACCCTGGAGGACGCGGTTAGAATGGCGGTACAGGCGGAAGCAGAATATTGCCATGTGCAACATCATTCGAGGATATCAATCAGAATCTTCCTTTAGTCCTTTTCAGCATTAGGAGCTCCGTAAAAAAAGATATACATCATGCTCCCACCGAGCTACTTTTCGGCACGACTTTGCTCCTACCAGGTGTATTTGTTACCGACTCCTGCCGAGGGCAACTGTCTGACTTGGCTGACAAGCTGAAAATATTTTTCGATTCCGTACGCCCTACACCGGCACGCATTCCGAATTCTGCAAAGTGGTTCGTGCCGCGACAACTCGAGAACTGTTCGCACGTCTTTCTCCGCAACTACACCGTTAATGCCAACCTATGATGGCCCTTGTTTAGTTAGTAGCCGCACCGTGATGACGGTGACAATTTTAGTCAACGACAAATTGAAGACTGTCAGTTTGGACCGCGTCAAGCCCGCCTTCATCGACACGGCGGACGAACAAGCACCCCCTAACAAATTCTCGCACGAAGCCGTCTCACGTATCGTTTCCGGAAACAGTCGAAACGATTCAATGACACCACAAACTTCATTTCTTTATTTTTCTTTTTTTGTCCTTTTCGGAGGGGAGCTGTGTGGGCGCCCGCAATTGGCGGAATGCCAAACTGTACAACTATCTGCCTGACACGTTATGATTACTGTAGTTCTTCTTGTTGTTGAGTTGTTCGTTGAATAAAATAGTCGCTACAGTCTAGACTGTTTCCTACAGCAGAAAATTGCCGCTGAAAGGCCCTTTCTAATGGAATGAGTTTCGCACTAATTTCATACAACCCGTTTCCGCTGTAGGACTCCGTCTCGCCGCGGGTTCCATACTGCAGTGCACGGTACAAGTTTACTAGAAACGCTTATGTGCGAAAGAACAAGAGTAAGAACCAGAATGACGCAAGCTGCACAGTAACACGTGAATGCAGGTTCCTAGAGTTGTCGTACCGACGATCATCAGGACTCAGCCGGTCGCTACACCGCTGATAACGGTCAATAGGCCAGTAATGAGGTAATAAGCGACCAGTCCACACATAAATGAGCATTTCCTGGGCACTTAGGTCACTTTTATTACCACAATAGAAAGAATTTTCTGAACTAACGTGTTCCATTCTTAGGCAAACACCTTTACTCACTGTACAAAATCTGTATAATTGGCTTCAACATTTTACGCTGGCGATGGAGCACGTTAGTGTCTGTTGAATTTTGGAGTTCTTGAAAGTTGAAGCGAGACAAGTGATACTTCCACTCTTTATTAGACAGGTAACAGAACGAAACACACGTGCACCGAAAAACGGGATATATTAATATGGATCCAGGATGCTGCACCAAACAGGAGAAGCAAGGAAGGAAAATTTGTTTCTTCCTGCCACTCTTGGTGGGGGGTCTAGCACTCTGCTTGACGTCCCGCACCCCATATGATGCCTCCCATGGCTTGGCAACTCGCACTAGACGGCGTATAGTTCCAACAGTTTCGAAAGCTCAGTGAAAAATTATTCAGCACTTTCTACCGTCCTTGATTAGCAAAAGACGGAAAGCACTTACGAAACGGTGGCCATTTAACGCATTTAGCATTAGTAATATTGGATCACCTTACCCCGACACCTCACATAGGTGTCATTTTTCCAAGTTTCGTCGGTGCGCCCCCTAATTGGTCACAATGACATCATGCTACGTCGTGCTCGTTCCCCTCATTGCTACTCTCGGCAAATATAGCGCCTTTGTGTAAGGAAAATGTTGGAAACAGGGTAGCTTTCGCGAGGTTACCGGTGTTGGGCCTTTCAGTTGGGAAAGCGTCACACCAAAGTTGGAAGATAAGTGTAACGGGAAGTGATTCGCAGGTGGCGGAGGGTTACAGTAGTTGAGAGAGTACGGTGAGCGTCGAGAGTAGTAGTGTGTGTGGTGTACTAGTTGGTTGTCGGTTACGTTGTTGCGATTAAACTTGAATGTCGAGCCGAGGTGCCAAGGGAGCCGCTACAAATGGCGACCGCGGCAGGATCGTTCCGGAGGCGACGCAGTTTCCCTTGCCGTTACCGGTGCTGGCGGCCGACACCAGCAACGCGGCACAATGGTTCGAGCGCCTGGAAGCGTTTTTCGAAGTCCATGGTACCGCTGAGGACAGGAAAGCTGGAGTCTTACGGTTCTACTTGGCCGACAACCTTCGGCAGCTGCTTCCCGGTTTAGGCGTGGAAGCGGGCGATAGTTACGACAGGATCCGCCAGACGTTGTTGCGGTATTTGCGAGACGACACCAGTGGGATCGTCGCGCGGACATCGTTCTTCTCCCGTAAGCAGTTGGAAAATGAAAGACTGCAGGCATTTATGGCAAATTTGCGCGTTTTGTGTGGCCAAGCCTTTCCTGATTTGAAGAAGCCAGAGCAAGCTAGTCTACTCGTTGACCAGTTTACCAGAGGAGTACGCTCAGACGCGGTTAGAGCCGCGCTTGTTAGAGCTCGTTGCGCTAGCCCCGAGACAGCGCTCGACCTGGCTGTTACAGAAGAGCGAGACGTCGCTCTTATCTCGTGTTTGTCATCGTCTGCTGGTGCAGCTGCAGCTGCTGTCAATATTATGGATTCGCAAAGCAATGAAGACGTCGATGCCGTGCCAGTGTCACCCGTAGCCGTGCAGCTGGATACAATTCAGCAGTTGACAGAAGCGGTACAGCGATTGTTGACACAAACGACGGGGTGCTGCAACGCGACGAGAGAGCGTCGCCTCGAAGCGCGTCGGCAGACTCGGTGGAGCGGAGCTACGCGATGCTTCAACTGTGGTGGCAGAGGACACACGGCCCGCGTGTGCCCTTCACCGGCTAGGCGGATGCGACAGAACGAGCACGATGCTGCGACACGAAGGGGCGAAACCAGCCGCTTAGTGAATGAATCGCATACGGAGGTGACGATGACGGTGGCTCTCATAGAAAGCTGCTCAGCAGTAAAAGCTTTAGGCTGCGTCTCGGGATGTCCGACAGAATTGACCATCGACACTGGCGCCGCCGTCTCGCTAATGGACTATAAGCTTTTCGGTATCCTTCAGCCGGCCAAGCTACTTGACGTGCACAATATTCGAGTTCTTACAGCGACTGGATCCGAAATGAAAATAGCCGGAACAAGCACAGTAGACGTATCGATCGGCGGAGCCCCAGCAAGGAAGCACACTGTGTTGGTTGCCCACGGCCTTACATGCCCTTGCCTCATAGGTGCCGATTTCTTACGCAGGCACAAGTGCGTGATCGATTTTACTACTGGAATTCTACAGATTGGTAACTACGACGTCGAATTGAAATCGGAAAGCGAAAATGACCACACGATTGCGCTGGTTGGATCCGCCCAGACAGAGCCAGGTAAGTACGATGAAGTCATAGACGCCATGTGTTCGAAAAGCACAGCACCGCAGGACGTGTTGGAACTGCTGAGAAAGACTTTGTTAAAGTATTGCGATGTGATATCCATGGCCGACGATGACCTTGGCTGCACTTCGGTGGTAAGACACGAGATACGGACGGGCGACGCTAAGCCGATAAAAATAGGACCACGCCGAACGCCCTACCGTCACCGGTCTACCATGGAAACATTAGTCGACCGAATGCTCCGGCAGGGCGTGATCGAACGAGCGTCAGGACCGTGGTCCTTCCCCGTTGTGCTCGCTTCGAAGAAAGACGGCAGCTCCCGTTTTTGCGTGGACTATAGGAAACTGAACGATGTGACGGAAAAAAATGCCCAGCCTCTCCCACGTATCGATGATGCATTGGACGCTTTAGCCGGCTCACGCTGGTTTTCAACCCTAGACTTAGCTTCCGGATACTGGCAGGTAGAAGTCGAAGCCCGAGACAGGCCAAAAACCGCGTTTACTACTCCTTCAGGACTGTACCAATTCCGCGTGATGCCCTTCGGGCTATGCAACGCACCGGCGACCTTTCAACGCCTGATGGAAAAAGTACTTGAAGGGCTCCAGTGGCGCACGTGTTTGGTATATTTGGATGATATAATTGTTTTCGCGAGAACACCAACCGAACAAATGCAGCGTTTGGATGAAGTACTGAACCGACTTCAAAAGGCCGGCCTCAAACTAAAGCCCTCAAAATGCAAACTCATGACGACCGAAGTTGTTTTCCTCGGACACACAATATCTGACAATGGCATCGCTACGGATGCTTCGAAATGTGCCGCGGTGGAACGTTGGCAGTCGCCACGTTGTCTCAACGAGCTACGCCAATTTCTCGGTTTGGCTTCTTACTATCGGAAGTTCGTCAAAAACTTTGCCGCAATTGCAGCTCCGCTCCACCGCCTGCTCCGCAAAGACACTAAATGGGTGTGGAACCAAGATTGTGAACAAGCGTTCCAGCAACTAAAGCATAATCTCCTGTCAGCACCCGTTTTGCGCTTACCAGATTTTACCAAAACATTTATTCTAGACGTCGACGCCAGTGGCGACGGGCTAGGCGCCGTCCTATCCCAATGTTTCGCCGATGGCGAACACCCTATCGCGTACGCTAGCCGTACGCTATCAAAACCGGAACGCCGATACTGCGCCACCCGCCGCGAACTACTCGCACTTGTATGGGGCACGAAACATTTCCGACCGTACCTCTACGGCGCACGTTTTATAGCCCGAACAGACCACAATTGTTTGGTATGGCTCAACAGCTTTCGTGAGCCCGAAGGTCAAACCGCTCGCTGGCTTGAACGCTTGGCTGAATTCGATATGGAAATTCGCCACCGCCCTGGACGACTGCACGACAACGCCGACGCCCTGTCCAGATCGCTGTGCCCTCAATGTGGTAAGCAACTGGTGTCCGTCGGCTGCGCGCAAGTCAGCTCACCACCGCCACAGACCGACATGCGGAGCGCACAAGACACTGATGACGAAATAAGAGTACTGAAGGAATGGATCCGCAACGATAACTGGCCAGGCCGTTGCCCAGAAGGGGCGAGCCGTAACCTCCGCATTCTGTGGGGCCAAAAGGATGCCCTTCTCTTGGAAGACGGAATTCTTCTACGCCGTTGGGACGACTGCAGTCGCCAGCAACCGCGACGATTAATCGTTGTACCGTCTCGCATGCAAGCTCAGGTATTAAGCGGACTCCACGACGGCGTTAGCGGTGGCCACTTTGGCAAACAGCGAACTTTAGCAAAAGCGCGTTCTAGATTCTACTGGCCAGGAATGGCCAAAGACGTCGAACTGTGGTGCAAGTCATGCGACGTCTGTGCACGCCGGAAAGGCCATCGCCGCAACCGATTGCCTTTACAACCGTTGCCTGTTGGTTACCCTTTTCAACGCGTCGGCATCGATTTCCTCGGTCCCCTACCGACGACTACAAATGGAAAACGGTACGTGCTCGCCGTCTGCGATTATTTCACAAAATGGACCGAAGCCTTCGCTACAGAAAACATGGAAGCAGCAACGGTAGCGAAACTGCTCATCGACAACTACATTACCCGTTTCGGCCCCCCAGAATCGGTACATTCCGACCAAGGCCGCAATTTCGAAGCACTTTTAATGACCGAACTCTTCCGCCTCTTAGACGTGAAGAAAACGCGGACAACCCCTTACCACGCTCAATCGAACGGCTTGGTTGAACGATTTAACAGGACGTTGCTCGACACACTAGCGGCCCTTGCGAAGGATTTCCCCCACCGTTGGGACGACATGTTGCCCTGGGCAACCTTTGCTTACAACACCAGCAACCACGAAACGACGGGAATCTCCCCGTTCCTTGCGCTTTTTGGACGAGAAGCTCGACTGCCCATCGACCTTCAGTATGACCTTCCGGCAACCGACAATGCCGAATCTCTAACAACTTACGTGCAGGAACTAAGAAAGAACCTTGAAAACGTCCATGCTGCCGTCCGACAGCACCTGCACGCGAAGCAGCAGGGACAGAAAAACTACTACGACCGGCGCCGTTATGGGAACCCCTTTCAAAACGGCGATCGCGTCTGGCTCGCAGTACCCCAAAAGGGGAAGATAAGCGCTCGATGGGACGGCCCTTTCGTCATCAAAAAAAAAATAACCGACCACGTGTACCGACTCGACCGGCGGCCCAGGCGAGACATCGTCGTCCACGGCGACCGGCTAAAACGCTACGACGACCGACCACAGCGCCTACAACCGGAACCCGCCGCCGCAGGACCTTATTCGACGCCACCAACGCCGCAGCGCGATCAGCCAACCGCCCCGCAACCAGTCTCAATTCCGCCGAGACCGCGGCCAACTTGCTCACCGCCGGTCGAGCCACCCCGGCCCAAAACGCCAACAGCTCCCGTTCCGGTGACAGCGCCTCCGTCCACGCCCCCGCAAACTTGCCCTACACGGGATCACAGGCGACCATCTCGCTTCCGCGACTACGTGCTATACGCGTTATCGTTCGGCCGGGCCGGCCTCGACAGGAGGGGGAGTAGTGTAACGGGAAGTGATTCGCAGGTGGCGGAGGGTTACAGTAGTTGAGAGAGTACGGTGAGCGTCGAGAGTAGTAGTGTGTGTGGTGTACTAGTTGGTTGTCGGTTACGTTGTTGCGATTAAACTTGAATGTCGAGCCGAGGTGCCAAGGGAGCCGCTACAATAAGCAATAACATTTGGTAACAAGCGTTGCTATCAGGTAGGGTACCCCATACGCTGGAGATAAATGGTTGGATCGTAAACGGTGGCATTAGAGAACATGGAGCAGCAACCTAAAGGTTGGAGAAAGGACTTCTACATGTGGGTATGTCAAAAGTAGCAGCGAAGGGAATCAGCGTGACGTAGCGTGATGTTATTATGACCAATTAAACGCCACCTAGGGGGTGCGCAGATGAAACTTGGAAAAGCGACACCTATGGGGGGGGGGGGGTCGGAGTAAGATGACCTACAATATTAATATTATTAGAGAATTATTAGGTACTTAAAGTATATTCACAACTTTGAAACCGGTGCTTAAACTTTTACTTTCCATTCCTAGTTCCAATCCATTTTGACCTTTTAGAGTGAGGTAGCTGACTTGGTCTGTCATCAACCTTATCACGCACAAAGCATTTGAATTCCTGCAGCACGTGGTTAATTTCGATATAGTGACTTTCGTGACGAGGGCCACTAGCTCAAATGGTAGAGCGCTCGCTTAGCATGCGAGAGGTACTGGGATCGATACCCAGGTGGTCCATTGGTTTTCTTTATTTATTCGTTGTTTTTAAAACGAGCATTTTTCGAATTTGTCGAACTAAAACAAATGTAAGAGCTGAGCACGCAACTGCTCCCACGGCAGGGCACGTAATTCTCTCAATCCTCTTGCTGCGTCGGACACCTGCCATTGGAGAAAGGATTAGTAAAAGGGTGCTAAGCCGTCACGATTGGAGATAAGCACAATGCCTGGAAATAGGTGTCCTAGTCAGATAAGGCAGGCTGTTAGATATTGCACGCGGTGCCATGAGGAAACATGGAGCAGAGATCCGAAGATGGGAGCAATGACATGTATATGGAAATGAGCCGTTAGGTTGGGAGAAAGGCAAGACAACTAGGAAAGAATCATCGCGATCAGATAAGACAACCCATATGTTGGAGTTAAGCGCGGAAATTGCAGGCGACGCCATCAGAAAACGTGAAACAGAGACCGGAAAGTTGGAGGAAAGATGCGTACATGGGAGACGAACCGTCAAATAGGGAGACTGGATGCGAAAAGAGCGGTAATCTGCGGTGGCGACGCGTCTGACAGCCGAGACAGTGACTCCCGCGGCGAACTGCCAACGGCGAACCAACTTCCAATCTGTGCAAATAGAATTTTGAAATTGTTAAGAGAATCGCTGCCTTATGATGGTTTACCAATGACTGACCATCGATGAACAGATCAAGAAGTTGCTTAAGGAAAGCAGTCCCCAGTTAATTAATTTCACTTGTCCCCTATGCACTTTCTATTTCTTGCATACCCTGTAGGATCGAATGCCTTTTGCTAGTTGTTTGCCGAGACTTCCATGATGTAGCATTCCGTCTGTGCAATGGTATACTGTTGAACTCTTTCTTGGCTGAGGCTACTGCTTCAGCTCCAATCAATGATTCGAACAAGGTAATGTATAAATCACAATTATTTACCAATTCATCCAACTATCCTGCTTAACAGCTCAGTGAAGAACGAATTCGTCAATGCCATTGTTCTTTGAGTTATCCACTTTTTCCAAATTTAAGAAGAAAGAATGTTTCTTAAACATTTAATATAGCGTAAGAAAAAATTTTTGCTGATGCCTGCGTACAGATGCTGCACACCACTTGCCTTGTGGATATCCATCTGGTGGAAGTGCGCTCTCCGTGTATATTCAACGCTCCCTTTCTTAGGTAAGACTTCCATGTTTCCCCCGTGCTTAGCAGCATTTCATGCAGCGGACAATTTCGTTCATTCAAGAGATGAACCCAAAGACCAGATAAATAAAACTACGCAATATTCATTAGCGTTCGTTAGTTTGGAGAACGAGTTGTTTTTATCAACGAACCTGAGCATTCATTAGCAGGGCGCTACTTTATTTCTTCGAAAATTAAAGATCCGACAAAGAGTTGGTAGCAGTTATTATGTTAGTAGCTAAATCCATGAAACGCCTTGATTTTCGTTCTCAAAATACGTTAACGATATCTATAACCGCATAATACGTAGCTGCCTGTCAAAACGCGCATTCACAGCAACTACACTACGAAAGCTTGGCATATCTTGCAAGCTTAGTACTACTTGTTTCTCATGACGAATTATTAGCCCATCAGCTGGCACCGCTCTTTACCGTGCGATTAGAGATTTACTATGTATTAATAGAGTCACATCGCCTGAAGCCGTTTCATGGAATCAGAGAATGAAAACCAATGAAGGTGGATTATTCCATTGCGAAGAACCTCATCTTTGATGAAATACGCACGGTCGACATATGCAGTGCGCAAAGTTTCATTGGAATTGCGTGAACAGTCTTTAGAATTGCAAATAGAATCGCAATTTGCCAAAGCGATCGTTCTGAAACTTCTGTCCCTATCAAGGTAGTTCGTGGTAATCCGAGGTTTGCATGTACAGTGTGGTGCTACGAAATGGCGGGTTGGGGCGTCAGAAGCGCGGTCAAGCTGCTCAACAAGTCGCCACAGAACAGTCACTGTAGCGGATCATGGACGAGGGCGGTCTTTAAATAAGCTTCCATATAAGGGGAGCTGAGGTGCTTTTAAAAGACTGACTGACTCAAATTACTTGAGCTGGCTTTAGTCAGCATGGCTGACTTAGCGACGATTAAACGAGAATCTATAGCTAATAATTATGCTTCGACGATGAAATCGTATGCAGCGTAGAGAAAACTTAAAATTCGAGCATGACCAACTGCCTTCTCGCCGTTGATCGCTTTGCCAACTGACGAGATAGTGCTCTCAACGAAGCACCACGCAGTTAGTATGCGCAAGGGGCGACAGACAGCATTTCAAACGAATAAAAAGATCAGGCAGGTTACATACGCTAGGGAAGAAGACGCTGCGTTTTTATGTGGATTCTTCCTGAAGCGTTACTTTTGATTTGACTGTGAATCACCTTGCAAATGACTTCGCAAGTGTTATTTGTCATGATCTGAGCAGTTTTTATTCTGCGCCAGTGACACATTTGCCCACTACTTGTGTTGCTGCGTCGCCGAGCCAGACCACGCGAATCTGATTTGTACCTGCTCATATTCATTGTGTTTACTGTATGTTTTCGTTCGGCCTATTGGGTGTGAATTGATTCTTGTGCATTTTCTCTTATTCAACGTTCGTTGTCCATTTGGAGGAGTACATTAGTTATTATGAATTTCATTCGGCAGAGACCCGCTATTGCGAATGTAACGCGTCTGGTGATCAGGAAGATCCAGACAAATGGTTCCCTACGTAGCGACGTTCATGGCGACGTTTGGTATGGCCCGGAGCGCGCTGCTGGTCGTGAAATAGTAGGTTACGGTTTCGGTAATCTTGAATACTTCGATCGACTTGATCATCCGTATCCCGCACTGCGATTTCGAAAAGAGGACGACACTATACGATCGCTGCGCATCAAGGAGAAAGGTGACTGGTCCTTGCTGAGCGTGGAAGAAAAGCACGCGCTTTATCGAGCCAGCTTTCGCATGTCCTTTGCCGAAATGGTTGCCCCATCAGGTCATTGGAAAGTGGTTGCGGGTTTCACGATGATTTTAATAACGTTAGGGTTGTGGTTTGTGGCCTTCTTAAAAACCTTCATATTTGGCCCTTTGCCACCTTCGTTTAGCGACGAATCGAAGGAACTACAACTGCAGCGTATGATTGATACGTATTCTGAACCAATTACGGGATACGCCTCTAAATGGGACTACGAGAAGAACCAATGGAAAGCCTGAAGCAGAGCCATCTTTCACGTAAGAAGTTCTTCCTCGGTGTGCAATTGTCTTGGATGTCAGGCCATTTGAAATGTGATTAGTTTTACTTGCAATGCAGTTAAGGTTGGCCTTGGTTGACGTTGGTAGGAATAAATTAATTATTTCGGAATTTGCTTTAGTTATGGCAGTGTTAAAATTACCAGCATCAAGTAAGAATACCACAGACTTCATCGTCGCCAATGTCTTTTAATTCAGTTGACACATCCTGTTGACGCTAACGTAACCAAGGAAACCTTTCTTTTGAGTACTGCTCGGAAATAGCAAAGCAGATTGACGTATTGCAACCTTACGGTTGAAGCATCTGTTGAGTTCTATTCACTGATACCTGTGAGAACACCAAAACAACCTAACCAGTGACTCGTTGGTTAGCTATGATAGTGAAAAACAGGCGAACAGTGAGCGTACGGTTAGGTTGTTTTGGTGTTCTCACAGGTATCAGTGAATAGGAGTCAACGGATGCTTCAACCGTAACATTCCAATATGATCCACCGCCCCTTTATAAAGAAACCAGTCTTCAAAGTAGATCTTCATAGGGGGATGGTTTGCTTTTGCGTTTACTTCCTCTACCCACCAACTTGAATCATCATGCTTTTGTTAACTGCCAACTTGAAATGAACTTGACAATTCACTCGGGCTTTTGTCGAGCAGTAAATTTTCGGGATTGCTCTGCTTTTGCTATATAAATGAACGCGCGAACGAACAGCAGTAGAAAGAACTATGTTAGAAGGGAATAAACTGTGAAACAGATGACAGGACTGTAGCAAATTATCGGAGCATTTCAGTGACGCTACAGCGCGGGAAGGTGCTACAGGTCACAAAATAATGCAATTTAGTAGGAACTCTGAGGATTGCTAATGTTTAAAAAGAATAATGTGGAACGAGTAAGCTTGGGAAGGCTTTGCGCATTGCAAAATGGAACTTAAAAACTGATCGAACATCTTCCAGTTCGCTTAGCATGACAGTAATATTGTGACAAAGCTGCCTACTTATCATTTTAAAGTACTCGCAAAGCATAACTTTTTTCTATGTTAGCAAGACGGAGAGCAGAACCTTCATCACATGTGCGAGGATTCAAAAATCTGTGACAGAAAATGCCACGCACGACCGCTTTGTACAGTCAGGACTATAGAAAAGGTAAGTTCCATATAACGGTCTGTGCTTCTCCCTTAAGTTAGGCGTCAGCGTCATTGCGCAATCGCTTCATCTGCAGCGCAGCAAAAGAATGGTCAGCGTCGTGCGCAGTGCGCGATCTTGCTAAGTAAAACGCTGGCTTTAGAATAATGACACCTTGTCTTGAGCTACAGATGTTCGAAGTACCAAATATGAATCCAAAGTTCTAACTCTGCAGAAGCGTACAATGTTTTGCCGTCGTATCTTTAGGAAAGTGGTTGGCATGGCTAAAACGTTTTCCATTTCAGCGAAGCGCGGTATACCTGAATCACGTGACTTTTTGGACCAAGGCGTCGAAAGGGTAGCGTTTGACATAAGTGCGCGTAAGAAGAAAAGATTGTGCCGATGGCGCTATGAGATTTTACATGAGTCCGAGAATGCCAGATGGAAGATTATCAGGTGTGTTTACAGGTTTAGAGAGCATGTGGTCAAAATTGTAAGTCGCAACACAGAGCATGCGCGCGCTTCGCTTCGGGAAGGTCAATTTTTGGAAGCTATAAGGCATAAGAACATCGTGGCGTTTCTGGGTTATACAGCCAGCCGAGATAAGTACCATTTACGGTATGAATTTGTAAATGGCGGCTCGCTTGAACAAGCAGTAATCATTGGGCTGTCCACTGGCATGGCATTACAATATTTTAAGCAACTGATGTCCGGCATAGAGTATTTGCACAAATGTTCAATAACTGTGAGAAATCTCCAGCTCGATCATTTGCTATTGTCTGTTGACCACGTGCTAAAGATAGCAAACTTTACTAAAGCCTGCTACTTTCGCGATTGCAAAGGGCAGGAAGTTATGCAGGAAGGTCAAGCGGGTCCTGTGGAGTACATGGCACCAGAAACCTTTGCAAGAAATAAGTACCGAGCCGAGTCAGCAGAAATATTCACATGCGGTATTATATTATTTGCCATGCTGGCCGGAGAATTTCCGTGGGAAAAAGCGCAACCAACGTTCAAGAATTATCAATCTTTCGGGAGCACGAATGCTTGGCATTTCAGGCCGTTCAGTTTAACGCCTTACAAGACGCGTCAGCTGCTGTCTCTTATACTGCACAAAGTTCCGACGCGTAGAGCTAGTCTTGATTACATAAAAAATGATGCATTGTTAACCAACTTATCACGTAATTGGAGAATGGCATAGAAGGAGATGTCTGGCAGAATACGCAATTACGTGAATAAGTTACACTAAGTCTAAATCATTGGCTAAAATAAAAGCAATCATTGAAAGAGTAACGGCACACTACTCAGTCTTTGAACAGCAACAAATCCTTCTTGGCATATGACAATTTTAGAATGATTAAGTCTTCGCAAGCTCGCTGATGCTGGATGCGATGGCTGTTGCGGGATATGCGTACGTATTAACAAGCAAAGCTCCGCAAACTGTCGCAGCGTTTCGCGAAGAATCACGCGTTGTCATGAAATAGCAATAATCAGCAAAGCATCAAGGGCAACCACAAATGTAATAAGGAAAGGGCGTGCGTTAAGTTCAATAATTGTATAAGTTAATTCATTGCAAACCGTAAGACTGGAATGCATCTACTTGGGTAGCCTCGACGAGCAGCGCAAGATTCGGAATCTAAGATCTATAGCAGGCATTTTTAATTTGTTGATTAGTTTTTACTCTTTCTTTCATTTTGACATACGTAAAATAGGAATCCCATTCAATTCTCTCCACGCGAAAGAAACCTTATCAAAAGGGCAATCAAATTTGCATTAGAAAGAAAACTTGTCTGTTGACACACGCCAGCGCTGGCTTAAATGCTAAACTGGTAGTGACCGAAAATCCACCAGCTTCATTCAGACGTTCACAGTAAACTTGGCAAACTGCTTCTGACTGTATTAAAAGTAAAATTTAAAAACCTACATGCACTTGTTTGGCAAAAATACATGATGCGAGTGAAATCGACGTCGAAGCAGCTTTGCATTACGCCATTGTTCTACATACTGACGTTTTAGATAGGGGGAATAACGAGGCTAATTACAGTTCGAAACAAGTGGATCACCTTACAATGAGCAATCGCACAAGGGGAACCGTACGAAGTTGCCTTAAAGTGCCCTCGCTCCCCACCACTTGGCAAGTAGTAATGTTTCCTATTCATGATCGGCCATTCATTGAATTCGGATCAAACAAATAGCTTGCTCGTCTCACGTGTCATGCACATGAACCAGTTATGACATCGATGTGAAGTTACTTAATACAAGTGCACTTCTAATCGGAATGTCAAAGTTCCACTGAGATGCGTGGCCTTGTGCAGTTTACTTTCCATAATGATTGTTCAGAACAATAAACGTTCTACGAGCCCGCTTCGCAGCGTAGGAATTGCGCGTCCTACTGCCGCGTTGGAGGCGAAACAATGATTTTATGAATCACATAAAGTTTTAATGCTCCTGCCAATAAGGCAAGTTATTCAACGTATGGCCAATTGTGAGTGCGCGGACCAGCAATAACAATACGCACTCGTAAACAAATTTGTACCTGTTAATCACTTACGTGGAAAACAGTTTTCGAAGTTGCTCGTACTGAACAGGAGCACTTCAAACCAGTAAGTCGTAATTGTGTTAATGCGAAATAAGGATGGCAAGCAAGAGGTGCGAATGCTTGCGCATATTAAGATTATCAAAATCGATGTACGAGCTGCGGAAGGCAGGCATTTGATAATGTTATGCATCGTAGCTTGAGCAATCGCTTCGATTTCTCGCCAGCGCTGCTTAAGCTTCAGTTCAAACCTAGAAATTCAGCTTACACCGTAGACCATTCCTGACCAGCGAACTGTAAATTCATACTTCCAGGCGGTGTGGTTGCTGAATAGGCATTTTGTTTCAGGCATGCAAACATCCGTAACTATATCCTGGATTGAAAGCTTTTGGCTTCTGTGCACCTTGGTAGCTGTTCTCCTGTGCATAGCTACCGACTTTTACGCAGACTTGTATACCACAATGGCAATGATGGCACGGTACGCAAAGGTTAGCGCGGTCAAGTTGCCTGCAGGATGGAGTTTGACAAAGCTTCCGCCGAGGTGCTTAATTGTTCCTTGTTTGTCTGCATGCTCCCTTTCGTGACGTTCGAAGGAGACAACATTGATTACTGCTGCGTTGCGCAGGCAGATGTCCAGCGGGCCATTTGTGAGCATTGTGACTGTCAAGAGTGCATTAGTATCGGTACGCTTGAGTTTTGCTCTTTTACAGTAGCCGATGAAGTAGTTGCTCGGCGTGTCGAATTTTCCTTGAAACAAAAACCTCCTTCCGCTAGCGGCCGTTGATTGCGTGCGCAAAGCACCCGAGATGTTCCCAACGTTATTCGGTGGGAAATAAGCGGGGTACACTTTTCTTAACGGCATCATTCTCGCTGAGCTAAACGTAAATCAGGCGATCAGCTTGCTCGTTTTCGAGTTGCTTTTAAATGGAGTTGCGTGTTTAAATTGGCATACAATTACATTGATTCTAATTATTAAACAACCAACTAGCATTAGCTTGGTCGGAGTTAGCATTGCTTGCTGGCATGTACTGGTCCGGTGTTCTTGAATGTTTTGGCAAAGTGGTACCTGTGAATCATCACTGAATAGTATGCTATCAAGATTTGTGCGAATTGCTCGTCATCTTCTGAAAGCGACGTTGCAGCTTCAATATTGACGTTGCTGCCGCTTGGAAAAGCAGTGTCAGCTATCTATAAATGTTCCTTTCCTGGGTCGAAGCGTTCTGGCTACTTTGCTCAGTTTGTATATTCTGTCCCGGCGTAGTCGTCATTTGGGCGCCAAATTCGTCACCGCTGTTGAATCGACTGTTAACTTACGGAAAGGTGCAGGTTTTCAGACGGGCCGACCTCTTATCCATCCTGGAAGTGCCCAAACGGTAATCTTCCTGTTCAGTGAATCCGTACTTCGAAGTCGTGTGAACTGAAGGAACGTTGTCAGGTTTCCGTTCAGCATAATTTCATCCGTTTTCGTATATCGCTTTTCTTCCGACGGAAAATTTTTATTTTATATTTTCAGCGAAAGCTTTTTCTAGAAAATAATACTTTTTACTTCGTCGTTGACTGGCTGCACATTTTCCCACGCATACTTTGTGGTTCTCGCTTGAAGCTTAAGGCGTAATAGTAATGTTAACAACTATTGGTGAAACTTAGCCGCCACTGGCGGAGATTATCCAGCCTTAGCGAACTCCTGATCTTTACAACAGGCACGAGTAATCAGTTGCATCAAAATGAGAATTTGAAAGCTTCCATGCTGTTGTGCATAGTTTACCTGTGCTCTTGTTGATAGGACGCTGCCAAGCTTTACCAAGGCGCTGTAGATAAAAGGCGGCGTGAGGTCGTTCGAAGAGAAGATGCTTTACGACACAGTTAGAGTGCATTCAGTATTTTAGATGGTTCACCCATTTCTACATCGTGGCGACGCTCACCTCAGAGGTGGCGCTGACTGTGAGCGTTTTGCATCTGACCAGGTTTGTCATTCACGATGCAAAACCAATAATAATTCTACAAGACCTGTTGTCGTTTCTTCGGCAACCCGTTGGAACCATTGAAACGATGACAAGCGGTAAACCTACAGCCCAATGAATGAAAATTAGAAGAGAATTAAGCACTTATTTGCCGATTTCAGCCCCGCCGCCTCGGCTCAATGAGGCAACGATCGTTCTGTGTTGCGTCTTGTTCTTCGTACAAGCGCTTCGACGGTTCTTCGAAAGTGCCTTTTTGAGCGTTTACTCTGATACTAAAATGAACATCTTTCACTACCTTTTGGGCGTTGTTCACTACATTATGATTCCGTGTTCAATTCTTGTCGAAGGACCATCGTTGACGACTCCGCCGGTTCCGCAGATCGATGGTAACGAATCTTCGGAAGGATACGTTGCGTCGGTATGAAGTTCAACCTTCATTTTCAGCGTCGGCAATTGTAAGCCCCGTATTCTTGTTGGACGCCCTAAAGCAGCTTACGCTAATGCAATGGTTCGGCGTGGGCCTTTTCATTTGGGCCAGTCTGAAGCAGCATGAATGCTTTCGTATATTGTCGGCGATGCGACGAGGATACTCAGGTTCGTTCTCTGCATCCGGAGGCTTTCGCATATTACTGTGCCATGTTTAGGCCACGTTGTGACACACTCGCACGGAATTCCGCACGGTGGTTGGTTTGATTACGTGGCATGCCCGCACTTCTTCTTTGAAATACTAATATATTTGTCAATTTGGTGCTGCCAAAACCTAACCTGGAACACTTGGTCGTTCGTTGTTGTTTTCGTGATTGTCAATCAAATGATTGCAGCGTCGATCACGCGGGAGTGGTACATGAGAAAATTCCCGGAAATATTTCCCTCAAATCGAACGGCGCTGATTCCATACATCTTTTGACGGCCACTGAGCTCGAATGATTTCCACTGCCATACACGCTTAGAAGCGTATTCGTAGTTAATGCTTGCAGTATTTTTTCTTTCGTTTAACTTTACTTTTGACAACAGCTTTCTCAGTTTATACTGTAAATAAACATAATAATGAGGCACAAGGAAACTACAGCGGCAATAATCATGGCGTCTCGGCGCTTCCTCATGTGAATCTTTTGCATCAAGCTGTGAACCGCCGGATAGCGTTCTACTGATTTAGCACGTAAGGGAAAGCGTACGGATTTACTGACTCACTCGTAAGCGTGTTCATCTTTTTGGAGATGTTCTTCAAATCTAACCTTTGGCCAAAGAGGCTCTCCTTTGTTGACAAGGCGAGACTAGAAGCGATCAACGTTAAGGGTACGTAAAATTTGGAGAAAAGAAAGCTACCTACCCAATCTGGTCATCCAGCAGCCTGTCGGAGCTAAAGAAAAGGTGAAACTGTAAGTACGCCAGGTAAGCCGTTCTTGCATTAACCTTTTTATGTGCTCGTGCTCCTTAAGGAAAAGGTCGCTTCTACGATTGTTCAGTCCGTCCGAACCCATGTTTATTTTGCAAACACTGAAAAGCAAGAATTAAGGAAACTTAAGCAGTCTCTGATTGTTCACCCCGCGTTAGAGGACGCCATTAGCAGCTCTCGTTCAAGAAGTCCACTTATGTTGCCCTGAGCTCGCCTGAACTCATGGCTATAGTCCTGCAGAATTTCCCGGTGCCTTTGCATCGTGTGCGTGGACGCAGGATTTCTGGCGTAGACCGAATCTCGTAAAAGCTCTTCCATTCGTTCGTTAACATTTGTTAACTTCAAACAACACCTATGCCAACGAAGGACGCTTGGACCAATCTTACCTGATCAAGTAAATTTTGAATATCGACGGAAAGAGCTTCGAACGTGTTTCTTGACAAGGACACGCTGTCCAGACCGAAACTGCTGCAACATACCAATAACGTGACGAAAAACGTAAACGAATTGCATTGTTAATCACACTACTTGACAATTATTTACAAATCGAATAAAGGTGCGCTCGTAGCGTAGAGCGATGACGGCTAATTAAGAGAAAGCGTCCAAAAGGTGAGCTCCGCTATTGACAAGGACAAAGAGAAAGGCAGACCGATAAAAGGACAAGCAGCATGTCACGGTTTACATTCTCACGCGCACGAAATATAAACAAGGATAGTTTCGAATTGAGAAACAGTAATGGAGGATAGCTAGTGAAGCTTAAATAAAGGATGCAGAATAGCGAAGGGAAGCAGTTGATCGCCAAAGCATTTTCTACGCTGATTTTCACGGCTTCTCGTTTCTTCCTTTATTTCGGAAAGGATTCACACGAAATAAAGTAAAAAAACGGGAAGAATCCGTGAACGTTCGCACAGAGAAAACGCGAATAAAGCTCCTTACAAATCGCGTCTTCTCCTCACTGGCAGCCAAAGGGTAAACTTTTCTCGCAACAATATTATTACCGCAAACTGCTCAAGGATGGGCTTTGCCTGAACTAAGTACAAACATTGTTGAAGACAATTTTCTTCGATGACGTCATGCTAATTTGGTAAGAACTTGGAAAGGGGGGAGGTAGTTTACGGTACAATGAACAGTTTGCAAATAAACGAAGGACCATCGAATTCAGACGCGTAAACAAACAAAATTGCAACCACAAACCCTTCCTGGTGGATAGTGCTGCCTCTGACATCACCAAGACTGGCACCCAGTTTATTCAGGTTGAGCAGCTTGACGTCCACGTCCGTCTCCAAGGAACGAGCACGCTTTCGCAGATCTGAAGACCAGGTAAAAAGTGATTTCAAAATATTCGACAAGCCATCTCTCAATGTGATGGTATTCCGGCTTTCCCGTTTTTGGATGGTACTTGTAATAAAACTGCAAATGCCCTACCAGCGGATGGATGGGATTTTATTACAGGTACCATCCAAAAACGGGAAAGCCGGAATACCATCACATTGTAAATATGAAACCCGTTACGAAACACCCGATTTTCAAAGCCATCTCTCAAGCAGAAAGAGGCGAACGCTATTTCTCAAGCAGAAAGTGAATCACCACTCCAGATGGAACCTAAGCGCAAACGAATGGAATGGATAGGCAATGGAAGTATTCCAAAAGAAACGAAGAAGCCAGGATATGGCAGTTGCGTAATGGATCCTTAAAATATTCCGATGCTTACCTTCCCATTGCGCGACAAAGGCAGTGCCGGCGTTCCCGCTGGCCGTAATCATTGGCAAATGCAGTACTTAGACACAAGCACTTCAACTCGAAACCTTCGCACAGAAATCATCAGTTCGATTCGCTCGTGACGGTTCAGTCAAAGCGGGGCCTGCTCCAGCGCCTTGACATTAGAGACAATGTCTAAGTAATCGCGTTACTTGCTCTTGGGAACACAGAAAGCAATCCCAGATGTAGCGAAAGCCCAAACGAGGATCGCCATGAAATCTTACTGTACTTAATTCAGGTACTATGCTACACAAGTGGAATTCGATGCGCTCGTGGCGCATAAGCGAATATTAACGGTGAATCAGTGAAACAAATTATTGTTCCCCTATGACAGCATCGCGTGGCACTTTTGGAAAATTAAAATCTACATTTTTAAAATGTTATTTGCCATTTTCAACTGCGGTCAGCGTAACGGCGTCTCGTCCGCGCGACAAGCCGCAAACTCGTTGCGAAAATTGTGCAGGTAATCAAACTAGCCGCTGCATGTTCCTCAAACTGTGAAATTATGATATAACAGTTCCATACTTAGCGAGAAGTGAGGTTTCAAGCTATAACGGATTTCATTTTTCAAGAGAAAGTCGAAGACTTGTTACGGTGCATTGCTCTGAACAATATGCCCAGCTGTGTCGGTATTTTGAAACTATGGAGACTTGTTTTCACTGCGCCCTCCTGAACTTGATATTTAGATAGTCATCATTTAAAGGCAATTGGTTAGACGAAAACGTGACTTTGCTCGCTTCCTAGTATGCGAGTTTCGTAAGGGCATCCAATCGATTAGGGGTGTCAACGTGGAACTACAGAAAATGCTCATCAATAGTTTCTTTCTACAGTCTTGGATAGGCTCATTAGCACAGTCATGAATCTAAAAGTTGTTGCAGCGGAATGACGCCTGAGCACCATTTATAAGGGAACGCTACCTGCATACAGCAGCTACAAGGTATTATGTTCCAATTAGGTATTCGTTTGGCGGCATTACCCGAGTAAATCAGTTTGATTAGGAAGTTCCTGCAGTGTCACGCAAAAAATTCGGAGGATAAACGATTTTGCGGAGTAATATAAGTCAATGAACGTGAACGCATTATTGGCAATTAGGTTAGCATCTGATGCAAAATTCATGCTCAGCACTCCTCGTGAGGTACGTTGGCAAAAGCATAAAGCGTAATGATCCATTGATATTTGTGAAGCGCGTCCTTAACTTGTGAGACAACCATGTATCATTGCTCGTAAACGTGGCATTGGGTTTACAATTTGCTCCGTTAAACTTGATCCAACTATTGCACCTGCATCATAATGGAAGATTAACACGCCAAAGGGTTACCATTGGACGCAAAATAATTTTAACCACATATCATGTGCTCCTTAAATCCAGATTAGTCCACGTGCATCTAGCAATTGGTAACACGTTGCAAAACTGGAACCAGCAACCTAGCACCCTTCGATGCACAAGCGGCCATTGCCTACCCATCGCATAATCGTTCGCGCGCATCAAACTGCACATGGAAACAGCGTTTCCTGAACACTAGATGTGTATATGCAAATGACTATTCGCAAGAATAATAAAGACGCCCGCATTTGCAGGGGACACTTCCCAACGCTTTCCGTAGGTAATGGAAACTGCCGAAAGTAACGAATGCAAGGCTTACAGTGGATTTTGCGTACTCATTTTCCTGGTATACTGTATGTATTAATACAAAGTAGTCATACCAAGAAATAATAAAAATAACTAATGACAAAATAGTCAAACTGTGACAGCATCTCGCAATAAGGATTAAGTGAGCATGCACATTTTGTTATAAGGGAATTATTTCTTGGTGATCAGATGAAGTTATATAAACCAAACAATGCATGGCGATACGGTGGCTATCCTTGCTTGATTACACACATCGTAAATTGTGAACGAATTGTCCATTCGATGCGATCGGTTCCCTTTTGCGTATCTGATTCGACAGCGTCATTGCTGTTGCGCTTTGGGGATATTAATTCATAAGCTGAGGATTTGGGCATTTGCGGTTTTATTACAGGTTTCATCCAAATAACGGGAAAGCCGGAATACAACCACATTCAAGCTGAGGATTACTTGAACACCAGAAGTGCGGTACAAGGACAATCAATCTTAAGAGGCGCGAAGTGCAGCACGGATACGCCTGAGGAAAATGGGCTGCGCACTGTGATAGGACAGCGCGAATCCCGCTGCGCTCCACACGATGGAACGCAAATCGGTATCGAAAAATTGTTTACTTCCGGGGTCTTGCATTAAACGCTTTGACGAACCCGCCTGAACGCGGATACCGCCGTATTCCTCCATGCGCACAACGCACTGAAATGTTCGCTCTCTCAAAACTTCCGTCGAAAATTTAGTTAGAAAATTAAACGCTCTGAGGTACATAGTGAACGACGGGCATTTTCCTCTTACTGCTTAACGATGGAAGCGAAACAAAACTTATTTTCAAATTACGCATAGGCGCCTTGGACGTACCTTCCATAAGAACTTTTCGAAACGGTGCCTCCAATTCAATAGCATGAAAGTTTGCATACGGAGCTCACTGCGGGGTGCGAAGTTTAAAACAACCGATCAGCAGTAAATGGGTGCGGAGCGACTTGCGACCAACGAACAATCGTGCGGAACCCAAGGAAAAAGATGGTAAATTAATAAGATCGCCGAAACAACCGCCAACGGTTAAGCGTCGTCGGAGAAAGCAGTCAAGTTATTAAAAAGGGAAGTAGGCGAAAGGGTAATTAAGGTAAGACGTCAAGGGAGAACAAAAGTAACAGAAAAAGAAAGTAAATGGGCAAGCAAATAAAAAGGGCTCTCCAAAGAGAGAAGGACCTTCTGTTTAAAAAAATTAAAGCGGCCGATCCTGCGCGTCGGCTCGCCAGAAAAACGAGGGCCTACAAAAAGGGTAAGACGGCAACGACGGCTACAGCGACGAGTTGTCAAAATCTATAACCAGAATTTTCGTGTCCTCCGTACCGTTACGAGACCCGACCGCGCATATGAGCGCCGTCATCGTAGCTCGGAGGCGCCAAATGCAACCTCCGGAGCCGCCGCTCGGAAGACGGATCAGATCGCGAATAAACACACCTAAAATAAGCACAGCAATAATGTACTGTGATAATGAGATCACAATGTGTGGATGTGCAACGAACCACTGACAGCATCCCAGAGCTTAACGCAACCGTCGTCGGAAGAGGACACTACTAGGCCGTTTGGCAGGAACTGAAGACTTGTTACAGCCGAGTGATGTCTGTTGGGTCCGGAAAGCGTGTGCAAACATTCGCCCGTAGTTACATCCCAAACTTTTATGGTCGAATCGGCGTTACCGCTCACCAGGATGTTGCCGCGCAATTGCATACCCGAAGTAAGTGATTGGTGACCAACCAGGGTGAACAGACACCGGCCTGTGACGATTTCCCAAACGCGAATTGACGTATCCAATGAGCCGGATATCACCAAATCACGCGCACTGTCGAACTGAAAAAGCAAAGCAAACTTGCTCAAGCTTGAATCGAACGATCCAACTAGGAGACTTCACCTGCAGAGAGTATACCCGATTGTTGTGGCCAATGAGCGTGTGGATGCACCGCTTTGCGGATACATCCCATACCTTGACTGAGAAATCGTAAGCACCGGATACTGCGCGTCTGCCGTCGAATTGAACGCATCGCACCGCCGCGACGTGCCCGGATAGTACAGCCAAACATTCACCGGTATCGATATTCCAAACTCGGAGAGTCGCGTCTCTGCTGCCACTAATCAGTCTGCGAAAAATGACAACGAACATTAACGGTGAGAAGGCCAAAGCAAGATTGGCAACCTACATGTTCTCCTTCAAAGCTAAGCACCTGACCGTTGACGTATGACCGTATAAAGCGTGTATACATCGACCTGTCTCTGCATCCCATATTCTGACTGTCCGATCGGTCGATCCGCTGGCTATTCTACGACCATCCTCGGCTACTTGACTTGACCAAACGCCTCCGGTGTGACCGGTCAACGTCAATAGGCACTGTATACAGAAAGCAAGGGTAACGTTCAGAAAAATGATGGGCTTCCTATGGGGAACGTACGCGACCTGTCGATGAGCACCAAATCTTCAAAGTGTCGTCGTCCGAACCGCTCACTATTTTGTCATTCCACACTTGCAAGCAAGTGATCACGTGTTCGTCGTGGCCGCGCAGCAACAATTCTCGCAAGGGGCACCCGCGGCGCCAGTTCGCCTCCACTGTCTTGTGACGTATGTATGTGTAACGCCAAGGACAGCCCTTCAAGGTGCCCTCTTCGCTCATCGCTTTTGCCGGTTCCAAAAGAGCAATGTTCGCCTGCTGACATATTCGTCGCCACAAAAAGCTGCTGTCGCTCAGCAATTTCCAATATCGGCACGTCATCGAGGCGGTTACCAGATCGGTGGGAGACAGGAAGCTCAGAATGTAAAGTGCAATCTATAAAAAAACCAAAGTATGCGCAATAGACAATAAGACAGCTTCAAGCTTGAACTACTGAAGGACTAACGACCCTCATAATTTTGCAACTACAAATACTTCAGGTGCGGATTGCGCGACGAATATACAGCACACTGAAAGATTTTGCCAGCGCGAAATCCTCTTCGACCACAAAGCACTTGCGAAATGCAAGGTAGCCTCACGTTGCCCATCGTTTCAATAGCCATCTACTTTCAAACCGAAGAATTTTGCTTGCAGCGCGTTTGTTGAAGGTTAACCAAAGTAAATGAGAAATAATGAAAGGCGAACTGCTCGCAATTTGTCATATTCCAAACGCTGCCACTTTCAGTATAACACCGATAATATTAATAATAACAAAAGTATTCAAGCTACTTTTTGCTACAGGCATCATTTTGATACTCGAATGCGTCAAGAGGAAATGATCGATTGCACTGGGACGAAGTAGGTCGACGGGGCGGAAACGGATGGTGTCAAAGCAAGACACATATTGTACGCATTCTTTTTCGCTCAGACGTAGGTGCATAAGCAGTAGCTGCAAGAAACCATCTTAGCCTTGCGTATTCAATATGACTGTTTGCACACGTGCATAAAACCGCAGACGCAACAAAATGCTGGGCCCAAAGTGATGTACCAGTGGCCGGCAGAAATGTCAAAGCGGAGAAGTTTCATTGAACAGCGAAATGGAAAACTAAGTAACTACGTCAGTTAACGCAATAAGCCCTCTTTCGCTTCGTCTGCATTAAAGATACTTTGTTAACACGATGGAGACTAGCGCACGTACGTAAGGACTTTATGAATGAGCAAAACGCTAGAGATAACAGTTGCACATTGTACAAACGACGTGACTATAAGGAAAGCTCCCTAAAAAGAACAAATTCATTAACGCACTAACGATGCAAACTTTTTACGACCACAGCACCGTATTTTTATTCAAGTTCTTTTATTCCAAAGTTAGGGCACGTCTGGTCCCTTCTTCAGCAAGAAAGTTAAAAAACCTTTTCGCTTGAGCTTATAGGTGGTGAATCGACTAATCGAAGGAGGAAGCAACATGAATATTCTCGAAGTTCAAGGAGGGATGGTTGAGAGCTCAAAGACGCAAGCTTAAAACAGGATCCATCGTCGTGAAACATATCTATGCCACTGTTTCTTCGGATGTTGGTCTGCATTTTCAGCAAACATTGATCCTTCCGTACCTTCGCCATTTCTTCTGTGGTTAACATCCTTGTAAGTACCAGTATTCCTCTTGCGATACTATATTTGCGCAAATAGGGCTGACATCTATCCCTCAGCCTTGGTTAACCGTGGTGGCATTGTGTTGAATGAAACGAGCTTCTTTAATTTTCCTCAGTGAGATTCGTGGCATAAAATGCTGTGGTGTAGGGAAGTGAACATTCACCGGCATGTTCTACTATCGCACAACTTTTTATCGTCTGTTCCAAGATGGCAGTTGGATTTAATGTCTGCAGACGACACCTATGGTTTGTGATCGTTCCGTTTAATCTAGCCTTGGCATATGCGAACATAGCGTCTGATAATGACACGGATTATCCCCGTTGATTGAAAACCTTTTATTTCCAAAAAGGCATCAAAATGCAGAGCTTTCGGGTCGCTACCATCGACCCATCTTCAGTGCAAGAAAACATCGACTGCCCAGCCAGTCAACGGTTCAGCAAGCCCCTCCGCTCGACCATCCGGGCTGCCGACATCACCTGTCAGGTCTATCCTTTCACCCATCAAGCGTTTGTCGCCCGCCCAATCAGTCATGCAGAGGAGCGAGCATCCCCACCGACCGACCGGGACACCGTCACGAATCCAAATTGGCATTGTCGCAATGGGACAAGTTCAACGAATGTTCTTTAAACCTGTGGTCCACACACAGTGTTCCCCTTCTCGCCTATGTTTTCAAGAGCTCTCCTAACTTGCGTTCCATTCTAAGAAATGGTAAGATCAAGATTCCTAAGGAAGATAAACCAGGGGTAATTTATGAAATTAAATGTGAGTTTTCAGCTTTTTACATAGGCGCAATACATGGGGGACATCTGCAGACACTAAGTCTAACTGCCATCACGGAAGAAGCGATCAAAAGTTGTGCGGTAGTAGAACATGCCCGTGTATGTTCACTTCCCTACACCACAGAATTTTATGCCACGAATCTCACTGAAGAAAATTAAAGCTCTTTTCATTCAACACAATGCCACCACGATTAGCCATGGCAGAGGGGTAAATGTCAGCTACATTTGGACAAATATAGTACCACAAGAGGAATGCTGGTACTTATAAAGATGTTCACCAAAGAAGAAATTGCGAAGATATGGAAAGATCAATGCTTGTTGAAAAGGTAGACCAATATCCGAAGAAACAGTGGAAGTGATATGTTTCACAACGATGGATCCTGTTTTAAAATACACAAGGGATGGATACAGTGGAACGAAATCGTTTAAAGACAATGGTCTTTGAGCTCTAAACCATCCTTTCTTTAAACGCATGCTGTTTCCTCCTTCATTTTGCTGTCTCAGCACCTATAAGCTCAAGCAAATATTAATAGGTTTCTTAACTTTCTTGCTGAAGAAGGGACCAGAAGCCCCGAAAGCTCTGGAATAAAAAAATTTGGACTAAAAATACGGTGCTGTGGTCGTAAAAATTTACAATAACATATTTCATGGTTAACAAGAAGCACCCGATTTTCAATGCACTAACAAGTAGAAGTAATAAGAACAGAAACTTAAGGAGTACAACAATCAATAGAATCTACGCATTCACAATGGGTCGTGTGCTGCTTAAATGTCCATCTTACGGGAAGGCGAGGGTTCGGCGGGAAATGTTCGATTAAACTTAATTACACTACTAAGACTTATTAACTAAACTCTGCTGTCTTCATTAAGCATAGAAGCGACGTTACGTACTCATGCGAACGGGCTGTTTGGTTCGCCTTGCGCTTTGTCGATTAGTTTACGTAAAGATTTGGGAACAAAAACAAAGAAATCAAATTGCCCAACACTGCGGCCATGGATGGAAGTGCACTCAGCTCACCGTAGAAGAAACGGGCTAACCGAGAATTGCAAAGTCGACATTTGCCGAAATGCCAACGAACGTACAGATCAGCTGTTCTTTGCTTACAAATTGAAATGCGCAATTTCGTTTCTGCCTTCTTTCCGCCAAAAGACGAATTGAGCTGCTGTCAAAATGATGAAGACGACCAAGATGCGAAAAAGCACAAGCTAGCAATGAGTTAAACGTTTGCAGAATCGGAGGTGAACATGAATGCAATCAACTGGTCTACTTATCATGCATCTGCAGTACTTTATCAATTATCCAGAATTGCCTCTTGGCTGTTTACAGTAAGTTCTGCCACTTCGGATACCATCAAATCCGCCAACTGCAAGAAGCTTACCGCCGACGCTTTGCCTCAACCGACACGGTTGTGGTTAGTACGGAGTTACTTGCAGTTGGGCCTTTGGGAACATCGCTGAAGTTTTAAAATGCGCGGGGTATAAATCCCAAATAAGACAACGATTAAACCGAGATTGAACGACAACACTTCACGAACAGTAGATATGCAAAGGCGGCTTTTGGACGGCCGGTCGTGGAATGTCATGGGTGGGAATAAAGCTAGCTATATTTTCGACTGCACAAGAGTAGAACAAAACTAACGCTAATTTCGCTCCGACCCAATATCCTACATGCGGGGAATGCATAGTTCAAAAGATCTGCCCTACGCTGGAGGCAACCGAATCAGCTCTGGACAAAGGCGTCGTACAGAGAGACCGGTACAGTTGATGCCTATGGGCATTCGAAAAACAATAGAAACAAGAAGGTAAACTAGTTCTAATGCAAAGTCAGCTTATCGCGCAAGTAAATAATGCTTACGAATAACTTTGCATAGATGAACTCTCACACCAGATCTGAATCAATAACCTAATCGCTCGTTGGGTAATGGGGCCGTATCTCGTGCAAAGCTGGCAGAATCCGGCAAAATAAATAAAACAATTACATAAACAATAAAGTGCCGTGCGTATGTATAAAATGTAGTATTTGCCCTCTTTAGATGGGAGTTCCCGAAGCGATTGCTTCCTTAAATTGGGAAACGATCAAATCGAGTTGGCACAGTTGACTGCTCCTCACGACCTGATGAAAAGATAAAATGGGCGCTTTTGAACTACGGAGATTTGCACGAAACGGCCGGTGGCTCCCTGTACCACTCCAGCTTGTCACCACCACCGGTCAGAACCATGCACGAATCTCATTAGCAAGATACTCGTGCCAGCAAGACAAACAGGTACCGAATCGAAACGGGTCAGCTGCACGTCACCGCCGTCCGTGTATCCAGCAAATCGCTATTTCGCGTCATGCGCGAAGCGGCGCTCACCTCTTTCGGTAAGTGGGATATGAAGTCGCGTTGAAAGTACGGTTCGATTGTTCTGTGTAATTCCCGCAGTTGAATGAGCGAACAACTCTTTACCAATCGACCGAGCGCTCTAATTTTCTCCGAACTCGTCCACGTCTGCAAATGGCCACGTCTGCAAACGGCCACGGCATCACGCCGAAATGGGCACCTGAAATTCGTCGATCCAATGGTCCACCTTCCCGCCCGCCAACGAAGGAGCTTCGCCTTCGCTGTCCGCTCCGTCGGGAACGTCCTCGGAAGCAATGGCGCCAATTAGGGAACACTGCGGGCTATCCCTTAATGGAAGAGCAATTGTGAAGCAAGCGGAAGACGGATACAACGCAACTATGCGGCAAAACGGCGTAACATTAGGAACGAACGAAAAGGCAAAAGGGCAACGGCCATCCAGCGAAAAAGCAACTCACTCGCCGCATATGACTTGGCACGACTTCTTTACGCACTGCTCCGTTGGCTGACCGACGCACTTTCGCTTTGTCTAAACGAAATGCGCATCGGAGCGAAAAGGTCGGCCGTTTCCTTGGAACGCCCATGCTCACTTTGGCCTTCGCTTTTTCGCCTACGGCAATGACGAACAGCCCGTTGCGCTCAGCCGGCTCACCGCCAGAGGACCTTACGCATTCGTCCGGACTCCGCGACGATAATTCGTCCATACCGCATCCAGCAGGGTCCTCACCTGCGGCGTCAACTTGTTCGCGAACAGTTGAACTGCCTACAGTAACCACAGAGGTGTGAAGGTTGCACGGAAAATTTATTTCGTCAAACCATTGTCTTTGTTGATGCGCAGGATGCGGCGGGAATACTTTACAATTCCCCGCCGCGAAACTGCGTCAAGCGTCTGCTACTATTGCGCGGGCGCCCGACGTTTCCTAAGACTTGCGGCCACGGGGGGAAAGGCGAACCTTACGAGCGACCTAAGTCCGCGAAAGTCGGGTGGTTTACAAAGCACCCATTGCGAACGTAGAAGATGCCTTGTTTGCCGACTTCTCGAAGGCATGTATTAATAAACTTGCGCATCATGCATACTGTATTTGCTCCAATTGCATTTCCTTAGGCGTCCATCCTCCTAGCCTGTTTCATGTTCCGTAGCACCCAGTAGCTCCAAGGGCTACCTCAAGGCCAAGCGTATTTTTCGTACGTATCTAAAATAGCTCGTTGGTATGTTGCGAACTTTTCTGAGAAGGTGCCGGAGCGTGCATGCTGCTATCGTGTTGCACGGATCACGGCGAAGTCGATTGTTCGGCCCCCGAAGCGTAGTTGTTCTTCGACCTCTGTCTCGTAGACTGCACTTATTTGTATCCTTGCCTGCCGCCGGTTCAATTCTCTACTTTTCGAACAATATGGACCCGTCCGGCGGAGGTTCGAGCTTCGACGCAACCGGCCTGCAACTGTTCTACGCCGCTCGGGACAACGATGGTGAGGCAGTTCGGCGCTTAATCGAGTCAGGGGTTGATCCGAACAAGCGCCATCCAAACGGATGGAGCCCTGTGCACGTTGCCGCCATCAATGGATGCGCGGAGGCACTTAGCGTTTTGCTGGACTACGGCGCGGACGTGGATTGCCGCGATAACTTTGGCAGTATGTACGACTCCCAGTCAGGTAGAAAGTCCTTTTTTACTGAAAAAATGTGGTCGCGTGAGGAGTTCTTCGGGTCCAGTCTAAATAGGCGGGTCAGCTTCAAAGGGACCACAGCGCTTCACTACGCCGTGTTGGGCAACCACACGGAAGCAGTGAACGTCCTGCTGAAGCACAACGCTGATCCGACTATCCAGAACGAACAGGGGCACTTGGCCGTGGACTACGCGTATGATGATCAAGCCGAGCAGCTTCTCACTTCCTACGCAAAGAAGTTCAATGAGCAAAGGATTGAACGCGACAGATTGGAAAGAAAGAAGTTCCCCTTTGAACAACGAGTCAAGCAGCACTTGATTGCGCAGGAGGGAGCCATTTCGGCGGTCGCCGCGGCCATAAGGCGCCGAGAGAACGGATGGACCAACGATGAACACCCTTTGGTCTTCCTTTTCATGGGTTCCAGCGGCATTGGCAAGACGGAATTGGCCAAGCAGGTAGCTTATTATCTCCACAAGGGCAACAAGAAAGCCTTTATACGGTTGGACATGTCCGAGTACCAGGAGAAGCACGAGGTTGCTAAATTTATAGGCTCACCTCCTGGCTACGTGGGCCATGAGCAAGGTGGCCAGCTAACGAAAAGCCTGACCGAATGCCCAGATGCGGTGGTTCTTTTCGACGAGATCGAGAAAGCCCATCCGGACGTTTTGACTATAATGCTGCAACTGTTCGATGAAGGGCGTTTGACTGACGGTCAAGGGAACACCATAGAATGCAAAGAGGCTATCTTTATAATGACGTCCAACCTGGCGGCCGAGGAAATAGCCAGCCATGCGTTGAAGCTCCGAAAAGAGGCGCAGAAGATGGACGAACAGAAGTTGGCCGGCACGTTGTCCAACGAGCAGTCGTCCGACGTGACAATATCCAAGCAGTTCAAAGAGCACGTTGTTTTGCCCATTTTGAAAAAGAATCTTCGAAGAGACGAGTTCATTGGCCGTATAACGGAGATTGTCTACTTTCTGCCGTTCACGCGCGCCGAGCTATTGCAGTTGGTCTCCAAGGAATTGGAATTCTGGAAAGCCAAGGCCGAAAAGAAGCACCGCATTGAGTTGGTATGGAGTCAAGACGTGCTGGAGTTGCTAGCCGACGGCTACAACGTGCGTTACGGTGCCCGTTCAATTCAGCACGAAGTGGAAAGTCAAGTTGTCAGCAGGTTGGCCTCTGCCCACGAACTTTCGCAGATGGGCCCAGGTTGTCGAGTCCAAATTATGGTCAAAGAGTCGCCGGGTTCCCGGAAGAGGGAGCTTCACTTGGACATTGACAGCAGGAACAAGGAGTCGCTGCTGCAACGATTCCAGTCGTTTGCCCATCTTTGAGTAATACCGGCTTTCCCTTTGCGCCACTTGTTCAGTAAACGCATACCCGACAGCGTGCTGCATCCGGATGTGTAGTCCATAAGCAGCTTTGTAATTCAACGGGGAAGGACGTTTTGAAGTTCCGACTATGTACCAATAATTTGTTTGTAGTTTCTTAAGCTCGTTCATGGATTTGTGACGGAAAAGCTAATTTTGAATCTCCGATTACGACACGTTTAATAATGGCAGCAGGTCAGCTGGTTAACAACTTGTGAGAAACAGACTAATCGGGTTTTTCGGTTTGTACCCCGACATTGCTCGAGTGGACCGCCCAGACCCGCCCCGTTGTCTACGCAATCCTGCGTGACCCGCTCCCTATTGTTTCCGAACCTGGCAACCATAGTTTTCCTGGTAAAAAATTTGTCTGTCGGTTCTACGCAGTCAGTAGCGCACCCATGTTACTGTAGGAACGCAGGTTAGGGCGGTATACTGCTGAGTTTCTAATTGACGTAGTACATCTGCTTGAATATTAGATGCTTTGTAACGGGTTTCATGTCTAATTTTCGTCATACTCCGCATATTCCATTTTGATGATACCTGAAATAAAACTGCAAATGCCCTACCAGCGGATGGATGGGAATGTTTTAGAAATATCACATATCAAGTCCTACCGTAGCTTTCGGAAGTAGCGTATTCGGAAATCTACGATAGGCGTTTTCATCCTGCGATATTACTGATAATTACCTACCCATCCGCTGGTAGGGCATTTTCAGTTTTGTTACAGGTATCATCAAAACGGCAACGCCGGAATATGAACAAAATAATGTCGTAGTACATCTTAACAACCCAGGAGAATGAGCACAGACAGTAGTAGCACGCGGAAAGTTTGGTACAAATAACAATGTGGGCATTCTCCGTCTTGAGAGAACCTGCTCCTCAGTGCGTGCCATGGTTTTACATATCGCTGATGACCGAGCTTAGTTCGGTAAGGTAGACATTAGCCCACGAGGGGTAGGATTACCAGCTGCACTCACACCCCACTGAATTAATGCCAATCTGTCGTTCAGTCAACGCTGTTCACACCGGACTAACTGCATTTACAACCGAATCACCAAAAATGCAGGACATAATAATAAGACTCAATAGTAAAAGTAATAACAATAACACAAACAGCAGTGTCGCTGCTGGATTTGCGAGAATGCAAGAGAACCAACAGCGATTGCCATTTTTATTCGAACGACAACGGTAATGGCGATAATGGAAGAAAGAAAAGAACGGAGAGTATAGGAAAGGAAGAATGAGATATTGTCAAGAGACGGTGTGGTGGTAAGGACTCGTGCTTGATGTATATATTGGTGCCCCGCGCTGTCCCGTCAAGTCGCAGGACACCTGCAGACGGACTGGGTCACACCGCTCCCACGCACGGATTAAAGGTTGAAGGAACGTCGGCACCCTTGTCCACGGAAAGTCGGCACCCTTTTGATGACGTCTTACGCCAGTTGGTAGGATTGTTCTCGCGGACGGTTCACGGGTCACTGCTAAAGCGGCCTTCCGCTTGACAATGGCCTGGATGTGGGGTGCGTCATTCCCGCAAACGGATTAACGGGGGGCAGACATTCCTTGTGCGTCTGCGTAGGGTGATTAAGCAACCACAAGCAGTAATAATAAACACTACAAAATATGTACACAAACTTCACTGGGGAGGCAAATATTGCACAATCGCTTCTAACAGCTTGTAAAACGGGTCTTCACCAGGTTGGAGTCTTCGGCGCCACATGAACTCCCATAAGTAGGAGTCCATCATGGACCGGTGCGTGCCGCATCGGGCTCTATTGCTTCACTTCAGCTGGGCCCATGGCGATTCCACAGCCTGCGAGTGAGCACTTGTCCGTGGGTAAACGAAACCCACGGAATGGTTTGCACGCATGTGCGTGTAACCGTACTGCGGCAGGCTGTAGTATGCCCGCCATTCGTCGCTCATGATAGTAGAACCGGGGGCTACATTCTGCCATATGGCAGAAATGAGCGTATCAGACGAGCGGTCGGGCACAGGAACCATGAGGCATTCACCGGTTTGCAGGCACACACCGGCGAAGACCCATTGCTGCGGGTAGGATTGACCACGGTTATACTTCCTTTTGGAGTAGACCGTCTCGTCCACTTGAACCGTTAGGCCCGGTCCTCCCAAAGGACTCGGTTGGTCACGAGGGTTTCTGCCACGACTTCCCTCATCGCCAGGTTGCAGGCGACGACAGAGCTGTGGTTAAGGCCCAACTACTCCTCGACGTCCTTCACGTTGGACCACTCTCGGAACCAATAATACATGAACCGGGAAGTATATGCACCGCTATTCTGGATCCTTAATAGTCACTGTTTAAACGTTGGTCAAACACCAGAGCAGTTTACCTTGCAACCATGTTCCTGTCCGAAAGGAGAACTCTTTTCCGCAGGATCTCTTATTGCACTTCCACCGGGAAATTCGGCCATCCGTGGTCTGTAAAACCATGAGCGTCCCACAGAGCAGGTTCTGTCCCGATGGAGAATGCTTTGCTCTTGCAGGAACATTACTGGCCCAACTTTTTATCGTGACACATACAGGCTAGGTCGTCGATGCTCAGCAAAGAAGTCCCTTACGACACGACAGAATAACCAATGTAGCAAGTTGACTAGCTTATTACACTGGGGCAAGGGGAGCCTTTGTGGAATCAACCCAGAAAGAATGGATCCTCAGCTGCAGCAGCTCCCAAACTAACAAACAATAGCGTGAACGCAGCTCCCAGGTTCGCAAACAGTATAGGACCGGAAAACAACAGGGAACGGGTCACGCATGCTCATGCAGGATTATGTAGACAATGGGGGCGCGGTTGGGCGGTCCGCTCGAGCAATGTCGGGGTACAAACCAAAAAGACCCACGTAGTCAGCCCGAGTGCAATAATGTTTTTGCGATGCACTGCAATAATTATAAAGTCAACAGGAAAGCCTAAAGCTTGCTTACGTCGCTAACAACGGAACAGATGGCATCGAATACTTTTCTGCGCTCAGTAAAAGCACTCGGTTGGTTTAATCCTGAGACTGAAAACAACACCGTACCTTAACAACAATCACGTTCAGTGTTATCCGTGAGCAAGACAGTAACTGTGCAGGCGAATAACTGCCGACAGGTAAACCTAGCATCAAAGCATTCTATGAGCAAATTCCGCGAATTGCATTCGCTGTTTCTAGCATGACGGTAACGACAAACTTGCTTACTGCTTGGGCACGGTATTGCTTGCGGGTTAAATGATAGAAAGACTTGATCCAAACATTTTGCGGTTACTCGGTTTGGAGGATGGACTTAGTCTAGGTTGCCTGACTAGTAATTTAGATTTCCACTATTTTAAAGTTAGTTAAAATCACGTGTATTTTTTGAACAGCGTAACACCAAAGCAGGCGAGTTGTACAGCATGCTTTTGCTTGTTTGCACGAACCTGCGAACTGTTTATCCGCGTACTCGTTGATGAAATGTTCTTAGCTGTTTGCTCATCTTAGTACGGCATGATTCGTGGCCTTCCGTTAAACCTTGCTCTGCGAGGGAAGATGGCGGGTGCGCTATGCCATGGCGTGGTTCCAAGGAAATTTGGTCGCTCGCTTGTAAATGGTAATCAACTTCAGGATTCGAGGCACTTTGGCGCAGGACGGTTGTTCAGTCAGAAGTGAGCTCGTTTTGAAATACAGCAGTGGTAGCGCGTGCCTTTTTAAGAATCGTTCACCCTGCGTCCATGCCAGGATCTGCGAGTTTGGCCACCGACGGGGAAGATTGGAAAGCTCAGCCGTCAATGTTCACTGAGGAGAACAGAGCTCTTCCAGAGCCGCGGAAGCAGTTCAAAGTCGAGGAAATCGTGGCGCTTGCAAAGGCTGCAGTTGCTGAGCAGCTCGCAGCTGGAAAGAATGTCAAACTTCCGTTTCGCATGTGGCAGTTGGCCATGAGTCGTTGTACCATTAGCTATGATGATTATAAAAAGCTTAGCCCCTATGCTCGGGAAATTGTCGCTCTTCATTGGACTTCCGTAAAGGAGCATAAGCTGACCTACGTTGATCCCCGTACAAAGTATCACGTCATGAACGTTACGTCCCTTTTGCTCAACGGGTCCTGCTGCGGTCGGGGATGTCGCCATTGCCCGTATGGCCACGCGAATGCTTCCGAAGGCACAAAGCAGTCGATGATATGGAATGGTGGTTTCTACCAGGACGTGAACGAAGCGGATTAGTAACCCATTTCAGCTTAGCGTGAACAGTTGCCTTGTAGTACGTTATGTTTTTCTAAGTTTTACCTGGTGCAAAAATACTGGGGTGTTTTGTTTTGTGCCACCTGTTTAACGTTGCAGCTTCTTCCATATATGCATACTTTCTTCGACTGTCGCATAGCATAAAATTCAATTAGTCTGGAGAATTGACTGTTAAAATTTTGTTTTTAAATAATTTTACTTTCACTCTGCATTTGTAATTCGCGCGGCCGGTGGTAAACGCAGGTAAAGTATATTTACTGTTAGTATATGAAAGAGTATTTATTTGGTTAAATGCGTCATGTGGTTCCTTGAAGATAAACAAAATTTGTTCATGACGTGACAATTCTCTCTTCGCTAAGAAGTGCATGACTGGGTTTGGCGAAAGTATGTAGGTGCTTTTGCTCTGAAGTAGTAGCTTGTTGAATATCAGGTAGTCACGATGTTAATAAATAGGGAACCCATAATTCCTTGACTTCTGGTTTTCTACAAATAATTTTAGGGACATTCATTCTCTTGATCTGTCGAGTGGCTGTAGACCGTACTTTGGGATTACCCATGCTTGCCTTCGACACAAGTGTGTAAGTCAGTTATTTCCGATTTGAAGATCGGCGTGTTACAATTCATTACGTCTTGTACTTGACAGATCTTCGTTTTCCTAACAGAGAACCTTCATTTTACCTCATGCGTTCAGCAGAAAGCTTGCATTTTTTAAAGGAACTCATTTTGACCACTGAGTGTTTTGTAACGGGCTTGTTCATGTTTGGATATCTTCTTGACATACATGTGGCTGTAGACCACTCTGATAGACATACAATACCATCCTTCTTTCTTTAAAAGGTATGTTGACGATATTTTTGTCATCGTACCATTTGGAATGGAAGAAGCCCTTCTGGAACATTTAAACGACCTCTTTCCTTCCATTAAGTTAACCATAGAAAAAGAGAACAACGGGAAACTCCCCTTTCTAGATGTTATGGTAATTAGGGATGGAGGTACCTTACAGACCACAGTATATAGAAAGGCGACGCATTCAGATAGATATTTGCATTTTTCATCCCACCATCCGATTTCGCTTAAGAGGGGTATAGTAAAAGGCATGGTCGATCGAGCCGTTAAAATATGCGATTCGCAGTATCTAGATTCTGAATTAAAACACATAAAAAGAAATTTAATCAATAATGGGTATCCTAGTACTTTCGTTAATAATATCACTAATCAGTGTTTAACCAATAAAAGAACCTTAACACGCACTACCGGTGTTTCGCAGGAACAACCCATTTTAGTTGTCCCGTATTTTAGTGGAGCGGGTGAAAGATTAAAACGCTTAGGTCGTTCTCTAAACTTCACAGTCCATTTTAAATCTTCCAGCAACATTCGTGCGATCGTTAGAACTGATAAGACCATGGTTCCATTGGACAGCAGACCAGGCGTAGTTTACGAAATTATGTGCGGTTGCCACGCCTCCTATATTGGAGAAACGGGCAACACTTTATCCCACAGATTTCATGAACACATGTCGTACGTAAGCCGTTACAAGAATGCGGAATAAAGACTGAACGGTTCACATACCGTACGCCGTGGCCGACCACAAACCCGCGCTCCGAGAAAGATCATGGAGGAGGCCATCAAAGCTTCCGCGGTCGCAGAGCACGCCATCCACTGCTCTCTTGACCCGCGACCCAAATTAATTTGCCCGGAAAGCCGATTACACCTCCGGCGGATTAAGGAAGCTCTATTCATCCGGCACAATAGCACGATTAATCGCGACCAAGGTGTGGAAATCAGCGAAGTATGGACTGCAGCTATTAATAAATCCAGATGCTGCACCATACCAAGCCGACCCCCCTCCTTGATCCCCATTGCGTGACTATAAATTCCCACAGCGCAATAAACTCTCCCTCTTTCCCATCACTGACGAAGGCACCAGAGAGTGGCAAAAGCTCTGAACCGATAAGCGCTCTCTATCTGTGATATTTTCTAATAACTGCTCATCCATCCGCTGGTAGGGCATTTTCAAATCCATTACAGGTACCTTCAAAAGGAATTCATTTTTATAAAATGCTGGCTATAGGATTCGGTCTTCTTAATTTGCTGAAAAATATTAATTAATCACACTGTTACGCCATCTGATGCCTTTCTAAAAATACGGCTTGAATTCATTCTGTTATAGGCAATTATGTGTGATACAAATCTGGATTTTCGAGACAATGCTGTAGGAATGGACGCCGCTGCATAGGCCTGAGCACAACAGCTCATAGAGTATATGTGTTAGTACGCAAACGGCTGTGCTTCGCCGCAGTCCTAGCTGATTTTCACGTTTAACAAAGAGGAAAATTCTTCTTACGTTCGTTTGGATAATTTCCCATTGTATGCAGGATGCTATTGTTTCGAACACCGAATAAACCGATGGTCGCAAAAGTGCTTCCGCACTGCCAATGGAATTCTACTGGACAAAAGTTGAATGACGTCCTTGCACTTCATTTACGGCGTACTGTGATGTCACTGCGAACCAAGCACGAATGGTAGCAGCAGTTGTAAGTGCTGTATTTTCGGTCTCTAAAGTAGCATTGTTTCTCCAACAGTCGTGTTGAGTATGTTTTGAATTTCTTAACTGCAGGCATGCACTAATCCAGTCGGCATTAATATGACTGCTAATTCGAATGTATACTTTTCTCAAACGAAAAATGCGAGGAGGAAAGCAGTGAGGACGCCCAAAAGACTATCTTTTCTATACGAATCTGCAACCTGCGCGCTCGTGTTTGATTTAATCCCTCAATAGTAGAACGTTACGTTCCTTCAAGAACAATGTTTCTTAAGGTCGCAGTTGCCACTGACACTTTGGGAGCTCCCGTGTTCCCCATTTCCTCATGGATCCTATTGACCACGAAAAACGACTGGGGAGTGGCGAATGGCGGGAAAATGACCAAGGGAAGAACAAGTCATGCGCGATAGTGAGCTGAGCCCTTCGCGCCTCACATGGTCCTTTCCCCACGCTGCCACTATTTTTTTAGTGGACGAAGAACCGAAGGGCTGACAGTGGGAGAGATAGCGACCAACGACCCCTGAGTTCTTCATCGCCGCCCAACTGTCCATTTCGCTTCCACCCCCAATCCCCCACCGCCCCAGGGCTGCATTACACCCTTGAAAAGCGCTGGTCAAGAGAAAGCATCGCACCTTGTTAATAGAATACCTACTGAATGCAGTGAACCCTGACGGAGCGGTACAAAAGTTCTTTACGCAATTTGTTTGACATGTCGCGTTGGCAATCCTTGGAGGCATGGACATTAAAGATATGGATGTGGCCATGCTTATCGCTTGACTTCGCAACCGTTGAAGATGCTACGGGTATTTTGAAGCCGAAGCCGTGAACGGACACTTTCCTTATATATTTATGTTATATTAATATTAACACATTTTAATTAATGTACTTACCGACACTAAACCTCCGTCAGTTTATTATCTTAAACAAAAATTATAAACCATGTGTCTGATGAAAAGAAGTGTTTTCATGAAATCTCAATGTTTCTTGTGTTTTGATCGTTTAGAAACAGCGAGGCATGGATAACTGTCAGCTAGCAGATGGAACCGCCAGGCTTTGCTCGGAACTGAGGCAACCAAACGTGGTAATGCATGCATTTTGCTAGAATTTAAAACTTGAGTTTTCTCTTTAAAAGCTTATTCCCTGCAAGCTGCTCTCCGAGGACGGTACAGTGATCAGCGAAAATGGAGAACGGCTTCAGTTGAACGATGGAGAAACTATTTATCTGCCCACTGACAGTGTTAAATTGCTTGACGAAGCTGAGGAGACATACCATTCCGCAAGCGAAGTAGATCAAATCTTGATTTCATGGCATATGTAAGCTCATATCCGACACAGCATTTATGCGAATCCCCAGCTTTGTAAGTTCATCTCTAAATGCATATCGTTTATTCTGGTTTAGGTAAAAATTCTGACAACTCAATTGCATAAAATTTGCGTGGGAAATTGGTTTGAGGCCATGATTTGACGTTTTTGGAAAGCATTTACTTGAACAACTTGCAAAATAGCAACAACGTCAAAACGGTAGCGGTATATGTATCGGTTAATCTAATAAGATAACCACATACACAAGACGGGCAGCTTCCTAAAGGAGGTAAGCAAGTGCTGGTTGACTGCCGTGATCATCGATTATGCTGAAAAATTACGCATCCCGTGAAGTAGGGACTTTGTTGCATTTCTGAGAAAAGCCTGAAATCCTTCTGGAAAAAGTAGAAACAACTGTGCATAAGCCTGTGACTAATCATGAACCTCGCCGTAAATGTAGCAACTTTAAGTTGGTTATAGCAGAGTACCGTGATAGCAGAGAGAACTACCGGTAATCAGGGTTATCGCTACAGATGCACAGGTGGTTCACCAGCTGCTAAGTTGAAACTGAAGCATAAGGCAGCTGTAGTAATCAAGTTTTGGATAACAATAGGGTGTCCGGCAGATAGGAAATAAGCTTCCGGGTCGTTTTGGGAAACTTGAAAGGTATGCGTAACGCTAAGCCTAATACTGATTACAAGCCAGTCATGAGCAGTATTTTAAGTCGGTCAGGTGTGGTACAACACCCTGGCAGCAGCAGACATTGCATCAAATTCATCAGTTGGAATTTTGACTGTAGGGATTTTAACTGTAGGACTGACTGTGGTGCCGAGATTTTGAGCGGCTGCATCAAGTGAATGGGACCAAATTATACACGTATCAATGTTATCAGAGTGAACGTAAAAACAATGTTAATTCGTTTCAGATCGAATGGTCCAGTTTGGAAAGCAGCAATCCGAACTTTGCGAGGAACTTTCGCTTTTTCGTTAAGTCAAGCATTAACGTTAGGTCATACGGTCAGGATCAAGTTTCAGACGCCCAAAAACTCTAGGAAGATCATCGCGTTGAAGACGAATCCTCGAAATTTTACTGACTGCGTAAGTTTGTCTTTCTTAAAAAGCTCCATTGTGAACCTGCTTACGGAAACATGTAATTTATATGAAGGGGTTGCCTGGAATCGATTCCTCCAACTTTGCTTGAAAACATGGCGATCGTTGGGAATTCCTTGTTCGCATGAATGCGTCAATGGAAAGTGACCATTCTCTTTTCAGGATAAATTCATGTTGCGCTATGGTGTAAAGAAATTTGGCGAAAACTGGAAGTTCCTGTTGGAACACTTCGTGTGGAGTGTTCCTTGGATGGAAGAAGATCTTGAAGCGGAATGGAACGACATTAAAGATGAACAGAGTTAAAGAATTTACCAATGCTTTGCTGGCAACAACAACCACATGCATTGTGATTTTAGCACTATTGAATCTTTTCTCAGCCTTAAATTCTTCGGTATCTCTTAAATTCTTAATTCATCTTTCATCATCAGCATTATTTGGATGTTCCATTAAAGGATTCCGCAAAGTATGGTCCATCGAATTCCTTTTCTGGGAGAGCGTATACGCTCTTATGATTTTCAATTCGTCAAAGGCACACGGGGTTTCCCAAAGTGTTTGGCCTTTGCCACTTCCAATAAACTTAACGCAGTAAAATCTTCTTGTGCCCAAGTATCAATATATATATATATATATGATGTTGAGTTTTCACGGATTTTTCCCGTTGCTTTGTACATAGATGGATCTGTAAGTAAACTAACACGGTCTCCCTACAAAAGGATGAATGAGAGTAGTTATCATAAGACACGGTCAGAGAACAACGTGCGGTTTTCTCTAGGATATTTCAGAACGCTCGAGTTCCGTCCTCAGCGAACAAAAGGTCGCTGAGTACGGAACTCAAGCGGAGACTTACACTGACTCTTGCTCGCTGAAGTGAGAGTGAAAAAATTTCTCGCAGTCAAATTAAGGTTGACATTGTAAGGGGAGTCTTTCAGATAGAAAACATAATGTAAGGGCGATGGTCTTCCCGTCGGCAGATACAGGGGGTCAATGTCGCGTGGATGAAGAATTGCAACATTGCTGGTTTACACCATTTTCCTGTCGTTCGTAGTTTCACATGAAAGTTCAGGACACAAGCGAAATTCTATACTGTACAATGGTCTCCCAAAAAACGTGGTCCAGACCAGGATTCTCACATGAATCACACTGTGGCGCTCAAAATGTCCATTGGTCTCGAAAGTCATTATGAGTCTGTGATTGATCACAAGAAGACAGAGTAAGGTAGTGAGGCAAAGTGCTTCCTAAAGACAACGATAAAATGACTTTTATAATATGTTTCATCTTCATAATTCTTCTTGCTTTCACGTGATATCTGCTTGACCAGAGCACTGACATTGCCCAGACGTATTCACTCAGTAGTTGTGCGTTCGATAACGGCTTAGTTCTTCTTAATTCCTCTTACTATGGCCATTGGAAAGCGCGTCGTGTGATTAGGCTGCTGTAGTGTGTACAGATATCCTCAATGATAGTACCTACGTACCCTGAGTTACCGTACCAGCCTGATATTGACCTGGTTGCCCAGCGAGCTATCAAACGATCGTAGGATCGATAAATGTGTTTCTTCTTCCCCTTAGGGGCTGCGTAGCTTCTGGGCGTAACAACGGCAACCAGACAAAACAGTAGCGGCTAGAGTAATGGTCACTTAGGTGTCGGCTAGATAGTCAGTTAAGGCGCTTACACCTGCACACTTCACGTCTTACTGTCAAGACGGATTGGATATCTTTTGAAAAGCGTTTCGTCTTCTCTGCAAGTCAAGACATCAAGGATGACAATTACAAGGTTACTGTATTGATGACTACTGCATGTTAGTGAGCATTCATTCTTTTGGGATGATTGGCATAGCAAAACTGCCTGAAAGACTACACATTTTGCAGCTCATGAAGAAGTTAAGAATTCAGCTTTGTTTTTTATCGAGTGAAATATTCGAATGCCTTCACTTTCGCTCTTGAACTTCTATTTTCACTCTATCAGGAGACGAAAAGGTAAGTGACTTCGTCACTGACTTAAGGGAACTTAGCGCCAGGTCACTATCACATTACTGAAAATCGAAATCCTGAACGTTCAAAATCCTGAAAATTAGAATGCTGTACGTTCAAAATTCTGGACGTTAAAAATGGAGAAATTTGAAAAAAGTGAGAGATATGAATCCTGAATGCCAGAATTGTGAAAAACCAAAAATTCTGGCAACGAGATGGGGCTCTTTCGCTTTCTTTCTGCAATTGTAAATAATACACCTTACACATTATTATTATTATTATTATTATTATTATTATTATTATTATTATTATTATTATTATTATTATTATTATTATTATTATTATTATTATTATTATTATTATCTGGACGTTAAAAATGGAGAAATTTGAAAAAAGTGAGAGATATGAATCCTGAATGCCAGAATTGTGAAAAACCAAAAATTCTGGCAACGAGATGGGGCTCTTTCGCTTTCTTTCTGCAATTGTAAATAATACACCTTACACATTATTATTATTATTATTATTATTATTATTATTATTATTATTATTATTATTATTATTATTTATATATGCAAGCAGAATGTATCACGGATTTACCCCGTTTCTGCTTGCATATATGCATCAACCCCGTAAGAAAAAAGGAAAATTTATTATTATTATTATTATTATTTTGAAGCAAGAGATATTAGATTTGCATGCGGGAAGGCAATTATTTTGCATGCGGGAAGGCAATTATTTCAGGTTTGCATGTGGGAAGGCAATATTAGATTTCAGGTTTGCATGTGGGAAGGCAATATTAGATTTGCATGCGGGAAGGCAATTATTTTGCATGCGGGAAGGCAATTATTTCAGGTTTGCATGCGGGAAGGCAATTATTTCAGGTGCCAAGAAAGGTTCTTCTCGCAAACCAACGGAGCTCCAATGGGCAGTCCACTCTCTCCCATTCTCACAGAGATTTTCATGGAGCACTTCGAGGAACAAGCATTTGACACCGCATCTTCCTCAATTACCCCAAAGTTTTTCAAACGATATGTAGACGACATCTTCTCTATCATGAAAACTGGGGAGGAACAACCTTTCCTTGAACACTTAAATAGCCTGTTCCCGCAATGCATTTGCCTAACCATAGAAAAAGAATCTGATGGGAGACTACCTTTTCTGGATGCGCTGGCCATCAGGAGCGCAGACCGATATAAGACCACGGTTTACAGAAAACCTACCCATTCAGACCGATACCTCCACTTCTCTTCTCACCACCATCACTCCGTTATGACTGGTATCATTAACGGGATGGTGGATCGCGCTATCGGAGTATGTGACGCGGAGTTTCTTCAAGACGAGTTAAAGCATATAAAAAGTGCTCTCCAGCGCAACGGTTATCCTACCAATTTAACATCATCTACAATCCACCGTAGGATTAACCACCCAAGACTCGTCCACCCGAAAGAACAAAAACCGGTGATAGTTATCCCCTACTATACAGGCATCGGAGAGCACATCAAACGCCTTGGGATAACCTTAAACTTTCGGGTATTTTTCAAGAGCTCCGCTTCACTGCGCAACATTCTCAGGCACGATAAGATCAGTGTCCCATATGACCAAAGGCCCGGTGTCGTTTATCGGATAACCTGTGGTTGCGCCGCCTCCTACATAGGAGAAACGGGCAACACTCTACTTGACAGGTTCAAAGAACACCAATCAGGCGTGACCCGCTACAAGAACGCGCTAGAGAGGCTCAACGGGACAACGCAACAGAGACGACGCGGGCGACCACAGACAAAGGACCCACAGAAAATCATGGAAGACACGATCAAAGGCTCGGCTGTCGTCGAACATTCCTCTCAATGTTCGCACGACCTACAAGCAAATATTATTTGCCGCGAGAGCCTGTTCCATGTAAGAAAGATCAAGGAAGCCCTATTCATTCGCCACAATCCCTGTCCGATCAATAGGGACAGAGGGGTCGAAGTGAGCGAAGTGTGGACCGACCTAATTAATCAGACCGGCTGCTGCACCATAGCCACTTGACCCATCTGCAAATACCTTTATATTCACCGTTCGTGCCTACCACCTCCTTCTCGATTTGCGCTGACGACGGAACACGTTAGTTCCGAAAGCTTCGCCAATTAAAGCTCACTGAACAAGGATACCGTATCATTCTTAGTTATTATTATTATTATTATTATTATTATTATTATTATTATTATTGTTATTATTATTACTATTATTACTGTGCGTAAAGTCGACTGAAAACGGCTACATCCTGTGTTTATTTTTCATTCAAGCGAAAATCAGATTTGTAACAGGGGACATATCAATGTGCGTAAAGTCGACACAAAACGGCTACACCCTGTGTTTATTTAATTATTTAAGTTGTCACGTTGCTTCATGGGTATGAAGCCACAGGTCAAGATGTTAACTTGATTCATAGTCACGTACCACATAATTACTTAGTACTTATGGAATATTTTCAACCCGTTAACACAAAAACGAAATATTTTATTGGCGGAGCTTCCAGGAATCTCCTTTTCTGGTCCTCAGCACAGAGGACTGCATTCTGCAGATTGCATGTTTAGCGATGAATGCTCATCGTACGTCAGAGTGAGCAATGGCTGATAGAATCCACAGGTGCGTAACCAGTGGGCATTCAGATATGCAAGCACGTTGGTGCGCTGAGAAAAAAGATCAAGCAGTCCTTCATACAAGCGGGAGGTATACAATTCACGTGGGCACCTTCAGAAGCGTGAAGATTAAAAGCCTGAACGTTCCAAATCCCGAAAAGTGTTTTCAATCAAAATAAGGAAAAATCATATGTAATTCAATAATCTTTATTGTTCGTAACGGAAATCGTTTTAGTTATATGTAAGGTCTATTATTTACAATTGCAGAAGGGAAGTTATGGACTTCGGGCCGCTGCTGCTGATTTTGCTCAAGCATCGTTATCCTCAGTGGGGTTACGGTGTCTTGAGAAATTTGATCAAACTGTTCAAGAACGTACTCTCAGACCTCATACCAATCCATTATTCTTTGATTGGTAATTGTTTGCACCCCTCTTCATAGCTGCAATCATGCATAATAGCCATTCTCATCGTAGAGACTGGGCTGCTGAATGACCCTAGCACGTCTCAGGGAAGGATGCCAAAGAACCCACAAATCTTGGGACCAGGGATTAATTGTAATAGTACATAAGCTATCCTGTTACAACTACGTGCATAATCCTCATGCACTAACTTAGAATTTAATCATCTATGGATATGTATTACTTGTTGCAGTCTGTGACAGCTCTTCAGCGTTCTAAACCTGCAGAAATGAGAGATATAGCTGTGCATGACAAAGCGATCATAGACGCGAATATTGACGTGACATCAGAAACTCTACGTGAAACGCGTCAGCGATTACTATCAGCCTGCGAGAACAGCTCTGCAGCATTCTAAGACTGTGTGATAACGAGAAAGAACTGAAGGTAAAATTATCATAAAAGCGAAGAAAGAAAGGCAGGAAAGAAAACGAAAGAGCGCAGTTTCGTTCCTGGAATTCGATTTCTCACATCTCCGGCATTCAGGTTCCATATCCGTCAGGTCTTTCAGAGGTTTGGATGTTGAACGTTTAGGATTTTAAACGCTCAGAATTGTGAGCATCCTGATTTTCAGATTTTTTAAACGTTCAGGATTCTGAACGTTCAGGTATCTAACATTCAAGATTTTGATTTTCAGGCTTCTGATAGTGACCCTAAATCACGAGAAAATATATGGATCCTCAGGAGAATCATCAGCAGAGGGCGTGAGTAAGCGATCACAAAATGAATGAAGGATGAACACTCATCATGGTTTTATGCAAAATTGCTTGGGTCTTTTCTGTTTCGTTCCCCCTACTTGATTATCATGTCGCTAGGGGGCGCTGGGGGCACTAATGACGTTTCTGTTGCCGAACGCTGATATAAAATGCTACGAAGAGGGCGCCGAGATGCATTAGCGATCATAAACTTCAAGAGCCTTTGTAAGATGCCTTCGTAAGTTAAAAGGGAGACATGTCTCTTATTTTATGGTTTGGGCTTAAGTATGGGCAGAAAACGATGCCTATGGTTCTGTTGCCTTCGTAAGTTAAAAGGGAGACATGTCTCTTATTTTATGGTTTAGGCTTAGGTAAGGGCAGAAAACGATGCCTACGCTCGTGTTGCTTTCGTAATTTAAAAGGAAAGATTGACATGACTCTTGTTTTATAGTTTAGGCTTGGGTAAGGGAAGGAGAGATTGCTTCGAGCGCTCGGCCTGCAAAATGTGACGGTGGCGCCACCTATGTCTCCAACAATTAACGGGCCAATCAACGTAGGGATGACGTCATACCAGGAAGTTACAGTATGACGGGGAACGAGACAGAAAAGATCCAATTGCTTTTCAGTTTTAATTTCCATCAGAATATGTCAGTGAATATCCTTAACGCGAGAAGTCAGCACGGAACTTCTAAGATGTAATGCAAAAGATATAATTATGAGCATTCTTATGGCACAATCCTGGATATATGCCTTTCCTTTTGATTAGTGAAGTGAGTCTCATCCGTGGGCTTTTGGAAACTTCGTTAGGTGCACCAGGAAGCGCTAGGACTCCCTGTCTTCAGCTGCTTCACGAAAATTAACTTTGTGTAAAAGTACTTTTGAAAACTCGTACTCATGAAAAAATGATACGGTATCCTTGTTCAACGATGTTTATTGGGTGTAGCTTTCGGAACTCTCGTGTCCCATCGTCAGCATAGTTCGAAAGGCTCTAAATTCTTGGAACACAGTTGGAAAGGTTGTCTTGCTCCAAGAACTCGTACTTTGATAATTTCCTTTCCGCTTTCACAGATTTCTTCACCGTTGAGTATTTTTCTCATTTTTTAATGCGTAGCTAGCTTTCGGATCTAACCGGTCCGTAATCGGAGGTTAAGAATCACTGGCAAGTCAGTCTTTCGTTCAGCGCGCTCCTGTGCCCCGCCCAACCTGGTTATCGACATCAGCTATCAGGTCTAACCTGAAACCCCAGGTGTCTGTCGCCTGCCTAGTCAGTCATACAGATGTGCAATCATCCCCTCTAAACGAGAAAATCATATTTCCCCTGCCATTTACTATATTGAATCAATGTGCTTCGCAAGGTAGTTTGAAACCTGTCGAATCAAGCTGAACGGTTTGCAAGTTACAGTACAATATGAGCAATAAATAAATATTCAAGAAAAATGATTCAACAGAATAGAGGCGCCTTGAGGTAAGCGTTCATCTGAGATACAAAAATGGGCAAGCGAAAGATGTCACTGTAGTATATGAAAACCAATCTGCACATAGTACTGTAGTCGACCAGGTTACGTGTTGCTTGTTGCTCGCTGCTTTTGCTTTACTATTTTACTGTTAATAAACGCTGCTTGCTACGAACATTACATTTTTGGCGACGAGTGATCTGGACTCATGGCGCACAGTTCTGGCCCCGCACCGCCGTCTCACTTTCTTGAGCATCCTGGTGAGCCAGTGATTCCTTTTCGTACGTGGGTTCGCATTTTCGAGAATTACCTCATTGCTAATTTCCCGTCTAAATTATGCGAGGAACGAAGGAATGCACTCTTGCTGAATCTGCTTGGTACCGAAGGAGCGGTTGTTCAAATTTTTTCCTCTTCCAGATCCTACTTACGCTGCAACTTTGGAAGCTTTGGAACGTTTGTTTACGCCTAAGATAAGCGTTTGCGCCGAGAGACATCGATTTCGTAAAAGATGTCAACTGCCAGGCGAAACTGTCGATCGTTACCTTGCTACTCTTCGTGAAATGGTTTCATTATGTTCATTCGGTCAGCTTGAAAATGAAATGATGCGTGATCAGCTTATCGAAGGTATTTCTTCTTCGAACATTCGTGAGCATCTACTTTCTATTCCTGACCTTACGCTTGAAAAAGCTGCTCTTGTTGCTCAACAGATGGAACTAGCGAAGAAGGAAGCAACGTCTCTTTCTGCTCCGCATATAAATGCTGCCGTAAAGACGACGACTTCGCTGCGCTGTCGTCGATCGAGCAATCAAAATGTTGCTGCTCCGCATTGCTTTCGTTGTGGTGCGACTTCTCACTTGGCAAACTTCAGTAAGTGACCTGCTAAAGAATTACAGTGTAGAAAGTGCAGAAAAGTCGGTCATTTTGCGAAAATGTGTCGTTCCGATTCGTCAGGGAAGCAGACTAAAACTGTACATTCCCTGTCAAGTGTTCATCTTGTTGATACGGACTGAATTTATGTGCAGGTTAGCATAACATGTGCTGGAAAATGTTGTGTGCTTCAGGGTATGCTGGATACTGGTTCAACTGTTTCCATGTTGCCGGAAACCATGGTTCGTCAGCATTTTGCGTCCATTGAACTCAGTGCACCTATGATGTCACTTGTTACGTACACAAAATGTAATTTGGTTACATTAGGGTGTTTGCCTGCACTTGTGCATTACAGAGGCAGAACGGCTTCGATGAACTTTTTTGTTGTTCCTTCAGGTACACCGTTACTGGGCATGGACCTAATTGCGTCATTGAAAATTGGCATCAGAGGACATCGCGTCATTTCTTCAGTAAATAAGACTCTCAGTCCAAGCACTGCTATCCCGAGCATAAAGAACTTTGTTCATGAACTTAAATTGCGCACTGATGTGAAACCAGTGCAGCAGAAAACGCGTCGCCTGCCACTGTCTGTCTGAACTGCTGTTTCGGCGGAATTGCAAAAGTTATTGGAAGGCGGTGTAATTGAACGTATAAATGCTTCCGAGTGGGCCTCTCCCATCGACGTTATACAAAAGAAAAGTGGTGGTATTCGACTTTGCGTTGACTTACGCGAGCCAAATAAGGGAGTAATCGCTGATCGTTTTCCGTTACCACATATAGACGACCTCTTGCTTCGATTCCATTGTTCATCTATGTTTTCTGTACTGGATCTAAAAGCTGTTTACAATTAGCTAACGCTCCATGAGAACAGTCGTGATCTCACTACATATATTACTCAGGATAGTCTTTTTCGATTTCGACGCGTACCGTACGGCTTAAGTTCTGCCCCTTCTGCATTTCAAAAGATAATGACAGGAATTCTCCACGGACTCCCTGGAGTTTTGTGTTACTTGGATGATATAGTTGTTTTTTGGCAAATCGGATGCTGAACATGATCATCATCTGAGCAGTGCTCTTCGCCGCTTAAAGCAGCATGATGTCGTATTGAATGAATCGAAGTCCAAATTGCGCCTAAAAGAGCTCCTGTTCTTAGGCCATAAAATATCGATTGAAGGAATTCATCCTGACATGTCTCGCATAACTGCTTTTTCGGAGATGTCTTCCCTGAAGGATCCACAGCAATTGCGTTCCTTTATTGGATTTTTCTCATGGTATAGCAAATTTATTCCTAATTTTTCTACTGTAGTTCATCCGCTATGTGAACTGATTCAAACAGGAAACGCCTTCTCCTGGACGAAGGAAGCACAAGACTGCTTTGACAAACTGAAAACTCTGTTGTTGGAAAGTCCAGCATTAGCCTTATTAGATCCTCATTTACCAGTCGTTGTCACGACCGATGCGTCTGACATTGGAATTGGTGCGGTTCTATCGCAGCGTTACTCTTGCGGAACTGAGCGAACAGTTGCATTCGCTTTGAGAACGTTAACGCCAGCTGAACGGAAATACTCCATCGTCGAGAAAGAAGTACTTTCCTGTGCATGGGCTGTACGGAAATGGCGCCCTTGGTTATGGGGCACACCATTCGAACTGCACACGGACCAAAGAGCTTTGTTCATTACAATTCATTACCTGAGTTCATTACAAGCCAGGTGTCCTGTTCAACTACATCGCCTGTACATATAACCTGCACATAGAAGATATACAGTAGTGTGTGTATGTGCATACGTGTCTGTGAGGATGCTCCGGGTTGTTGCGCTTTATTAAAACGTTGTATTACGCCTGGACACTACATATTTTGGCGACGAGGATCGAACTCGCATATCTACAATGCAAGCCTCGTTCTCCCCTCCATGCTCATTCCTAGAGCATCGCGGCCAGCCAACGATCGACTTTCGAACGTGGATCCGCTCGTTTGAAAATTACATTCTCGCTGCTTTCCCTGGAAGGATCTCGGATGAACGGAAACGTGCAGTTTTACTGAATTTCCTCGGTACAGAGGGCCTACGCCGGTTCTACTGTTTGAAGGTGCAAGATGACACATACGACAGTGCAGTTAAAGCGCTTACTGCGTTCTTCACGCCCAAGGTCAATGTGTGCGTCGAGCGCTATCGATTTCGTAAACGCACACAGGAAATCGGTGAGCCTGTTGATTTTTACGTCGCTGACCTAAAGGAACTGGCTGCAACTTGTGCATTCGGCACGCTGGAAGACGAGCTGGTACGTGATCAATTGATAGGAGGTACTTCGTCAGCGGCCATCCGCGAAAAACTTCTTGCAATCGATGACTTAACGCTAGAACAGGCCATCACCATAACACGGCAGATGGAAACTGCTAAGAAAGAGGCCTCCTGTTTGCATGGTGCGACCGATACTAACGACGTCAATGCGATGAAACTGCAGAAGCAGCCACCTTCGCTGGCTACGGAAACCAGTCCGCTGAAATTTTCTCCTCGCCCGCCGTCAGCGAAGCAATGCTTTCGTTGTGGATCTGCTGTGCATCTGGCGAATGCAGCAGAATGCCGTGCTCGCAACTTACAGTGCCGTCGCTGTGGAAAGGTTGGCCATCTGGCTGGAATGTGCTGATCGCAACAGAAGCAGCAGGCAGCAGGAAATTCAAGTTCAGTTACTGAAGTTCTGGAAGTTGATCAAGTGAGTAAATCGAATTGCCTCTACGTTACCATACAAGTGTCCTACAGTGACTGCTGCTGTTCATTGGACTGCTTGCTAGATACAGGCTCTCCCGTCTCAATTATTCCGCTGTCGCTTTGGGAAAGGAATTTCCCTTCCGCCTGCCTCCAGCCCCCGCGTGTTAAATTAACTTCCTACTGCAAACAGCCTGTACCTATAGTGGGATGCTTTGAAGCCCAAGCAAGGTATAAAGACAGGTCTGCGTCTACAACTTTCTACGTAGCGCAGTACGGAAAACCTTTGATTGGTATGGACCTAATTTGCAGCCTTAACATAAGCATTCACGGATCAAGCGTTGTGTCACATATACTCTCCACTGGCCCCGAGTTACTGGCGAATGCAACACTGAGGAACTATGCTCACAAGGTAAAACTTAAGACTAACATCAAGCCAGTCCAGCAAAAACTACGCAGACTGCCACTGTCGCTCCGAGAAGCTGTTTCGAAAGAAATAAAGGAACTTTTCTGTCTCGTTCCCCGTCATACTGTAACTTCTGGGTATGACGTCATCCACACGCTGATTGGCCCGTTATTTTTTGGAGACATAGGTGGCGCCACCGGCGCATTTTGCGACGTATGCGCGAAATTGACGAATACTCGTCGACTGATGTTGGCAGTCGTTTTCGCCAATACCTATGCCTAGACCGAAACAACCGATTTTTCATGTGCGCTCTGCTTTCATGCAGGTCGACTGATGATGGCAGTCGTTTTCGCCGATACCTAAGCTTAGACCGAAACACAACCGATCTTTCCAGTGCGCTCTGCTTTCATGCAGGTCGACTGATGAAGGCAGTCGACTTCCCTGATACCTAAGACCACGAGGCAAACATGATCCCCGTTTAGGTCTAGGCTTAGGCTTTAGGTCTAGGGAAGTCGACTGCCTTCATCAGTCGACCTGCATGAAAGCAGAGCGCACTGGAAAGATCGGTTGTGTTTCGATCTAGGCTTAGGTATCGGCGAAAACGACTGCTATCATCAGTCGACGAGTATTCATCAATTTCGCGCATAATACATCGCAAAATGCGACGGTAGCGCCACCTATGTCTCCAAAAATAACGGGCCAATCAGCGTGGGGATGACGTCATACCAGGAAGCTACAGTATGACGGGGAACGAGGCAGAAAAGATCCGAAATAAATAAACTGCTCAGCCAAGGCATCATCGAACGAATTGATGCCTCCGAATGGGTGTCACCAATCGTTGTGGTTCGCAAGAAGGATGGTAACATCCGATTATGCGTCGACCTGAGAGAACCGAATAAAGCAATTGTGCCGGATATGTTTCCCTTGCCCCATATTGACGATTTACTGCTTTGTTTTAAAGGCGCCACCGTGTTCTCAGCACTGGATCTTCGCTCGGCTTATCACCAGCTAGTCCTTCACGAAAACAGCCGGGATTTGACAGCGTTCATCACTGACGAGGGGCTATTTCGTTTCTGTCGCGTACCATACGGCCTGTGTTCGGCACCCTCAGCATTCCAGAAAGTCATGTCCGACCTCCTCCGAGGTTTACCTGGTGTTGTCTGTTACTTAGACGATATCGTCGTTTTTGGTAAAACCAAGGCCGAACATGATAAAAATTTAAGCTCGGCTCTTCAGCGCATACGGCGTAGTGGCTTAGTACTGAATGACGCAAAATGCAAGTGGAGTCAAAACGAAATTTTGTTCCTTGGCCACCATATTTCGCCTGCGGGCATACGCCCTGATTTTTCAAGAACAGATGCTGTTCTCAACGCCCCCAGCCCAACAAATTTACAGTCGCTCCGTTCTTTCATCGGAATGATGAATTGGTATGGTAAGTTCATTCCAAATTTTTCTTCGGTTGTTGAGCCGTTACGCTCGTTAGTTCGGACTCCAAGTAGTCCGTTTTCTTGGGGTCCAACCGCTGAGAAAAGTTTCCAGAAGCTCAAACAACTTTTGCTTGAAAGTCTCGCTTTGGCTCTATTTGATCCTGCCCTCGAGACAATTGTGACTACCGATGCATCTGACGTGGGAATAGGTGCGGTACTTTCGCAAGCACAATATGATGGTAACGAACGAACTGTCGCGTTTGCTTCACGTACTTTATCTGCCGCCGAACGTAAGTACTCGGTTGTGGAGAAAGAAGCCTTAGCATGTGTATGGGCTGTAGAAAATGGCGGTGCTGGCTTTGGGGTAACAAATTTACACTGTACACCGACCAACGGTCCCTGACTGCGCTGTTCACTAGTAAGGGAGCCGATCGAGCTAGCCTACGCATTGCACGTTGGTCAATGAAGCTAATGGGCTTTAATTATGATGTCAAGTACAAGCCAGGCTACGTTAACGTGGTAGCCGATGCTCTTTCCCGTTTGCCAGTGGTTGACTCGTATGGAGTTGCAGAATACGAAGAAGACGTCGTTGCTCAAATCACAAGCGAAATACCTGCTGTAGCCCCATCCGAACTTGCTGACGCGACGTCTAAATGCCCAGTACTAGCGCAAGTACTGCGCTATATGGAAGTTGGTTGGCCTGACAATGAGAAAGCCTTAAGTAGTGAATTGTTGTCATTCTATCGCGTTAGATATGAACTTGCTGTTCAGAATGGTTGCATAATACGTGGAACCGGAAGACTTGTCATCCCAGAAGCACTGCAAACTTCGTTCATGGCGCTCGCCCATGAAAGCCATCAGGGGATCGTCCGCACGAAAGCAAGATTACGCCATTTGTTCTGGTGGCTGAAGTTGGACACCGCAGTAGAAATGTACGTACGGAACAGCTCCGTTTGCCGAACGTTGGACAAAACTGCTGTACAATACAGAGCTCCGCTAAATCCAGTCCCATTGCAAAAGGCTGCCTGGGAGAAACTAGCTATCGACATTGTTGGACCACTACAAAACGCACGCTATGGTGAGCGATTTGCAATTACTCTCGTTGATTACTATAGTAAGTGGCCCGAAGTTAAATTTTCTCAGAACGCGACAACTAAGGATGTGATCCAATTTCTGAAGGAAATCTTCAGTCGTGAAGGCCTGCCAAGTGAAATAGTCTCCGACAACGGTGTGCAGTTCATTTCGAACGAGTTCAAGCAATTTCTTAACAATCATGCCATACGCCATTGCCGAACGTCCCTGTACTATCCGCAGGCAAATGGCGAAGTAGAAAGATTCAATCGTGTCCTCAAAGACTGCTTGCAACTAGCTACGCGAACGGGTCGATCAAGACCGGAAGTTGTTTCTGAGTTCCTAATGCACTATCGTGCGACCCCGCATGCGGTGACTGGTGAGACGCCATCACTTTTATTACACGGACAAACGCTGAAGACGAAGTTGGACTCCCCCTTCAGCTGCTTCCCATGCTCGAAGCCGGACGAAGCACTTCGTCAGAAAGTTGTAAAGAAACAACAGCACATGCGAAGCTACTGTGATCGACGAAGGGGAGTTCGCCTCCCAAATTTCAAACCGGGCGACATGGTTCGAATTCGGTTGCAGAGAACACATGGGAAAGGACCCGCATTTTCTAAGCCAGTACAGATTTCGTCCAAGGTAAACTACGCCACGTACAAGCTCTGCGATGGCCGAGTTTTCAACGCTGCAAACTTATCGCGCTGAGTGATTATGTACTTTCCCGAACAGGAAGGGAATGTCCTATTCAACTACATCGCCTGTACATATAACCTGCACATAGAAGATATACAGTAGTGTGTGTATGTGCATACGTGTCTGTGAGGATGCTCCGGGTTGTTGCGCTTTATTAAAACGTTGTATTACGCCTGGACACTACACCAGGCTCTTTGAACGTCGTAGCGGACGCTTTATCTCGCCTACCTGCTCCTTGCACTGATGGAAACGAAGACAATGACACTGAAATGGTGCACAAATTTCGAAGGACTTACTCGCTCTTAAGTACGACGACTTCGTTGAAGCTACGAAGAACTGTCCGGTATTACGACAAGTCATTGCATGCGTAGAGAATGGTTGGCGAATCCGCTTGAAAAACGTAGAGGACCAGCTACTTCCGTACTTCTGAATCAGATGGGAACTCGCTGTACAGAATGGCTGCTTAATCCGTGGTAATCACTGAATTGTTGTTCCTCAATCCTTGCAAACACTTCTGATTTCTTTGGCTCATGAAACGCATCAATTGATAGTACGAACTAAAGCACGCCTGCGAGAGCTCTACTGGTGGCCAGCTATGCATGCTCAGGTTGAATTATTTGTTAAGAACTGCTCTACGTGTCAGCAAATGGATAAAACAGTTACGTTGTTTCATCCTCCGCTACAGCCGGTGCCGCTTCCCTCTGCAGCATGGGAAAAGCTTGGAATCGACATTGTCGGTCCTTTAAATGGAATGCCGTATACACAATATTTTGCTGGTACCATGATTGATTACTACAGTAAATGGCCAGAAGTGCACTTTTGTCAAAGGGCCACTACAAAGGATGTACTGAACTACTTGCACGAAGTATTCAGCCGTGAAGGTTATCCGACTGAAGTGGTTACTGATAACGGTACTCAGTTCACGTCGTACGAGTTCAAACGTTTTTTGAAGGAACGCGGCATTCGCCATTGTAGGACGTCTCTTTATTACCCTCAGTCCAATGGGGAAATTGAACGTTTCAATCGAGTACTCATGGATAAGTTACAAGCAGCAACTATTGGACACCTTTCAAAGGCGGATACGGTTATGCAGTTCCTCATGATTTACAGGGCGATACCGCATTGCGTTTCTAGAGAAACGCCGTCGTTATTAATCCATGGAAGAACCCTCCGGACAAAGTTACATGCGACAATGATGCCTGACGTTACCGACGACATTGTCGTGCGTTCTAAGGTCCTCGCGAAGCAGGATTATATGCGTTGATATGCAGACAGGTGAGAAAAATTGAGGCTACCTGACCTAGACTCTGGAGATACGGTGCGTGCCCGCCAGCCAGGTTCAGTTACTAAACCTCGTTACTTTCAGCCGCTTACTGTACAACGTCAAGTTGGAAAGGCTACTTACAAATTGTCTGATGGACGTATTTGGAACGCTGCTAATTTACTTCCTTGTAAGGCTTTCGAGCGGGACAAGGAAATGTAGTATATGATAACAGACCTGCATATACTTAGTACTGTAGTAGACCAGGTTACGTGTTCTTTGTTGCTCGCTGCTTTTGCTTTACTATTTTACTGTTAATAAACGCTGCTTGCTACGAACATTACACTCACAAAGAAGTAAAGGTAATGCAGAAATGAGCACATTGGCATAAGGAAAACAACAAATAACAGGGTGAAATGCCTACTGGCAGGAAAAGTTTACAATGCAAGTCACCCTGAGTGAGAGAGAGAGAGAGCGTGTGTGTAAAAGAGAGCGAATCGCTATATTGATTGTTCACAGAGTAACATATGTACATAGGCAAAGCAGTTAAACCCCTTTAAGTGCTCTGCACTAGAAATATCTCATCCTCATGAACCCTACTGTTATGCACAAAATAATTCTTACAGTGGCATGCTAGATTAGCCATCATTTCCAATGCTTTCAGCTGCATGAAACACAATGACGAATTCGTTATGTGAACGAACAGCAGTGATTTTAACTGTCCCGAGAAGTTCTTTTCTTCCTACGTCAAATCCTTGTCACAGAACGAACAATCCGATCGATGGGCTGAGCGGAAACAGCTAGAAACTTGGTAATCATTCTTAGTGTAGCCCTCTGCCAACAGGCAACGAAAGAGTCGTTTACTTGTCCGAAACAGAAGTCAAAACCAACATGACACATCGCAGCTACTCTCTCCCTACCGTCACTCTTCCTGATCGTCAGGACATCTCTACTCCCGCATTCTACGTACGCGTTACATTAGCATGCCCGCTGTATACATCCAACAGCTTACCGCTAATCGTCTTGCCGTAATTGATTAGGCAGTTGCCGCCTACATGGTACCATTTGACTATATCTTCGGCTGACCTGCTTGCTTTTGCAGCAGTGCTCCGGATATCCCTGAGAAGTCTGCAAAGTTGGCAAAACGCCAACGATTGCATATCACCATAGCCGATGATTTCGTACGACTTCAGCCAGTCAAAATACTTCAAGTACTCTTCCGTGTCATTGTCCAGCTGGCGCAGATATCTGGCAAGCTCTTCGGCGGTCGGGAAGTCATCCGCGGCTATGAAGCTTCCGTTGGGGAGGAAGGGCTCAACAATACGGCGACTGAGCACCACAGGGACAACGCTATATCTCAGGGCATTAAATACCTTTTCCGTGACGTAGTCTTTGCACACGCTGTTCTCGAAAGCCAGAATAAACTTGTACTCTTTTCGCAACATGTTCAAGCACTTTTCGCTCTGTTTCTTGGGGCAGTATAATGGTCCACACCTGCCATAAATATCGACGCGTACGTACTGCTGTAATGCTCTGATGTAGGTATGTCTTCCGCTGAGTGGCCTGCAATTGCTGACAAAAGCTGCCACCAGACGGCGCTTGTGCAATAGTATTCCTTCTATGAATTCCACCGACAAAAAATTTGTTTTCTCCTTCTGCGTTCTTCTCACCCATCCATATGGAATGTGCACATCTGAATCTCTTCTGTAAGTCATGGTGAGAGTGAAAAAATTTCTCGCAGTCAAATTAAGGTTGACATTGTAAGGCGACTCTAGCAGAAAGAAAACATAATGCAAGTGCGATGGTCTTCTCGCCGGCAGATCCAGGGGATCAATGTCGCGTGGATGAAAAAGGACAGCATTGCTGGTTTTCAGCTTTTCCCTGTCGTTCGTAATTTCACATGAAAGTTCAGGACACAAGCGAAAGTCAGTACTGTTCAGTGGTCTCCCAAAAAACGTGGTCCAGTCCAGGATTGTCACGTGAGTCACAAAGTAGCGTTTAAAGATTTCGATGTTATTGAAAGGCGATCTGAGCCCGCAGTTGATCATCAGAATACAAAGTAAGGCGCCCAGAGAAAGGGTCGCCGGGAGACGGCGAGAAACTGAGATTTCATTCATTCGTTTTACTACCATTCGGCGCCTTGTCTCCGCATGGCCAATATCCGCTTGGATGGAGAACTGGCAGCTTCTAAACGTGTATTAGATAACTGGCGAGTAATTCAGGGATGCCACTGAGGGAGTTATGGTAACTGAGTTGATGTTTATGATTCGCAGGTTTGCTTAAACCCAGCTGATTTTCATTGAGTATCAGCGGATGTACAACGTGTTGTTTGCGATAGGCTATCGCGGCAGATCTTGTGCTATTTAAAGGAGCGATAAGCCAGTGCGGCGACTCGGCCGTGGAGTGCATTGCGGCGCGGAACATCCACTTCCGTCCTGTGTTCTTGAGTAAATCCTTTGTCCTATTGCGAGTTATCGGCTGCGTGCGCTCAAGCTCGTACTGGACATATTTCTTACAAAACGTTTACAATTGAGAGTCCCACACTGGTTCACTGCAAAGTTGTCTTTATTTGCACGCACGGTGACCGGGATGAGTGTGTTCAATGATTAGCAATCTTTTGCTCTTTCGGTGAATTGCAGCCTTGGTCTTTCAGACAGCTGATCTTCAGTTCGATGGAGTCGCTAGATAAGAAGCGGTGATATGCAGGCGAACAGATGAGGCTATTATGACGTCCAGAAGGGCTTGTTCGCTTTCTACTGTTGCGAATCAGGTTGTTGGTTGATAAGGGCGTTTTTCCGCTTTCGGGAACTTTGCTCACTAGTTCACTAGGTAGATTGGAAGATCAGTGCCATAAGTAACCAGCGAGGGTGCATATCACCTCCCTGACAGTTGACCTCCCCTACGATTACCTTCCCGACAATATGTTTACTGATAGTTCACGTGACCGGCAGTTTACCTGACCGAATGTTGACCTTCCCGAACATGTACTGCCCTAACGTTCAGCTTCCCGAACGATCACCTGCCTGAACGTTCATTGGAGCAAAATTTCAATTTCTTCTCCTCTCATGGTCTATGTCACCTTCCCATGATGGCTGTCGTTTTCGCTGATACCTAAGCTTAGACCTAAACACAACCGATCTTTCCAGTGCGCTCTGCTGTCGTGTTGGTCGACTGATCATGGCTGTCGTTTTCGCCGACATCTAAACCAGAACCAGTGACGCTTTTGCGACGTACCTTCCCGTAGGCTAGCGCTGCTATTCACAGTAACTGTACGCCACGTGAACCTAAGCCAAAAACTAGAAGCAGTGATGCACTTATGACTTTACGAAGCCTAGTTTGATGCTATTATAGTATTAATACATTTCATTTGTACAAGGTCCTTTACTAGAGCAACATGTAGAAATACCGATAAAATGTGAGTACAACCTATGTCACTGTAATGCAATAAGATGCGCGACATTCACAATTACATCGGGAGATTGTGTGCAATTGCACGCAGGTAGTCCACTACTTCTGGTCGCTGTTCACGATTCATAATTATGTCTATGAGTCGTTCTTCTCGACGAAGAACGCTAGCATTTCTTCTACGGAGTTGCTCACCTTTTGAATACGCTCACATTGCATTTCAACTTTGCGTTGCTCTCTTTCGATTTCTTCTACAATACGGTAGACACCGACATGGGCACCACCTACTAGGTTTTCCCATCTTCTGTGCCATCCCTCCAGAGTATTTTGCGTTCGCGGCAACGCGTTTAGAACGCACTCGTGCACAGACCACAGATGGGCGGGGGGAAGAGCACCACTGTTCGACATACGGTACCATTTCGTAGCCGCTTTCTCACTTCACCTCTCACATAAACTTTCTCAAACCAATCCATCAATTCCTTAGCCTCATCAGGTATCTCTAGCCTTAATAAATCAAAGCTTTCAGGAATTTCATCTTCTGAAAGGAAGGCTAGCGCAAATAAACATCGGATTTTTGATTTGAAATCATCGTCATTACTGTATCGCGTAACCAGTCCGCTAGATTGAACTTTCCTAAAGATGCACTGAGAAAAATGAAAATACCACGCTTTGTTAGTCGCTCCATGAAATACTCTCCTACACGCATTGATCACGGCCAACTCCAAGTCTGTCATTATTACCGTGGTCTCAGAAGAACTTCAATTTCTCCTGTGAACTCCAGCAGCTCGTCAAACAATCGGTTATAAAGCTCTTCATCTTTCCCACTCATTAAGGCATAAACCAGTGGACAAGTTTTGTAGTTATCTGCACCAACGGAAGCGTGAATGGTGTACAGCTGGTAAAACACCGTCGGCACTGTTTTGAAAGTACCATCCATAACCCAAAACGATGCGTTTGCCAGTTCTTCAACGCTATTCACAGTGATGAAAAGTAGCAGCCTTCCTTCCGGAATGACAGCATCCTTAATCAGCAATCGCCCACAGCCCGACGTGTTTTCCAAAATAGAGGAAACATTAACATCCGCCAGCGTCCACGGTTCAGCTGGCCTTTGTCCTCGACGAATTCTATGTATTGTTTGCCGGAGGGCATCTGCCAAAGGTAACTGAGCCGAAACGCTTGAATGTGCCGATGTCGTGCATGATTGAATTATTTGACACGGCAAATCCCTTGTATTTCTCGCGTGCTCTTTAACTTCCACAACTGCCTTCAGGACACCTTTTCCACTCAGTTTTGGTAGGTGGTTGTGCTCTGAAGATGACATCAGGGATCTTTTCTGCCTCGTTCCCCGTCATACTGTAACTTTTGGATATGACGTCATCCCCACGCTGATTGGCCCGTTATTTTGGAGACATAAGTGGCGCCACCGTCGCATTTTGCGACGTATTATGCGCGAAATTGACGAATAATCGTCGACTGATGATGGCTGTCGTTTTCGCCGATACCTAAGCCTAGACCGAAACACAACCGATCTTTCCTGTGCGCTCTACTCCTGTACTCGTCGACTGATGATGGCTGTCGTTTTCGCCGATACCTAAGCCGAGACCGAAACACAACCGATCTTTCCAGTGCGCTCGGCTTTCATGCAGGACGACTGATGAAGGCAGTCGACTTCCCCGATACCTAACACCACGAGGCAAACGTGATCCCCGTTTAGGTCTAGGCTTAAGTATCGGGGAAGTCGACTGCCTTCATCAGTCGACCTGCATGAAAGTAGAGCGCACTGGAAAGATCGGTTGTGTTTCGGTCTAGGCTTAGGTATCGGCGAAAAGGACTGCCATCATCAGTCGAAGAGTATACGTCAATTTCGCGCATAATACGTTGCAAAATGCGACGGTAGCGCCACCTATGTCTCCAAAAATAACGAGCCAATCAGCGTGGGGATGACGCCATACCCGGAAGCTACAGTATGACGGGGAACGAGGCAGAAAAGATCCGACATCAGTATGTGCATCTACAACTCCAGTAACTGCTCGAGCATTGCAGTACAGCGATTTCCTGCTCTCGCAGCACCAATAGTATTTGTCGACCACGAAAAAGTAGCCATGCACAGTTAACTTAGCACATCATCGCAGGGAAGGAACAAGTTCACATACATATTCCATTATACCGCAAGAAGCACAGTAGCTATAAATACAAACGTCGTGCATCAAGTAAATGTCAAGCACATTGCTATCTCTCTTACTCTAAAGTCAGCCAGTCAATCCTCTACCGCCACACAGACTCTTCTAAGAGATAACAATGAAGAACCAATCACTCTTATCAAGATTCAAACCGATCAACACCTCACAGCCTCGCATAAAAGCTACAATGACCATTCAGGAAGTTCACGTTCGGGAAGGTCAACATTCGGTCAGGTAAACTGTCGGTCACGTGAACTGTCGGTAAACATATTGTCGGGAAGGTGATCGTAGAGGAGGTCAACTGTCGGGAAGGTGTACACCACCGAACCAGCGATAATAGTAATGAACGAAAGTTTGGAGAGTGGAACAATCGAATGACAAGGATTCTGCAAGCTTGGTTTTCAGATAACTTTGTCAGAGCATATATACCTGCAAGTTTTACTGCTAATGCAGTTTTGCAAATTGTCTAAAGTTCCTTTCAATTAGAGAATATGTATGTGCAAGTGTCAGCAAGCATAATCGTTTGCAAAATCCAAATGGAACGTACGATAACGCGCTCATGCTGCGAGATTCACTTAAACTTCGCCTGCCTTCCGCTGCTACAACTCGTGGTACTATTATGCTTTATGCAGAGCGACTCTTCATTTGTTCTTAGCTGTGAGTGGTATTTTCAGCGCAAACGTTTTAATTTCATTGAACGAATGTTTCAGTTTACTAGCGCAGTGAACCGGAGCACAAGTAGGGCGCACTTAGGCATAGATTGACACATCCGCTTTAGTTGATTGGCCGTATAACGGAGATTGTCTACTTTCTGCCGTTCACGCGCGCCGAGCTATTGCAGTTGGTCTCCAAGGAATTGCAATTTTGGAAAGCCAAGGCCGAAAAGAAGCACCGCATTGAGTTGGTATGGAGTCAGGACGTGCTGAAGTTGCTAGCCGACGGCTACAACGTGCGTTACGGTGCCCATTCAATTCAGCATGAAGGGGAAAGTCAAGTTGTCAGCAGGTTGGCCTCTGCCCGCGAACTTTCGCAGATGGACCCAGGTTGTCGAGTCCAAATTATGGTCAAAGAGTCGCCGGGTTCCCGGAAGAGGGAGCTTCACTTGGACATTGACAGCAGGAACAAGGAGTCGCTGCTGCAACGATTCCAGTCGTTTGCCCATCTTTGAGTAATACCGGCTTTCCATTTGCGCCACTTGTTCAGTAAACGCATACCCGACAGCGTGCTGCATCCGGATGTGTAGTCCATAAGCACCTTTATAATTCAGCGGGTAAGGACGTTTTGAAGTTCCTACTATGTACCAATAATTTGTTTGTAGTTTCTTAAGCTTGTTCATGGATTTGCGACGGAAAAGCTAATTTGGAATCTCCGATAACGACACGTTTAATAATGGCAGCAGGTCAGCTGGTTAACATCTAGTGAGAATGTATTAATAGAAGGTGAACCTACACATCAAGTGTTGTGGGCGCCAAATATATTCGCCGCCTGAGGGGACGTCCTCAGACTGGCTTGGAAGATTTCTGCCTTTGCTTCGCATTAAATCCCAACAGAGAAACAGACTAATCGGGTCTTTTTGGTTTGTACCCCGGCATTGCTCGAGTGGACCGCCCAGACCCGCCCCCGTTGTCTACGTAATCCTGCATGACCCGCTCCCGATATTGTTTGCGAACCTCTATTGTTTCCGAACCTGGCAACCATAATTTCCTGGTAAAAAATTTGTCTGTCGGTTCTACCCAGGCAGTAGGGCACCCATGTTACTGTAGGAACGCAGGTTAGCGCGGTATACTTCTGAATTTCTAATTGCCCTAGTACATCTGTTTGAATATTAAATGCTGTGTAACGGGTTTCATGTCTAATTTTGGTCATACTCCAGATTTTCCATTTTGGTGATACCTGAAATAAAACTGCAAATGCCCTACCAGCGGATGGATGGGAGCTTATTAGAAATATCACATATCAAGTCCTACCGTAGCTTTCGGAACTAGCGTATTCGGAAATCTACGATACGCGTTTTCATCCTGTGATATTACTGATAATTACCTACCCATCCGCTGGTAGGGCATTTTCAGTTTTGTTACAGGTATCATCAAAACGGGAAAGCCAGAATATGACCAAAATAATGTCGTAGTACATCTTAACAACCCAGGAGAATGAGCATAGACAGTAGTACCACGCGGAAAGTTTGTTAAAAATAACAATGTGGGCATTCTCCGTCTTGAGAGAACCTGCTCCTGAGTGCGTGCCATGGTTTTACATATCGCTGATGACCGAGCTTAGTTCGGTAAGGTAGACATTAGCCCGCGAGGAGTAGGATTACCAGCTGCACTCACACCCCACTGAATTAATGCCAATCTGTCGTTCAGTCAACGCTGTTCACACCGGACTAACTGTATTTATAACCGAATCACCAAAAATGCAGGACATAATAATAAGACCCAATAGTAAAAGTAATAACAATAACACAAACAGCAGTGTCGCTGCTGGATTTGCGAGAATGCAAGAGAACCAACAGCGATTGCCGTTTTTATTCGAACGACAACCGTAATGGCGATAATGGAAGAAAGAAAAGAACGAAGAGTATAGGAAAGAGAGAATGAGATATTGTCAAGAGACGGTGTGGTGGTAAGGACACGTGCTTGATGTATATATTGGTGCCCCGCGCTGTCCCGTCAAGTCGCAGGACACCTGCAGACGGATTGGGTCACACCGCTCCCACGCACGGATTAAAGGTTGAAGGAACGTCGGCACCCTTTTGATGACGTCTTACGCCAGTTGGTAGGATTGTTCTCGCGGACGGTTCACGGGTCACTGCTAAAGCGGCCTTCCGCTTGACAATGGCCTGGATGTGGGGTGCGTCATTCCCGCAAACGGATTAACGAGGGGCAGACATTCCTTGTGCGTCTGCGTAGGGTGATTAAGCAACCACAAGCAGTAATAATAAACACTACAAAATATGTACACAAACTTCACTGGGGAGGCAAATATTGCACAATCGCTTCTAACAGCTTGTAAAACGGGTCTTCACCGTGTTGGAGTCTTCGGCGCCACATGAACTCCCATAAGTAGGAGTCCATCATGGACCGGTGTGCGCCGCACCGGGCTCTATTGCTTCACTTCAGCTGGGCCCATGGCGATTCCACAGCCTGCAAGTGAGCACTTGTCCGTGGGTAAACGAAACCCACGGAATGGTTAACACGCATGTGCGTGTAACCGTACTGCGGCAGGCTGTGGTATGCCCGCCACTCGTCGCTCATGATAGTAGCACCGGGTGCTACATTCTGCCTTATGGCAGAAATGAGCGTATCAGACGAGCGGTCGGGCATAGGAACCATGAAGCATTGACCGGTTTGCAGGCACACACCGGCGAAGACCCATTGCTGTGGGTAGGATTGACCACGGTTATACTTCCTTTTGGAGTAGACCGTCTCGTCCATTTGAACCGTTAGGCCCGGTCCTCCCAAAGGACTCGGTTGGTCACGAGGGTTTCTGCACGACTTCCCTCACCGCCAGGTTCCAGGCGACGACAGAGCTGTGGTTAAGGCCCAACTACTCCTCGACGTCCTTCACGTTGGACCACTCTCGGAACCAATAATACATGAACCGGGAAGTATATGCACCGCTATTCTGGATCCTTAATAGTCACTGTTTACACGTCGGGCAAACACCAGAGCAGGTTTACCTTGCAGCCATGTTCCTGTCCGAAAGGGCAACTCCTTTCCGCAGGATCTCTTATTGCACTTCCACCGGTAAATTCGCCCATCCGTGGTCTGTAAAACTATGAGCGTCCCACAGAGCAGGTTCTCTCCCGATGGAGAATGCCCTGCTCCTGCAGGAACATTACTAGCCCGACTTTTCATCGTGACACGTACAGGCAAGCTCGTCCATGCTCAGCAAAGAAGTCCCTTGCGACATGACCAATGTAGCAAGTTGACTAGTGAAGTGTCACACGAACGCTTTACTTCAGTTCGACAATGATCACACTGTGAAACTTTGCGCCACATATATATATATATATATATATATATATATATATATATGAAGTTGTTTTTCCACGGATTTCTCCCGTTTTTTGCTTCTTGTACGTTGGAAGATCTATAAGTAAACTGACACTGTCTCCCTACCAGCGGATGGATGGGAGTGGTTATGAGAAGACACGGTCAGAAAGCGACGTACAAGTTTTGCTTCAGATATTTCATAACGCTCGAGTTCCGTCTTCAGCGAGCAAGAGCAACTGTTTACTTCGTTGTCAGGTTAAATACGAGTCAGAGGCAAGGGTGGGATTACATGTCAGCTCGGTAGGATGCAACATCTGGTTTTATTAATAATGGCATTCCAAACTTCGCTGACATGTACACCCTTGTCACGATTGATGCAGCTGTTGTGTTTAATGTAAAGGGCTTCTTTGATACGCCGCATGTGGAAGTGATCTTCGCGGCAGAGAATGCGCGGTTCAAGGTCAAGTGAGCATGTGGCACCATGCTCAACCACCGCGGAAGCCTTTATCGCCTCATCCATGATCTTGGTTGGATCGCGGGTTTGGGGTCGTCCACGGCGTTGCGTTGTTAACCCATTGAGTCTTCGTTTCGCGGTCTTGTATCGGGCCAGCGCAGCCGTGTGTTCATGAAATCTGTCAAGTAAAGTTTTGCCCGTTTCTCCTATGTAGAAGGCGTGGCAAGCACATTTGATTTCATAAACGGCGCCTGGTCTCCTATCCAGTGGAACCTTGATCTTATCACTTCGCAACAGGGAACGGAAATTACCAGAACTTTTAAACCGAACATTAAAGTTTAAAGCGTGACCTAGACGTTTAAGGCGCTCCCCTAAACCACTATAGTATGGGACGTATAGAACAGGGTGAAGTAGTAAAGTAGACCTCTGTGGGTTTATCGATGTTTTATGTAATCTACGTTGTATAATAGAGTTAACAAAGTGTTTTGGATACCCATTGTAAGTTAAAGTGGTGGAAATGTGCTTTAATTCTGCATTTAGATACTCCGGGTCACATACCTCAAGTGCGCGGTTTACCATACCGATTACTATGCAAGGTTTAACTGCAATAGGATGGTGGGAAGAGAAATGTAATAATCGGTTGGAGTTGGTCGGTTTTCTATATACGGTCGTGTTTATTCTATTACCTTTTTGATAACCAGTACGTCTAAGAACGGTAACCTACTGTTGCACTCTTTTTCCATGGTTAGTTTAATGTTGTTAGGAAAAAAGGGAATTCAAGTGTTCAAGAAAGGGTTCTTCATTACCTGTTTTGATAATTGCAAAAGTGTCATCAACATATCTTTTGAAAAAGGAAGGTGCAGACCCGCTCTCACAAGTACTAAAGGCCTTCTCCTCGAAGTGTTCCATGAAGATCTCGGCGAGAATGGGCGAGACTGGACTACCCATAGGAGCCCCGTCCTTTTGTGTGAAGAACTTATCCTGGAACCTGAAATGATTTCCTTCTTGCATGCAAAAGGCAACAAGTCTGCTAATATGAAACGGGTTCAATTTAGTTCTTTCATGCAAAGAATCATCTGATTCCAGGATACGGTTAAGGATGTCAATTGTGTGTGCGACTGGTATACATGTGAAGAGGACTTTAACATCGTAACTTACCAAAACATCCTGTCTTTCGAGATATTATTATTATTATTATTATTATTATTATTATTATTATTATTATTATTATTATTATTATTATTATTATTATTATTATTATTATTAATTATACTTTGATCGAAAATAGCTTTCCGGATTTTGAACGTTCTGGATTTTTAGCGTTCGGGATTTTCACTTTCAGGCTTCTGAAGGCGACCACATAGTGCCAAGCTTAACTTCCTTCACTGTGATAATATGCTCAGATGTTGTTTAATTTGCTGTTTACGTGATGAACCTTTTCAACGCAGGTTGTTGGCTGAAACACAGCAAGATTTTATCTATTAAAGTTGTCACATTGCTTGATGGGTATGAAGCCACAGGCCAAGATGTTAACTTGATACATAGTCACGTACCTGATAACTACTTTGTACTTACGGAATACGTTCAACCCGTTAACATGAAAACGAAATACTTTATTGGCGGATTTTCCAGGAATCTCCTTTCCTGGTCCTCAGCGGAAAGGACTGCATTCTGCAGATTGCATGTCCAGCGATGAATGCTCATCGTACGTCAGAGTGAGCAATGGCTGATGGAATCCACAGGTGCGTAACCAGTGGGCGTTCAGATATGCAAGCACGTTGGTGCGCTGAGAAAAAAGATCAAGCATTCCTTCATACAAGCGGGAGGTATACAATTCACGTGGGCACCTTCAGAAGCCTGAAGATTAAAAGCCTGAGCGTTCCAAATCCTGAAAAGTGTTTTCAATCAAAATAAAGAAAAATCATATATAATTCAATAATCTTTATTGTTCGTAACGGGAATCTTTTTAGTTACATGTAAGGTCTATTATTTACACTTGCAGAAGGGAAGTTATGGACATCGGGCCGCTGCTGATGATTTTGCTCAAGCATCGTTATCCTCAGTGGGGTTACGGTGTCTTGAGAAATTTGATCAAACTGTTCAAGAACGTACTCTCAGACCTCATACCAATCCATTATTCTTTGATTGGTAATTGTTTTCACCCCTCTTCATAGCTGCAATCATGCATAATAGCCATTCTCATCGTAGAGACTGGGCTGCTGAATGACCCTAGCACGTCTCATGGAAGGATGCCAAAGAACCCACAAATCTTGGGGACCAGGGATTAATTGTAATAGTACATAAGCTATCCTGTTACAACTACGTGCATAATCCTCATGCACTAACTTAGAATTTAATCATCTATGGATATGTATTACTTGTTGCAGTCTGTGACAGCTCTTTAGCGTTCTAAACCTGCAGAAATGAGAGATATAGCTGTACATGACAAAGCGATCATAGACGCGAATATTGACGTGACATCAGAAATTCTACGTGAAACGCGTCAGCGATTACTATTAGCCTACAAGAACAGCTCTGCAGCATTCTAAGACTGTCTGGTAACGAGAAAGAACTGAGGGTAAAATTATCATGAAAGCGAAGAAAGAAAGGCAGGAAAGAAAATGAAAGAGCGCCGTTTCGTTGCTGGAATTCGATTTCTCATAATTCCGGCATTCAGGTTCCATATCCGTCAGGTCTTTCAGATTTTTGGATGTTGAACGTTTAGGATTTTAAACGCTCAGAATTGTGAGCATCCTGATTTTCAGATTTTTTAAACGTTCAGGATTCTAAACGTCCAGGTATCTAACAATCAGGATTTTGATTTTCAGGCTTCTGATAGTAACCCTAAATCACGAGAAAATATATGGATCCTCAGGAGAATCATCAGCAGAGGGCGTGAGTAAGCGATCACAAAATGAATGAAGGATGAACACTCATCATGGTTTTATGCAAAATTGCTTTTCAGTTTTAATTTCCATCAGAATACGTCAGTGAATATCCTTAACGCGAGAAGTAGGCACGGAACTTCTAGGATGTAATGCAAAAGATACAATTATGAGCATTCTTATGGCACAATCCTGGATATATGCCTTTCCTTTTGATTAGTGAAGTGAGCCTCATCCGTGGGCTTTTGGAAACTTCGTTAGGTGCACCAGGAAGCGCTAGGACTCCCTGTCTTCGGCTGCTTCACGAAAATTAACTTTGTGTAAAAGTACTTTTGAAAACTCGTACTCATGAAAAAATGATACGGTATCCTTTTTCAACGATGTTTATTGGGTGTAGCTTTCGGAACTCTCGTGTCCCATCGTCAGCATAGTTCGAAAGGCTCTAAACTCTTGGAACACAGTTGGAAAGGTTATCTTGCTCCAAGAACTCGTACTTTGATCATTTCCTTTCTGCTTTCACGTATTTCTTCACCGTTGAGTATTTTTTCTCATTTTTTAATGCGTAGCTAGGTTTTGGATCTAAGCCGGTCCATAATCAGAGCTTAAGAATCACTGGCCAGTCAGTCTTTCGTTCAGCGCGCTCCTGTGCCCCGCCCAACCTGGTTATCGACATCAGGTGTCAGGTCTAACCTGAAACCCCAAGTGTCTGTCGCCAGCCTAGTCAGTCGTACAGAGGTGTGAGCATCCCCTCTAAACGAGAAAATCATATTTCCCCTGCCATTTACTATATTCAATCAACGTTCTTCGCAAGGTAGTTTGAAATCTGTCGAATCAAGCTGAACGGTTTGCAAGTTACAGTACAGTATGAACAATAAATAAATATTCAAGAGAAAATGATTCAACAGAATAGAGGCGCCTTGAGGTAAGCGTTCATCTGAGACACAAGAAATGGGCAAGCGAAAAATCTCACAAAGAAGTAAAGGTAATGCAAAAATGAGCTCATTGGCATAAGATAAACAACAAATAACTGGACCAACTGCCCACTGGGAGGAAAAGTTTACAATGCAAGTCAGCCTGAGAGAGAGAGAGAGCGTGTGTGTAGAAGAGAGCGAATCGCTATATTGATTGTTCACAGAGTAACATATGTACATAGGCAAAGCAGTTAAACCTCTTTAAGTGCTCTGTACTAGAAATATCTCATCCTCATGAACCCTACTGTTATGCACAAAATTCTTGCAGTGGCATGCTGGATTTGCCATCTTTTCCAATCCTTTCAGCTGCATGAAACACAAAGACGAATTCTTTATGTGAACGAAAAGCAGTGATTTTAACTGTCCCGAGAAATTCTTTTCTTCCTACGTCAAATCCTTTTCACAGAACGAATAATCCGATGGGTGGGCTGAGGGGAAACACCTAGAAATTTGATAATCATTCTTAGCATGCCTGCTGCATACATCCAACAGCTTACCGCTAATCGTCTTGCCGTAATTGATTAGGCAGTTGCCGCCTACATGGTACCATTTGACTATATCTTCGGCTGACCTGCTTGCTTTTACAGCAGTACTCCGGGTATCCCTGAGAAGTCTGCAGAGTTGGCAAAACGCCAACGATTGCATATCATCATAGCCGATGATTTCGTACGACTTCAGCCAGTCAAAATACTTCAAGTATTCTTCCGTGTCATTGTCCAGTTGGCGCAGATATCTGGCAAGCTCTTCGGCGGTCGGGAAGTCATCCGCGGCTATGAAGCTTCCGTTGGGCAGGAAGGGCTCAGTAATACGACGACTGAGCACCACAGGGACAACGTTATATTTCAGGGCATTAAATACCTTTTCCGTGACGTAGTCTTTGCACACGCTGTTCTCGAAAGCCAGAATAAACTTGTACTCTTTTCGCAACATGCTTAAGCACTTTTCGCTCTGTTCCTTGGGGCAGTATAATGGTCCACACCTGCCATAAACATCGACGCGTACGTACTGCTGTAATGCTCTGATGTAGGTATCTCTCCCGCTGGGTGGCCCGCAATTGCTGACAAAAGCTGCCACCAGACGGCGCTTGTGCAATAGGATTCCTTCTATGAATTCCTCTGACGAAAAATTTGTTTTCTCTTTCTGCGTTCTTCTCATCCATCCATATGGCATGTGCACATCTGAATCTCTTCTGTAAGTCATAGTGAGAGTGAAAAAATTGCTCGCAGTCAGTTTAAGATTGACATGGTGAGGCGACTCTTGCAGAAAGAAAACATAATGCAAGTGCGATGGTCTTCCCGCCGGCAGATCCTGGGGCTCAATGTCGCGTGGATGAAAAAGGACAGCATTGCTGGTTTTCAGCTTTTTCCTGTCGTTCGTAATTTCACATGAAAGTTCAGGACACAAGCGAAGGTCAGTACTGTTCAGTGGTCTCCCAAAAAACGTGGTCCAGTCCAGGATTGTCACGTGAGTCACAAAGTAGCGTTTAAAGTTTTCGTTGTTATTGAAAGGCGATCTGAGCCCGCCGTTGATCATCAGAATACAAAGTAAGGCGCTCAGAGAAAGGGTCCCCAGGAGACGGCGAGAAACTGAGATTTCATTCATTCGTTTTACTTCCATTCTGCGCCTTGGCTCCGCATGGCCAATATCCGCTTGGATGGAGAACTGGCAGCTTCTAAACGTTTACAATCGAGAGTCCCACATTGGTTCACTGCAAAGTTGTCTTTATTTGCACGCACGGTGACCGGGATGAGTGTGTTCAATGATTAGCAATCTTTTGCTCTTTCGGTGAATTGCAGCCTTGGTCTTTCAGACAGCTGATCTTCAGTTCGAAGGAGTCGCTAGATAAGAAGCGGTGATATGCAGGCGAAACAGATGATGCTATTGTGACGTCCAGAAGGGCTTGTTCGCTTTCTACTGTTGCGAATCAGGTTGTTGGTTGGTAAGGGCGTTTTTCCGCTTTCGGGAACTTTGCTCACTAGTTCACTGGGTAGATTGGAAGATCAGTGCGATAAATAACCAGCGATAATGGTAATGAACGAAAGTTTGGAGAGTGGAACAATCGAATGTCAAGGATTCTGCAAGCTTGGTTTTCAGATAACTTTGTCAGAGCATATATACCTGCAAGTTTTACTGCTAATGCAGTTTTGCAAATTGTCTAAAGTTCCTTTCAATTAGAGAATATGTATGTGCAAGTGTCAGCAAGCATAATCGTTTGCAAAATCCAAATGGAACGTACGATAACGCGCTCATGCTGCGAGATTCACTTAAACTTCGCCTGCCTTCCGCTGCTACAACTCGTGGTACTATTATGCTTTATGCCGAGCGACTCTTCACTTGTTCTTAGGTGGGAGTGGTATTTTCAGCGCAAACGTTTTAATTTCATTGAACGAATGTTCCAGTTTACTAGCGCAATGAACCGGAGCCCAAGTATGGCGCACTTAGGTACAGATTGACACATCCGCTATAGTGTTCCAGCGTTCACGCAGATAGAACGGACGGGGAAGAACGGGTTCGTGGCACCCTTATCGTTCAAGTTGTGAACACCTGCGGAGATCATTCGATTTGATTATGAGACAACTGACTCACCGTCGCTATGTACAGTGAATATACAAGAAGGGTGTTGTAAGGCTATTTCAGCAACGGCTGGTTAATCATTCGTTCGGGTGGGTCAAGTTGCTGTGGGCATAAACTTTGCCACGTTTGCAATTCGTTTAATCTGTCCTTTGCATTTTAATATCTTCCCAGGCATTGTACATGTACTTGAAATATCAGGACTAAGTTTTTCCCTGCCTGTTCACTGTAAGGTGCAGAACAACTGCATTTTACATGGCCAATTAAGCCCTGCGGTTTATATCACCTGAGATACGAACCTCATCATTTCTGACGAGATACCTTACGTTCACATACTTTTGATAAAACATTCCTTAGTTTCTTTCCCAGTTGACAGGTCCTTTCCCGTGAAGACGAATAGCAAGATTAGCCTTGTTTCACTGGCAGTATATTAAATTCCAGTAGGTTCTCTGTTGTGAGATCTCATGCGAATGATTGACTTTATAAGACGTATGGGTTAATCACTGCTTATAATATTGCAGTAGACGTGCTTGATCTCACTTCTTAGGGTCTCTAGGTAACAGCTATTGAAAGGTCGATTGACCATTCCATGTAATATACCTTTCGTCACGCCACGCGAACGATGAAATGAGAATTGAGTTAGCTGACAGTTCGTTGCTTTTCCGTAAAGCTTTGTTTTGAAGCTGATTGAGCTTCTGGAAACCGCAGAGCCTAGGAAAGATTGTCTTTCATTATTGTTTTTCGATTATGAAAACTATTTTGTTAAGATATTGGATGTTCACAAACTTTAGAAAGCAATCTTCTCCCCGTTCTAAATTATGCTGAGCGTGGCGTTCATTAGCATCCATTGCGTCAGACTTGAGATGCCTGAACAGAAATGATAAGTTGCACATCTCCAGTAACATAAATCGCGTGGAATTACTGGCTAATTTAAATGAAGCTGCTCTGCACCTTACACTGAAAGGCACGGGCATCTCAATGCACTGGTTTCAACAACACCTGGAATGCTTGAGGAAAGAAGAAAATGCCATAATAAATGAGTGGCGTAGAGGTGAGGGAGAACGTCCGTGGTCAATTGACCTAATCATCGTAATGAATAACACGTTAAAAGCACCCCCCCCCCATCTCTGAACACTCCTCTGCTTCATTTGTACTGAAGATTGCTATGCAGAAAAAGCTACGGTCGCCTCTGAATAATTAAAAGGGATCTCTAGGCGCAAAATAACATCGCGATAAGCTCGACAACGGAACTGAGATTGGTGATTTTAGAAAAAACAAACACACTGTCTCTAGTTGCATTCAGACTTTGCAAACGATTATGATGTTTCAGAATAATAGGCAAATGGCATTAAATTAAAGAAAATAGACGAATTTGGAAAGCTGCACCAACAGCACAACTTAAGACATAAATGTTCTCAAGAAGGTACTTGCAAATCAGTATGAGAAAACCTCTGAACTCTGATCGTTGCAGTTCACCACCATGATCACCGTTTATTCCTAGTACTGTTTTTCGTATTTGGGCTGAAAAAGGTGAAGGAATTTTTAATAGTTACAGAAATAAATCATCTCATTGGACAGCAGGCGTAACGAGAAATCTGAAAACTGACATATCGTTACAAGATTACATGTTTTCAACACCAAGGAATGTGAACATTTCCGTCTTCGAAAGAGGCATCTGGATTTTCAGTTCCATCTTTCTCTCTCATAGTCATCCTGTTTCAGGCTGCTTATGTGGCTGAGCGTGCTATTAATATATAGCAACACTGCGGTGCGGTCGTTTCATCGACATGAATAAGGCCGCACCTGCACTGTTTGATGGATAAACAGCGTGGTGAGAGAAAGTGAGCCCCAAAAGCATGAAAAGGTTCTTATTGACTGAGAAGATCAGGCAGTCTCAGGGAGTTAAATTAGTTTTATACTGGAAAATAGTGAAAAAATGAAAATCCAACAACTCTGGTACATGTCAGACATAATCTTACTGACTGATGATCAAATGAACGCATTGCAGAATAACAGTGTAGTATATTTTGCTTGATTCAACAAAGCAATTCACTTACACAAAGATGTACAAGAGTGCACGTCCAGCATGAGCGTAGCCAACTTCGCTTCATCATGTTGCCGCGTCAGGTAACATTGGAGGCGGTTCACCCTTGTCAGCACCAATTGGATGTTTCCCAGGAGTTTCCAAAAGTGCTGGAAGTTCGAAAATTGCTTGAAATAATCAACTTACTCACGGTGAGCAGACTGTTAGCAGGCGCGCTGATTTCGTCGTTCAGGAGGTGGTGTTATGTCCACTCTGCAGGATAACGTTGTCGATATCTGGCAAGGTGCACTCGGTTCTTTTCAGAACGTCCGAGGGCAGCCAAACAACGCAAGATAAGTAACGCCGTCTAAGCCATGCATTTAATAGAGGATTGATTATGAATGCGGAGAAAGCTCACAACTGAGTGTGAACACGTTCGAATAAATTCATTGCGAGCAAAGCAGGGTGCGTCGGTCTGCTACATGGGCGTGCTCAGTGTGGTATGTTTGCATAGTGATGTAGCAATTGAGAAACAGGAAGGAGGGCATTTCCGCACTGCATATAAGAACTGAAATATGCAAATTTGTGTAACCCGCAAAGATTGCTACGCGCTACGTAAACAGCATTCTGATCAAATGAAGGTAAGCTTAAGGGAGCTCCATGTGCAAAGCAGTCAGTAAATTACCCGTGCTCCTGACATGCGTATATATAAATTGAAAACTGCCAGCTAACCTAGCTTGCCTTGCGTGGTCATTGTTCCACGCAAGGATGCTTTGTTCTAGAACGTTCATACATGCTCAGCTATTTGTATAATTGCCCTATACTCATATTCCACAAGCCACTGAATTCATGCATTCACTTATTGTTACCAAAAGACAAATCATATAGTTAATATGAAGTTGTACAGATAGAGACAGACCTTGGTGATAGCTGTCAAATTTCTGGTAATTAGTGCACTACCGTTGAACGCCTCTTCACATACGTAGCAGAAAATCTTATTGTTGAGTATCGAAAAGGTGAATACCGGTGCCTGCAAAATAGCTGGACAATGCTACAGTAACAGTGACCTAATTATGCAACCTGCTGTTTGGGTTCTGCAACTCCCCTGCTTTATGCACGATTTATCGCTTGGAAGCTCATGCAGGAATTAACGCCTGCGCTAATTTTGCGCATCAGACAAGAGATGACGTAGGGAAGGTACTTTCCTAATTGATGCTCAAATTATTGTCCATCTATTTTACAAACGCCAGAGCACTTTTCTTTTGCTTTATTTCGTGAAACTCAGCGGAAATTATGTTACAGCCATATAGCAAATTTTCACCAACTTTCAACTGTTTATTCCTTTGACATTATAATTTAAAATCTGCTGTCACCCTAACGGCTCGAGTTGTGGACTCCATGCAGCTCTGTTCGCTGAAGGTTCTATGTAGAACAGTTGTACCTCTAGTCAATTGCGATTTAAGGGTTTAAAACTTAATAATAGCCATGCAGACTGTTGCATCTTAGCGCCAGGTGCTAACTCGTTGGCGCTTTTGAAGTTCAGTCGAGAAAATTTAGGCTACGGGAGGTCGATGAATATTTTTTGTACGTAGACTTTCTACTCCTAGAGACATAACCGCTCAAACCTCAAGAAAGTGACGCGTCTGAACACGCATTCACCTGCTGCAATTCAAATTCAACCGGTAGAAAGAAAAGTGTCGTTCTCACACTGAAAACGTGCTCACATAAAGGGTGAATGCAGAGGCACATGAAAAACTTTATCTCTTAGCTTCTTACTGTGTGAAAACACAGGATTCAGCTTTTCGTAAAGTGCTTACAAACTTAAGTGCCTATTTATTAATAGGACTTGCTGCTTGCAGATACTGGAAGAATGAAGCAGAAAAGATTCAGCCGTTCAATAGGAGATGAACTTTTTTCACTTCCAATGGTTTCAGAGCTATGTTGACTAAACCATATGAGGTTTCACTGCGTAAGCTATACTTTTACAACATGAAACAGCTGATTTAAAGAGTTGTCCTCGACTCATGTTCTGTGAGTCACGGCATTCCTTTTCCCGAGGCAAATTCCATTCCAGTGCTAATGACGTCTAGTTGTGAATAGTCAGTGGCTGCTATTTGTGCTTTACCCATTAAGTAACTTGTCATATCAAGTTACAATGGGCATGAATATTATCAGTAATATGATACAGTGCCTGGGTAAACAGATGGGGATCAATTGAAATAATAATGTGAATGAGGGAATGCGCGCTTTACATTACAGTCATAGCTTTGAAGGTGAAATTTATCCAGGTATAATTACATTGAACAATGAAAACGTATGCACCGTTCGCGCAAAGTTGCGTTTTCATTGCTAAATTAAAGCGAAGTACAATTGCAGCTAATATGGCAGGTAAATTTTGAAGCGTTCGACGTTCACATTCCCTCGCAAGATGCAAACTCAAGTAACACTGGGTCAAAAAAGCTTCAAACCAAGGGCGACCAAACAGACTTCACATCAGAGGAGCACCATTGAAAGGCGCTCAATTACTGAATTTCAGGTGAAAGTGACGAAAACTACGGGTGAGTACGTGCGTATAAAAAGCAGTATCGTTTGAGAAAGAAAACGACATACCGGAAATCCTGAACCTTTGCATGTTATGCAAGTTCAGACAATTCCTCCATGCAACAGACTTGCAGAGAAGCTAAGGAATTTAAGAAAATTCGCTGCGGGTTTATTAGTCCGTACGCTGAGTCAGTTGCGAAATGGAAAATTTACACCGTTGCTATTAGCGACGCATGATATTCCGCATCCTTCCGTCTTTCACATTTTCCATGATCATGAATCAATGAAACACATAACACAGGTTTAGATAGCGAGCTGATGCTAATGACAATTGGTAAGCTGGCTCCATAAGCCTAAGATTAGTTGGACAGTCCCGGATATATGTTCATGCTAATGACAATTGGTATGCGTATGCGATCTAGCGCTTGTCCCACGAAAACTATGTTTATAGAAAGTCAACACTTCGCTAATATGCAGGGAAATATTATGGCTCTGTTAATATTCCGTGCTTAATGCGCTGGTGATTAATAACGCACAGAAGCTTCCAGATTGGACTTCTATTAAACCTGGTTTTCACTGTCATTAGCAGGCCAGTTATGGTACTCCTTAATCTGCGCCCCCTGTAATGTAGGGAGCGCAACCATCGCCATGGTATTCACATTGCGAACCAGAAAAGACTCAGCCGCAAAACGGCTGACCAATCAAAAATAACCCACTTTTTGGCATAGTTTGGAAAGGTAAAGGAGCTGACGAGGTGGATACAACACGAACTGAGCGACGCGCAAAAAATGGCAAGGTTTGACATCTGCTCTGGCTTGCTGTTACGTAACAAAAACGATCCTTTCATGAAACGCATTGTTACGTATGATTAAAAAAATGGTGCCTGTACGATAACAGAAAGCGCACAGCAGTATGGCTCGATAAGAAGGCGCGGCCAGAAACCTTTCCTAAGCCAGATCCAGATGCGAAGGTGATGCTATCGGTTTGATGGTGTTCCAACGGTGTGATTCACTATAACTTTACCAAACCCGGTGAAAGCATCACGGCAGATGCCTACTGCCGTGAATTAGAGACGGCATTCAAAAAATTGGCTGGAATGTGGCCATCACTGGCAAATCGAAAAGGACCCTTGTTGCTCCAAGACAACGCTCGAGCACGCGCATCGTTAAAGACCCACCAAAAATTGAAGGAGTTGGGCGTCGAGGTCCTACCCCACCCTGCTTATTCACCGAACCTGTCGCCTACTGACTATCATGTTTTGAGGGCCCTCGACGCATTTCTCTACCAGAAAGTGCTCACTGAACAGAGGGACTTCGAAAATGACATAACACACTTTTTTGAATCTCACACCCGAGAATTCTACCGCGTTGGAATTAATTCACTTTCAGAACGTTAATGGAAATGTGCTCTTTCGAATGGTGACTACTTCATCGAATAAAGTTAACGTCCACTTGAGATTTAGTCGTTCAAACTTAGCAATCAAAATCTGACACTTTGACTTCACCAGCCTCCAGCAGCGAAAACGTCATCAACGCCCCCTAGTGGCACTAAGACCCTACGGGAAACGAAGCAGACATGATCCAAAGTCACAATTTCCGAGAAAAAGCAAAAATTGGAATAAAAACAAGTCAAAAAGGAATAGAGCAAAACTTTTGAAATTACTTTATTTCAACACCAAATTGTTTGCATATTAAGAAATTACTGAACGCGAATACTTCAGTGTTGAATGTACCGTTTGCCATTGCTTCTCTTCGACAACGGCTGATGTCATGCGAAATCTGCAAGTGTAGCCTCAAATATTTGTTCTAGAATTGCACGTGTCAAATGATTACTGTATATATGAACACATCACTGTTACCACTTTGTGAGAAGCTCAGTTAAGTCTTGGTTCACACTAGCCAAACCTTACAGTACTGCAGGCTTATTGCAACTTTTGAATGAATTAAATCATTGCGCACCATGGGAAATGCTTTAAAATTTATTTTCACGCTTGCACTGAGCGTTCATCAAAAGTTACCTACCATTTCGATCGTCCTGATTGAAGATCACGCAATTTGTGCCTGCGTTGAGCTGAAAAAGATTCATCAAAAATGATACTGATAAACCTTCATGTATTCGACCATGCGACCGTCTGAAAAGAAACTTGTGTTTCATTATGTCTGAATACTGGGCTCGTAACAAGGTTTTGTCTCATTTCTCTTTGGAGTGAACGGTAGTGGTTCTGTATGCTTTTATTTGGACTACGTGATTAGTTCTTTTAAGTTACGGATAGTAAGTTTCACAGGTAATCTGTTTCGTCGTCGTAGCAATGCACAGGAGATGTTATTAGTCAGCTTCAAGTTCAATTAAGTTCAAAATGTTACTAGTAAGCCTAAGACTGAGCATGGATCATTTCCTAAGGTAAAAGGTGTTCATTGCAGTGTATGGATTGAAAATGTTCTTGGTGATAGTAAGAGTTTGTCAGGTTTTACGGACTTTCACTGAAGAGTTGCTCTGATCAATTAATGCTGTATTATGTACGCGTATGGGGTACCTCAGGCCCATAATGAGAGTTTCGCTTGTTTCCTTACCCATAAGCCCTGATATTCCTTGCCCTCCGCTTAACACAAAACTAAATTTGTCTCCCACAGGAAGATGGTGGTATTCGTCAGTGTGGCACTCTTAAAAACATTCCTAATGCTAATAATAATGCTAATAAGCGTCTGTCCATTGTGACAGGCAGCTCCAGTGCAGGTGTTCATTAGTTCTGTCCATGTAGGTTTGCCGTCGAAACTCCCACGCAACTGTCAGTAGCTGCTGGACCTATATCCAGTAGAATCTATTCTAAGCCATAGGGTAGGCCAAAAGCACGAACTTCGGTAATTGAAGACGAGGCTACAAGCAACCGACATATCCTGAAAAATCTGTAACGGAGTCTAACTGCTCCATCCAAGAAGGGTACATTTGTATTATTAATAGCATGCTGGACAGTGAGTTCAAGGCAAGATCGAAAACAAATTCTTACCAAGTCTGACTCGACTATTATTTTCCCTAACGGAATGACCAGCTCTCTTTTGGTTTTCCTGTTTATTTTCAGGTACTTGTTGTCTTGCATTTATTGTCTCAGACTCCTGAAAATATAGGACTCTATTCTCAGTATTATTAATTGAAATATCGCTCATTTGTTTGATGTATTCACGGCTTGTACCCGTTCCTGTGTACTCGTAGTGCCTGAAATTAACGGAAACAACCCCCTACCAGCGTTGTTTCCGTTAATTTCAGGGATGGATGGGCAGTTATTAGGAAAATATCAGAGCACTGTAGAAACCTTTCCAAGCTTTCGGAACGATCTTGTTCCGTCGTCAGCGATTTATTGGTTGTGTAATTGGTTGAGTAATTTATCGCTGACGACGGAACAAGATCGTTCCGAAAGCTTCGAAAGGTTTCTACAGTGCTCTGATATTTTAGTAATAACTGCCCATCCATCCGCTGGTAGGGCGTTGTTTCCGTTAATTTCAGGCACTACGAATACGCAAGAACAGGTACAAGCTGTGAATACTTCAAACATGCCAAGACCCGTTAAGAGACACCTGATCTTCAATATCGCTCATTTAAGCTTTACGTGAATATACATATACTGATAACAGACGCGTGGTAGTCATAATCTAGATCAGCAGTACTCGACGGTCAAATATACTTCCTTGAAGTGGGATATTCAGGAAAGAAAAGCAAGTATCAAATAACACAGTGATAAGGTGCACTTCTGCTTACCCCTAATTTTAATTTCCCCAGTAGCTGTTTTGGCCCGACGGAACGATTAAATATTACTGAACGGAGTTGGCATTGCTAACAGTTCTATATGAAGTCGTGCTTAGGCTGCTAAAAGCTTCAAACACTTTGCTTAAACAACATACTCATCAATTTCAACACCGCGCCAAATGGTTGTTTGGAATAGTTTTATCTCTCGTGCAGGTACGCAAGTTTTGGCTAAAGCTTTTTGTATGAACGCATTCCGCAATCAACCCTCAGAAGTATTACCTTATCACATTGCACTTCGTTAATATATTATATATTGACAATCGAGTATGTTCATTTTGAATGTTCTGGACAGTCAGGTGTGCGCTTTCAATGTGGACGCAAGCATGTAGTTCAAGTATGTTCTCTTATGCAAATGTGCATATAAATAATCAAAGAAAACACAGCCCCGGAAAATGGAATTCGACGTGTGCCTACTATTAATAATTATTTAAGACAGGTAAATTCCAGAAGTTACGCGAACAGAAAGCTCCCATAGCAGCCTCGACGAGAAAGTTTAATTGCCCATATCAAGTTAGCACAAACAAAATGATCAAACCGGGTTAGCAACTAATGCATCTGATTGTTTACATTTGATTTCCACACAGCTATTGTTTGTTCTAAAATTTCGTTCCCCTTATTGACGCTTCATGAAACCCAATCAGTCATAACTGGAAAGCACATACTTTGCCTTCGTTAGAAATGGAGCAAATGTCAACAGACACAAAGAAAATGACTTCTGATCCGTAGAAAAAGGAGCACTTGTATATCCGTAATTCATCAGATACTTGCACCCATTCACCATTAGCTTTCCTCAAACAGGAACAAAAGGTGGATGCATTTTTGGTACGGTATTTTGCGCCTTGCTCCGTAGGATAATACAATTAGATCATTCAATAATAAGTCTTCCATTGGCCAACTCTTATTCGAGTATATCCACAAAGCTGCTTAAAGTAATGAAAAATTTTATATGAACATGGCACTACAATATATTCTTTCTTGTGTTTATTTTATTGCGGTAATGATTCTGCTCTAGTTGAGTAACAGTTAATTAAATTATCAAAAATAAAACACGTTCATTATAGAATAAATTCGTCGTAGAAAATATCTAGGGGCTTTTCCCTATCACCCCGACCAATCACAAGTGGGCAAATTGCTTCGTCCCCATTGTTAACATTGTTTGCTCACCTCCATTGTGCACGACGCCTGCGCGCGCAGCACGAGGCGTTACCTAGCGCATCTGTTCACGGGGCCTGCAGTAGCATGGCTTAGTGATTTCTGGGTTACTTCCGCTATTGTTTCCCAGAATGGGAGCCACGATAATGCACCGATGTTATTCCTAAGCTCTGATCCTTGGAGTGAACCGCCATATTTTGCCCTGAAAAATTTGTTCCCCTATTCTACCCGCATGCTGTAAGTTTCGGTGATAATATTGCAACCTACACTCACACCACATTTTTCCAAAAGCTACCGTGAGTCCATAAACTGCTTATGTTCAGTCTTTACTATAGGCAAGACTGCGGCCAGTTCACTTCGCGCAAACTTTATTCACAACTAATAATAATAATACATATGTACAAAAGTCACTGCGGTTGCCAGTATTCCACTACAGCTTCTGTTATCTTGTAAAACGGGTCTACACCGGGTTGGAGTCTTCGGCGCCACATGGTCTCCCACAAGTAGGAGTCCATCATGGACCAGTGTATGCTGCACTGGGCTTTGTTGCTTCGCTTCAGATGGGCCTACAATGACTCCACAGTCTGCGTGTTAGCACCCGTCTGTGGGCTAACTAAACCCACTGAGTGGTTTACATTCTGGTGGGTGTAACCGTATTGTGACAGGCTGTGGTATGCCCGCCACTCGTCGCTCATGATGGTAGAGCCAGGAGCCACATTCTGCCTTATGGCAGAGATGAGCGTATCCGACGAGCGGTCGGGAACGGGTATCATGAAGCAGTCACCGGTTTGCAGGTACACATCGCCGAAGACCCATTGCTGTGGGTAAGATCAGCCTCAGTTGTACATTCTTTTCGAGTACACAGTCTCGTCCACTTGGACTGTGAGGCCTCCAACAGTCACCCGGTTCCTCATAACGTGTCCGCCACGACTTCGCTCATGGCCACGGCAGCCTTGTGGTTCATGTGCAGCTCTCTCTTTAGTTCTTTGGTCGAAGACTTTTCATGCACCCAGAGGTACATGAACCAGACACCGATGTGTACCGGAGTCTTCGTTCCTGAATGACCACTATGTGTACTTTGGATATATGGCTCAATAATTTTACCTTGCAGCCACGTTCCTGTGAGAAAGGACAACTCCTTCCCGCACGTTTTCTTATTGCACCTCCACCGGGAGGCTTGGCCATCTGTGGTGCTTAAGACCATGGGCGTCCCGCAGGAGCAGATTCTCTCCCGGTGGAGAACATCCTGCTCCTGCAGGAACGCTATGGCTGATCGTTCATCGAAACACATGCATGTGAGCTCAGCGTAGGTGACGTGTGAAGTGGATTGCGACATGCTTGAATAATCACCAAGTAATGAGTTGTTCAACTTTTCGTACTGGTAAAGAGAGAATCTCGCTGGAAGCGTCCCAGAAAATATGTGAACGAACACGTTTAGTTGAAGAAGCGGAAGAAGCCACAAGAAGAAGGATCACTGACGCTCAACACTGCGCTATACACGAAGTAAGGCTAAACACTCCCGCTCCGCAGCCCATAGCACATTTCTCAGAGGGACAGAAAGTGGAATGCAACTTGTCCGTGAATTCTCGTAACGAATGCTTATTTCCATAACAAAGATGGGATGTTATTGTAACGGGAGCTTCCCTGTGGATGTGCAATAAGAAAACGTGCGAGAAAGAGTAGTTCTCTCGCTTCGCTCTGCAACGCAAAACATTGCTCTCCCCACGGGGCAGAAACCGGAACGTCACTTGTAAAGGCTCGCAACGACTGCTTATTACCATTACAAAGATGGGGCCTTATTGTAACGGGAGCTTCTCCGTGGAGATGCAATAAGAAAACGTGTGGGAAACAGTTGTCCTTTCGCACAGGAGCGTGGTTGCAAGGTAAAATTCTTGAGCCATGTGTCCAAAGTATACATAGTGGTAGTTCAGGAACGAAGACTCCGGTACACATCGGTATCTGGTTCATGTACCTCTGGGTGCATGAAAAGTCTTCGACCAAAGAACTAAAGAGAGAGCTGCACATGAACCACAAGGCTGCCGTGGCCATGAGCGAAGTCGTGGCGGACACGTCCATGAGGAACCGGGTGACTGTTGGAGGCCTCACAGTCCAAGTGGACGAGACTGTGTACTCGAAGAGAAAGTACAACTGAGGCTGATCTTACCCACAGCAATGGGTCTTCGGCGATGTGTGCCTGCAAACCGGTGACTGCTTCATAATACCCGTGCCCGATCGCTCGTCGGATACGCTCATCTCTGCCATAAGGCAGAATGTGGCTCCTGGCTCTACCATCATGAGCGACGAGTGGCGGGCATACCACAGCCTGTCACAATACGGTTACACAGACCAGAATGTAAACCACTCAGTGGGTTTAGTTAGCCCACAGACGGGTGCTAACACGCAGACTGTGGAGTCATTGTAGGCCCAGCTGAAGCGAAGCAACAAAGCCCAGTGCAGCATACACTGGTCCATGATGGACTCCTACTTGTGGGAGACCATGTGGCGCCGAAGACTCCAACCCGGTGTAGACCCGTTTTACAAGATAACAGAAGCTGTAGTGGAATACTGGCAACCGCAGTGACTTTTGTACATATGTATTATTATTATTATTAGTTGTGAATAAAGTTTGCGCGAAGTGAACTGGCCGCAGTCTTGCCTATAGTAAAGACTGAACATAAGCAGGATATGGACTCACGGTAGCTTTTGGAAAAATGTGGCGTGAGTGTAGGTTGCAATATTATCACCGAAACTTGCAGCATACGAGTAGAATAGGGGATCAAATTTTTCAGGCAAAGTATGGCGGTTCATTATAAGGATCGTGGCTTAGGATTAACAGTGCCGCATTATTATCGCTCCCATTCTGGAAAACAGAAGCGGAAGTAACCCAGGAATCACTATGCCATGCTACTGCCCGTGAACAGCGGCGCTAGGAAGCGCCTCGTGCCGCGTGCGCAGGCGTCGTGCACAATGGAGGTGAGCAAACTATGTTAACAATGGAGGAAGAGCAACTTGCCCACTTGTGATTGGTCAGGGTGATAGGGAAAAGACCCAGCATCTATATAAACGATTTCAGTTGGAACTTTCCAGTTTACATGCTAAGGTAGACAATCCTGCGGACAATCCTTACTATGAAGAACTGAAATGTGAGTGTATGTATAGGCTGCCCATTAACGGCGTACGAATCCAGTTCGTGCTAAATTAGAGGCGTAATTGTCAACTGTTGAATTGGGGAAGTCTATTTTTTCTCTTAGTCCTTCACTGATGCGCGGTTACTCAACGCACGCGGATTGCCGCTGTGAACCAGGTAATGAATGCCTGAAGGAGACTTACTCTCTGCTCTTCTTCAGTGCTTCCACCGGAGGAACCACTACTTCCTTCAGAATCCTGAAAACAATATTTTCTTTCATCGCAAGCGCACTTATTTCTTTTTCACAAAAGTGTGCGTTTCAGGCGAGCTGACTGCATTATTGGTGATAAGTAAGGTCGGTTCGATCATTTGAGCAGGGACGTTGAACTTCTATTAACAGAATGGACAAACGAGACGTGATCACTTGTATTAATAGGACACAACGTGTACTATAACAAGAATTTTACTTCGCTGCCTTCTTGACAAAAAGTTTACGTGATTGGCAGTAAAACTTGGTTACACTGCTTCCCGCTTCAGCTGCAGGTGGTGTGTTTCAGCACTTTGATGAAAAAATGCGAGCCTATTTTCTTGACGTCCCACCTGTAGCACTTGCAGGCTCAGTCATGACAAGCGGGAGGCAATCTTACTGTCACATCAAAAAGATGTGCTCACTGAAGCGCTTCCAAAACATCAATTTCATTTTCCTTCAGTAATTCAGAAAGATTGTTAGGAACATCAGACAACACATATAATAAACAGTTGGCTTCATGCCTTAAAGATAATAACACAGTGATTACATCAAGTTTCAGTCAAACTAAAATGAACAGTTAAAGCGACTTCGCACAGTAGCTGAGCCAGCCTGATAAGCAACGAAATTATTCTGTGACTAAAAGCAAATTTCCGACAACGGCTAACACTGAGCGCAACAGACCCCATCACTGTTTCATTAATACTGAAACCTGTTGGAGTGAAAAGCAAAAGTATTAACTAGTCATTATTTTTATATAACCAGAGAGCAAGTGAGCAGCGCGTGTAATCCTCATGAACCTGATTCTTCAGGCCATGTGTTGCTACATCTTTACTCTGAGACCAAAATATTTAAGCAGATAAAATAAATTTCTGGACCTATGAGCATTTAACGCTATCGCACAACGTGCAAGTGTATTTTCGCTTTACAAAAGAATGTGTACAGTCAGTCCACATGCCTTACCTCTGCACTTGCATTTGCGAAATCCCCATCGCTTTCCAGTTCTCTGTATGTTCCCTAAAAGCGGGTGAATGAATCCCTGAGAAAATATAAAAGTGTCTTTGTGACTTATTACGAGTTTCAACACCGTTTTGCAAAGTAGTTCTTTATTGATTCCGTTGCTTTCGGGAACTTATGCCCCCTTCTTCTGCGGATTGGTAGATAAACGGAATAATCGTCAGATAATTGAGTTGTGACACCTGGTATTGAATAATCAAAGAATTATTAAAGAACCATTTTGCAAAACAGTGTTGAAAGTCGTAATAAGTCGCAATGTTGAACGGCACCTTTAAGAAAACTTGTATAGGTTTCAACCTGAAAATAGTCTTGAAAAAAGAAGAGCAGCACTGTATTGAAGACGAAAAATAAAAAAGCCAAGGCTGCCTTGGCTAACCAAAAACAACCCATATGTAAACATTTGGCATGTAGCATCAACTGAAAGAACCTAGTTAGTTGAAGCGCAGGTCGCAACACGGCTACGCTGAGATCAGGGGATAATGCGTGTTTGCAACCCTGCAGGGGTCCGATGTCGCTGTTTGCGGCGATGTCATCGCAAAGGCGACCGCTGTTGTTTTCCCGCTAGATGGCGCTGATGTGGCTATTTTGTTGCTTCAGCTTGACTATACCTTCATTTAACGTAACTTAGAGTTAAAAGGGTGCACACAAACTCAGAAATAATTCTTTTCAAGTTATGCGTCACGAACCTCTAAAAGTAGAAACTAGATCAAATCTGTAACCACTAAATAGCCATAGGAGTTCTTTGCTGCTATCGTGGTGAATGCACTTTACGCATTGCGCTGCACAGGGAGCTTCACACAACTAATTGCTTTTATTCTGAATCGGATGTAGATGATCGTGCGGCGGTGAGCATATGAAGAGATTATGAAGGCGGGTACAGGATGGCGGTGTCTTGCAGCAGCTGCTCAAACCGTTACTTACGACCAGCACATGTCCGACGCCACACCGCCTCAGCTAAATAGTACCGCAGCATGCTGCGGTGTATACTGCACGTGAACTGCATAGAGCGCTTGAGCTGAGCCCATAACGACTCTATGTTTTGGGTGTGGGCGCCGGTCACCCTGTCCACGAAGTTCTCCGAATGGCTCACCCTTAGGTGGGTGAACCCATCACTCGGGAGGCCTGAGTAGCCTCTCCAGTGATCCGTCATGATCGTTGTTCCTGCGCGCACGTGAGTTCTCACCAATGCCATGAGCGTGGCGCTGGATCGATTGAGGACCGGGGCGGTGAAGATTTGTCCCGTTTCCCAACAAATTCCTTCGAAAATCCATTGCTGGGGGCACAACCGGCCGACGTTGTACGTCCTTTTGGCGAAGAGGGTTTCATGCAGTTCGACAGTGAGACCCTCGCCGCCGATCTTCACCGGGTCCCTTGGTATGGCTTCTGCAGCGACCACCCTCATGTGCTGGTTCCACGCTACTGTAGCGCTCTTCGACATCCCTTAAATTCATATGCTCTAATATGACTGCTACACTGCGTGCAACTGCCATGCCCAGCTCCTCTATGCCGTTCTCAGTGGTGCTGATGTTGCGGCACCAGTCGTACATAAAGAGGACCGCTGTCCGCAGCGGAATTCAGCCGCGATATCCTGTTAAAAATGAATTGTAACGTACGGCTCACCCAACCCAACCCAGCCCTTCGAACCAGGTGCCCCTTCGAAGTGAAATTTCCTGGCTGCATCCTTCAGCCTGACACCTCCACGTTGGAGGCCTTCTGCTGCCTTATGGTGATAGCCTCATCATATGGCCTCTGTTGCACACCCTCTCAGTGTGCAACAGGCGTTTTTCTCGCTAGAACGTGATCAGATCCTGATCGCTCATGCCGCATAGACTGATGAAATTCATCTTAATAGTCAGAAAACGTAGTGCGCACGCTTTTATAGGAGCAAAAACGATCATCATCCTATCGTCCCCGCATTGTTGATTTCCACTCCCTCCCTCCCTCTGGGCTTTTGATTCATGTCGCAGATAGCGACAGCCGAGGAAACCAGCATTCTAAAGTCCTGGGGCTGTTGTCTTTCGTTGTCCCTTTAGTTAGCATTCGTAACGCCGTAAAAGCCTCAGGAGTGATCGTTTCGCCAGCGTTACACTTCGGTTGCTGTCGAGACACTCTGTCTAGCTCGATGGCTTGTTGTCTGCCGTTCGTTCATAGTAAACTCCTTATTCGCTTTCTGTATTACGGACTCAATTCGTGACACTGTCCACTTCGAGGTCCCAATTAGACTACACTATAACCCATTCGACGCAATGAAATGGGCTATAATTTAACGTCAAAAATAAAATGGCTCATGCTCAGGTAGCTCGCTTGGGCACTTCCTGAACTCAGGCCCCCTCCCTTGGCGACGTACTCTCGCCTTCGTTAATTCGTCGCCTTCAGGTGGGTTAGGCTAATGATGATTGGTAACAACGTTGCATGGAGCAAAATCGAGAAAGATTAAAAGTGGGGATGACGGAATGGAAAAATGTGGGAAGTGGATACTTGGAATGGAAGAATGGAGATTCGATAAGAAAGTAGATGGTGATAGAATTTGAATAATTTGCACATGCTAAAAGACAGTAAGTCTTCACATGCTTGTTGGCTTAAAGTTAGGTAAGGGCAGAAAATGACGCTTATGGTTGTGTTGCTTTCATAATCTACATGGGCAACATATTTTGGTGGTATTCCGGCTTTCCAGTTTTGGTGATACCTGTAATAAAACTGCAAATGCCCTACCAGCGGATGGATGGGTGATTATTAGTAATGTCACATGCCAGAACTGTTATCGTAGCTTTGGAAACGCCCTGGTTCCGTCGTCAGCGTGGCGATCCGTTACAAAGCATCCAGTATTCAAATATGGGAAACATAACCCTTTGTTTTCTTCTCCTCTACTTTACGTGTCACCTGTTTATGAAGAAAAGGCTTTATTGGGTACTTACCCAAAGGTAATACCAATGTTATCGCATTACGAGTTCCTAACGACCCTCCACCCAGTGGATGGGATTTATGGATTTTTCAGGAACAGCTTAGTCAAAGAGACATCACGATCACGATGGCTTGAACAAAATCCTGCAACGTGAGTCAAGACCATCAATGACACGGCGACACATAAAGAAGAGAGAAAGCATGGTCACACGAACCTGTACGATTCCACATTTCCTAAAGAAGAGACCAAAAAGACAAAAGGCCAAAACCAAATAAGGCTAAAGTTTAAAACATGGAAACTTAAATCATCGATTTCTGAGACGATCATAAACACCTGACGTCACAGCTGTTTATGACCTTATTCTCGTTAATTACGTTGATCCGTACTATTCCAGTGTTTACCAAACGCATGTTTTCCTGACCTCATGCCTTTATAAGATTGTCGCTTAAAACCTAACTCTTCACACTTGACGCTGAAGACGGGAGTCGTTTCTCCCGAAAGCTACGTCGTTTGGGTAAGTACCCAATAAAGCTTTTTCTTCATAAACAGTCGACACGTAAAGAAGAGGAGAAGAAAACATGAGACACGAGCCTGTACGAAGCCACATTTTCCAAAACATAACCCTTATGTTAAGGACTAGGCTTAGGAAAGGGCCAGAAAACGTTGATTGTGGTGGTGTGGTGTTTGCTCCTAAACTTTCGTTGTCATACTCTGATGCCGTTATTGTTGTGAAGGTTGAAGTGAAACATTAATGTGGTGTTCGGGCCTAAGTTTCGTTAACAGTAGAAAGATGGAAACCAGTTGTATGAACGGTGGTTTTTCTTGGATTCGACAGATGGTGTTTTGGCGCAAGACTTTCCTGGATTTTCGTTAATTTGGCTCGGAGAATGTTGGAGAGCAGATGTCACAACCGTGGCATATTTGAAAACAGATGTCTCTGCGTTGGCGTATACTGCGTTGTATTGTATTCGTCCTGCAGTTGGGAAGGACAATGACAGTCATAACAATAGATGGAATGTGGGGGTGCCGAGTGTTTGCGATAATGACACTTCGAGATGAGCGTTGTATGAATAAGCTGCAGTGACACGATAACATGAGTTAACGATTAAATGTTGGCAAGCAGGTGCACGTCAGGGAACGAAGGATAATGTAACTGGACTGCAAGTTAATTCCGCTTGTAGAGGAAGATGGTCTCATTTGACAAGATGACTGAAGTGAAACGCTGAACTTCGTGCAGCTCTGTACTAGATTTGTGAACAATGAGCTGGCTGCTGTTCACAGTATGCAGGGAAAAGGTCTAATGCATCAGTGAAAGATATGCCCCAGCTGTGGGAGATACATGGTCCTGCGATCCCGCCGCGCTAAGATGGCATGGCGGTATGTGTTCCTTACGGTTGTGTAACATAACCGTTCCTTCATTTGCACAGTTACGTGCGAAGGACGTGAATGGAAGATCACGAAGTACAGCGGGGGCCAGTCCCTGTGACGTCATATTCAACGTAACGGTCAGTCTTCCTATGAAAACATCGTTTCGCGGCTAGTCCTTCAAGTGCACGCAAAAGAAGGCTCTTTTTCATACGTTGGGTAACTCGCTGTGCCAGATGAACCTACCCTCCCATTCTTTCGTGCATCTACCACAGTCTCTCTTCTGCTATGAATTTGGCTTAGGCTGTATTGTGGGATACCCGTGATGCGTAATCGACTGATCTACCCACGCTAACCGTCATTTTCCATAATTTCCCTTAAGCTTCAGCTGGAGCACATGTTTAGGACCATGTAAGGGCAATTTCTGATCAAACAGACTCAGTTGCGCAATGGCAATCTCATCTGTGTATTAACCCTTAAAGCTTGAACGAACATTCTGCCCCCTGCATTCGGTATACTTCCCCCTTATCAGACTAAGAACGCACGGGTCGAAGGCATGCTTTTATACAGCGACAGTGGCGCTACCTACCTTGTTAGCACCCAATAAGCGCATTTTGCGACGACAGCGCCCCTACAGGGGCATCAAACCCCTACAGGGTTGCAAACAGACAAGACCTGCGGCAATGACGCAATACAACTAATTTTCATTAACTACTTCACAATCCATATAAACAGCAGTTTTAACAAGCACGGTACGCCCTTGTGATCCTAATCATAAACTGAATGATCCTTAGCAACTAAAAAAGAAAGGTGAAAATAAAACTACCTCACCATTGACAAAAGCGGAGTCTGATATTTTCTCTTCTGCACTTTCAGAACTTTCTGAAAACAGCGCAATATGATTTCGTGGGGTAGTTAGGAGGGAATTTTGTACATCAGCAGCATTGACACAAAATTATGAGACAGGCAATGTTGGCGTGGGCAATAACAAGGCGCAGATAAGTTGTGCGGCACGGAGCGTAAGCAAATGTTCGCGTCCGCTAAATTTTTGATATTTGAGATTTCGCCAGACCGATAAAGGCAATGTCATTTAATGTGCAAGCAGAAGTTCAATATTTCAGTAATTTACACTGAGGATGCCTGCTTTTCAACATGGCGTAAACCAAATGGCAAAGGCCATGGAGGGCAGTTGAACAACAAATTTTTGAATAATTCTTGAGTGAGTTGTCGCCAGTAAAAGGGCGGAAAGTGTTGCTGCCTGTTTACTAACGAAGGAACATCGAACTTTTAAGGCCGCGTTGATCAAGCTATTCCGACGACTGCCGGAACAGAACCATTTCGAAAAGAATGAAGCTAATGTACTATATGAAATGCAAGCAACACCAGCAGACAACGACCAGTAAAAAGCTGTGAAGATTTAACACTCTTTCAACTTATGAACTGTGAAATCTTTCATAATAGAACTACTCCCAACGAAACAGCACTGGGTGTTTTGCAACTTTCTATCTGTATGTATGTCATGATGAAACGTTACAAACCTTTTGGATATGGCAATTCCGTATTCCAAGTTCCATACTCATAATAAATGGCTGACTATCACTGACTGCGAAGCAACAGTTTCTAAGTGTTATATAGCATTGTAGTTTTAAAGGAACGAATTGAAATAGCATGGGTTTTTCTACGGAAAATAGAATAACACAGCGAGAACATCTGCTGAATATTGTAGCTGCGATGTGTATTGCCACAATGCATTTACTACAGCAGCGTTTCAGCTAACATTCATTTTTGAATGAACCAGATTTTATGGCAGCAGGATATTAAGTATGACGTATAATCTGTTGCTTACACAAAGTCAGAGCTGATGAATAGCGCGGCTGCTGATAAGAAAATTAGACCACCTACATAGGACGCAATTGAAGTTCCCAGAGAAACATATGCAATGTTTATGGTTGGTGCCGCTGTATTAACATCTTGAATAGTCGTTGAATAATTGATTTCTAACGGGTTAAGGTTTTCGTGTCAAGAGACGGCAAGAACACCTGTTCACAAATGCTTCATTTCGAGCGTATCTCTCGGGACAGGTCCCGAGTATTTCTTCTTGCCGTCTTTTGACATCCTGGATAATTTATGGAATGCTGAAGACGGTAATTCTTTTGTGCTTTATAAGCACCGTGTAGTTTCCACATACGGAGGATTATGCTAAACTGTATGCATAAAGTCTACCAGTAGCTTGTTCCTCTGTGTAGCTGAAACAGATTCCTTGAAATGAGCGTGATTGCAGATGGTTTCTTCTTGCAGCGTAATCTGGTTTAACATATTAAACTGCGCGAATTTTGTTTCTCACATGGCTACGAAATGGGCGCAGATGGAAAAACTGCATTGTAAATCATTTTTTGAATTGAAAATAGCCAGTTTCGTCATGTCGACTTGTTTAACAGGAGAGTGCGATAATAATAAGCTAATGTTCTTCATGCAGGCTGACAGCATGCAGCAACGCAACTCTTGATTGTATTCGTATCAATCACATGCTATTGTAATGACGATGACATTACTATCCTTATAGTGCTTGTCGTAAGTGCACTGAAAAGGAGGTGGAAAGCTGTTCGATACTTCTGCTTTGGATATTGCAAAATCAAAAGTTTGCTTACTCGACGCGCCGTTCCACAAGCGAGAGTACATAAGACAATTGAAAACAACCAAAAGGTTGTAACCCTCATTCCGTGGCAAATGAGATTGCTTTACGAAATTGCAAATTTTATTCCGTCATGTTTGAACAATTCACTGAGCTGTGCAATAGAATTGCTTTGAGGAGACGCTGCTGTTGCATCTGTTTCTTGCAAACATTCCCAGTATGTAGGGATTTCGCGTATTTGCGCAGTACTTGCACTGACTGGTTGACAGTTTTATACGAAAATTAGGGTGTTTCAGTTGATTTCGGAAAAAGAATTCAAGAAGGAAACACTGGCTAATTTATTCCTTCTTTTCAAGTTGATTTAACCATAAACCTAAGGTAAATTCAATGCGAATAACAACAGCACCGTTTTCGGTATTTGTCATTTTGCGGTTTTCTTGTAGCTCTGTACATTTTCGTTTGCCGAAAACTTACGCTAACAAATGTTATGAGCACCGAAGCGGTGCAAAACGTTGTCATCGGAACGAGTCAGTTCTGCTTTCAGCTTCCAAGAACGCCCACATTAGTATGCTTTGTTCTCAGAGCAGGAGCATCACAATATCCTCTTAGACGAATTGTTCAACAAGAAACATTCGCAGGCGGCTGTTGTTCGCTGTTGACAAAGTGTTCGTCTGATCAACAAGACTTTTGTTTGCTCTCTACATGAGAGTTGGTTATTTGTATGCAATTTTGGTTGAGTTTTCGTTTTACCACTTCCTGTCCGATAGTCGATCTTTTGATGAGAACCCTGTTATTACGCCGGACTCTTATAGTTGCGACCCTCAAGCCCATCCAACTACCCCAAAC